>JAPKLY010000291.1:156089-383474 GCA_026898435.1 Prunella vulgaris
TTATACTTGCAGAAATACATATTTTCTTTATAGTTACTTGAAAAGTACAAAAAATTAATTTTTTAAGAATTAGTAACACAGATTTTGCCTAATTGTAACATGTCTTTGCCCAAATTGTAACATATCTGGGAGTGAAAAAACCTGAAACTACAAGTTGCGCGAATTTTGGAAAAAAATGTCCCAATCTGACCCGACCCAGTTTAGATCCGTGAATTTTTCAAAAATCGATATTTCTACGGTAGAAATTTCTACACAAGTGTTGCTCGAAAAGTTTGAATGCATTTAAAAAATAAATAAAAAATTAAAAGTTATATCATCTTAAACATAAATAAATATATTATTATATTAAAATACATAATTAAAAAATATATATTAATAATAATATAAAAATTAAAATATTTTTTAAAAAATTAAAATAAAATATTCAAAGTACACTAAAAATATTCAATTTTATTTACAATAACTATAAATTTAAATATTATGTTTTTAAGGAAAAATATACACATATATAATCTTAATTTTTAAATATATTTTTAGAGTCATGAATTATGCGTGAGCTTTTATAATTTTTAAATATATATATTTATATATATAATTTTTAAATATTTTTTTTACAAAATTATATGTAATCTTTTTAAAATACACAAGTAATTAAAGAAATATTTAAAACAAATTCTAAATACATATCCGTTACAAATTTTAAATAAAAATAGATCATTATATTTTAATTTAAAACATAATGTTTTTCAAATATAAAAATTAAAAAAAATTAAAATATTAAATATTAAATAAATCCAAAATTATATATATTCACTCTAAAAAATAAAAATATATTGAGTTATAATAAAAATTAAATAATTTATTTAAATCAATTTTTAATTTTTATAAATAAATATTAATATAGATAATCTTTATATTTTCTAAATTTATAAAATTATATATATTTCTTACAATTACAAATGCTCACAAAAAATAAATTGGTTCCAAAGATATATTTAAAAAATAAGATTATACATGTCTGTATTTTTTCTTCAAAATATAATATTTAAATTTATAGTTATTGTAAATAAATTTGAATTTTTATTGTACTTTGAATATTTTATTTTTATTTTTTAAAATTATATTTATTTTTATATTATTAATATATATATAATTTAATTATGTATTTTAATATAATAATATATTTATTTATTTTTAAGACAATATAACTTTTAATTTTTCATTTTTAATTTATTTTTGAAATACATTCAAACTTTTTAATTTTAAATAATATGACTATAATTATTTGTGTTTATTTATTTATTTATTTTTATATTTATAATTGTAACCTGCGAATTTTTCTTCACAAATATTAATAACTCTTTTTATTAATAATGCGAAAATGAAAACTACAAATAATATGTGTGAATTTAAAGATCAAGCAATTGTTTCGGGTCCAATCTCTATTCGATCCTCTAATTCTTCTCTTCGAGTCTTGACTTGGTCTTGACTTGATTTTGCAGATTTCTCGAAGTTGGGTCCGAGGTTGACTTTGGAGTTGGACGTTAATTCGAGGACGTTAAGCCTTGTTTCGAATTAACGCTGCCTTTAGAATGACTTTGCTGATATGTCGGAGCTGGTCCGAAGTTGGACGTTAATTCGAGGGTGTTGAGCCTTGTTTCGAATTATTATAGAAGGACTTTGTTGATTTGTAGAGTTGAGTCCGGCTTGATGTTGAAGTTGGTATTAATTCGAGGGCGTTGAGCCTTATTTCAAATTAATATTGCCTTATGTAAGGACTTTGTTGATTATTCACCTTTGGACTTCCTATATCGGTGTCGTTGTAGAAGAGCGGTGTTGATTGTCATTGAGGACTTGTTGTTGAACGTTGATCGGAGGGGCTTCACGCCGTATTTCTCTAATCAATCACCGTTGTTGATGAAGAACGTTGACCGGAGGCTTCGCACCATGATCCCGGATCAAAATGCCTTGTTGATGAAGAACGCTCTTGAAAATCGTGAAGAACGCCTTTGAATCTTCAAAGTTGCCCGAAGTCTTGGATCTTGATGCTTCTCTCTAAGCTCTGATCTTCTTGACTCCTTGTTCTTGTGAATGTTGTTGTTGTTGTTGTTGAGGACTTGTGGATGATCGTTGATTGGAGGGGCTTCCCGCCGTGTTTCTCGAATCAATCGTTGTTGTTGACGAAGAACTTCGACCAAAGGCTTCGCACCATGATCCCGGATCAAAACGCCTTGTTGATGTAGAACTCGAAGAACGCTCTTGAAGATCGTGAAGAACGCCTTTGAATCTTCAAGGATGCTTGAAGTCTTGGATCTTGATGCTTCTTCCCAAGCTCTTGATCTTCTTGACTCCTCGTTGTAGATGTTGTTGAATCGTCTTGTTGATGATGTCGTTGTTGTATTTGAACGTTGACTGGAGGGGCTTGGCGCCGTGTTTCTCGAGTCAAACGTGATGAATAACTCAAAGAACGATCTTGAAGCTGCGAAGAACGCCTTTGAATCTTCAAGGATTCCCGAAGTCTTGGATCTTGATGCTTCTCCCAAAGCTCAGATCTTCTTGACTCCTTATTGTGAATGTTGTGAATAAAATGACTAGAATGAGACCCTATTTATAGGTGTAGAATTCTATATTTGTGGGCTAGATTTAATGGGCCAAAATATATTATTTAGATATTATTTGGGAATATTCCCAAAATATCTCAGATTTGACAATCTTCAAAGATATTTATGAAGATCTGATTTCTTGGGCTTTGTAAAGATTGGACTTCATGACTTTAAAAAATCCGGAATAATTAATTGGACTTTAGAAGCCCAGTTGAATTTATTAAACTTTTAAGGTTCAATTCAATTTATTTGGCTTTTGAGGTCCACTTTGATTTATTAGGTTTTTTAAGGCCCAACTGAATTTATTAATTAGAAATTAAATTTATTTAACTCCCAATAATAAATTATTTTAACATGTAATATCTACATGTTTTTTTTTTCTGCAATTAATTTTAATTGCCTACAATAATATTAATAATTTAATTTATATTTTTAAATATTTAATAATGTGGATGTTTATTGGATTGATGAATATGCATTTCTTTGTCCACGTCATCTCTTGGGCAAGGGGCAAGTTGCTCGAAGTTTAAATTACAAACCATATTAAAGGTGATGATTTATTTTGCCAAATTAAAAAATTTAGATTAAATTGCAATTCGCGAAAAGGAGGTGATTTATTTTGCAATTAAGCCTTTTTAATAAAACCACCACATTATCCCCATACCACCCACAATCAACCCTCCCCCCACCACACTTGACGTGGATATATATATATATATATATATATATGATCAAACACCTATTGGCATCAAAACACCCCCTCATCCCTCCTATATTTTTTCTTTATCTTTCTCTTTTCTCTCTGTCATTTTCAATTATCTTTTTTTCTCATTTTCTTTTTTCGTCTTCTATACACCGGAATCCCTCTTACGATGGCTTCACTCCCTACGGCTTTTATATATTGAAATTTTAGTTTTGAAGAATGTTACCACTCAAATTTGATCAGTTTTTTTAAGGACAAAACAATAATCTTAGGGAGATTACTTATAATCGATATGTTTTACTAAAAAATTGAATTAAAGTGAGTGAGAAATTAATACTTAAAATTAAAACGTCGCAACTATTGTGAAAATTTTATGTGGAAAAATAAAAATAAAATATGATAAAAATTATTTTACTAGTGTCCCACATAGGAAAACCAGTAAAAAATTCATTGTGTATAAGTAGGAGTCTATGTATGGTATTCAAATAAAGTTCATGGGACCCTAACCCATGAATTGTGTGTGCATTGCCACTGTCTATGTTCGAGTCTTGGCTGGGCCTTGATCTTGGCAATTGGTCTTTGATGTGGGCTTTATGGGCCTTAGACACTCTTTAAATTTTTTTAAACCCAAAAGTATGAATTTGGTGGGTCGATCAACAATCTAGAAATACTCCACGTCAGTGATCTCAAAAAATATCTGATCCTGGTCATCGCATGCCACGTCATAACTATTTGGATTCAAGAGTCTCTGACCGTCGATATTTTATGTGGTCAAAACTGCCTACATAGATCGTGGGAATATTCTGTGTTTGAACTCCTCTGTGAATGAAACATGTGCCTATAAATAGGTCATACCTACATACATTTTCCACACTTTATTCTCTACATAAGAACTTGCACTCTGAATGCATAAATCCTCTCTCAAGAATAGCTTAGTAGTTCAATTCACACACTTGTATCATTCGTTGTACCTCCGTGATTAGTGATCCTACTAACACAGAGACGTAAAATATTTTACCTTTGGAGATGATGCACATATCCTATGAGAACTAGCCAAAACGTATTTTATGTTGAGGGAAAATATCATCTTTGACTCTGTTTTATTTTATTTTATTATACATGCAATATCCCCTATCTCTTTCTTATTTTTCAATACTCAGTACACGCAAGCTAATAACAATCGCAAGACGAAGTGAAGATACACCCCTATAATATATTGCAATATCTTCGTTTGATACTGGTAAGTCTATGGTTCCTCATGATACTCTAATCTTAATGGAGATAATCTTGTCGATAATATTGGTGTTACTAAACATCATACACTCAAATTGGTGGTTCATCCACTTTTATTGCTACTGCTTCTTTTGCTACTGCAAGATCTTCAGCAAGTCTCTCTACTGACCCAGTGCCTTTAAGGCCAGTTATAGTGCATGGAAAGAAATTCCAAAACTTTTTTTAGTACTAATTTTAACCGGTGGCAGTAATAGATTCACTTCTATCTCGCTACTCTATCCATAGCAAAATTCATTGATGAGGAATTCCCAGTGGTTTAACCAGATAAAATAAATTTTGCTAAGAGGATCGCCTATGATACGTTGGTCAATGGTGACTACTTATGTCCTAACTACATCCTAGGTGGATTAGTTAACTTGTACGACGTATTCTATGAAATGACATCTGACGAAAAGTTGTGGACTACTCTAGAGATAAAATATAAAATTGAAGACGCCAGAACTTAGAAGCTCGTGGTATCATGTCTATACACTTTTAAGATGGTGGACGAAAAGTCCATCATCGATCAAGTCCAAAAACTGCAGATTATGTTCCACAACATAGGGCAAAGTTTATATTCTGCCAGAATCTTTTCTGGTAGCCATTGTCATTGAAGGACTACCTTCCTCCTAAGAGGAGTTCAAATTCTATCTCAAGCACAAAAGAAAGGAGATGAAACTAGAGGACCTAATTGTTCATCTCATAATTAAGGAGCACAATCATAAAGGGGATGCAAAAATTCCTTCTAGTTAGTCCTCTGTTAAGGCCAAAGCCAACATGATGAAAAGGGAGGTCCATTAAGAAAAGACATAAGCAAAATAACAACTAAAAGGGAAAGAATGTTGCCCCTACTAAAAACACGTAATTCATTAGAAACTGCTACAACTAAGGGTAGAGCAAATATAAAAAAAAAAATTTGGTATACCGCTACCATACAAAAATATACCAAATTTATATAAAAGAAAATTAGTACACAAAAAATTTTGCTATAGCGTTGGTATTAATATTTTGGTATACTCTTGGTATTGATATTTAGAAAATCTTGGTATATCAGTATATACCAAAATATTATATATATATATATATATATATATCATACCAAAATATTTTGGTATAATTTAGTATATAGCATACAAATAATTAAATATTAAATCTTAATATTTAATTTAATTTTATATTAAATAATCAATTAAAATTCTACTTCAATTATTTGGATACGGACTGGTATGGTCATTATATTGATATGGTCGGTATTTTGGTATTGACCGATATTTCGATATGAATCGGTATATACCAAAATATCGACATGGTACAACATACCGAATATTTGGTACAATATGCAGTATATTTTTGGGTCATTTATATATTAGTTCAAAAAATCACTATATTTACAAATTGGTTCAAAAAATTTGCACGCTAGTATGTGTTTTTTTTTGCACGGAAGCATTTTTTTTTCACGGGATCAATATGTAATTTTTGTTAATTTGTTGAATCATTATGTACTTTTCCCTATATTTTTTTGGTATACCAATATTTTAGTATAAAAAATTGGGTACGGTGTCGGTATGCATTTTAAATTTTTGGTACAATATGTTATATGGTATAGTATACCACCCCTAGCTACAACTGTGGAAAGCTCAATCATAGGGTTATCGAATATTATGCCTGTAAGAAAAAAGATAAGGGGAAAGAAAAGGCAAGCATAACCAGTCTGGGGTCACGAACATATACTTGTCCTGCATAGTGTCTAAAGTTAACTTGGTGGACTATCCAAAAGAGTGGTATGTGGGCACTAGAGCCACCTGAGAAGAATGCATGCTCAACATATTCTCCTACTGCTGGGAGAAAACTTTTCATGGGAAACTAAGCCTCTTCTGAAGTGCTGGTATCAGAAGATCATGCTCAAGCTCACTTCCGATAAAAAAACTCAAGCTCAAGGATGTATTATATGTCCTAGTCATCCAAGAGAATCTATTTCAGGCTCATTGTTAGTTAGCCATCAATTCAAAAATGCATGAGAGTCTAATAAGATTGTATTGAGCAACTTTGCACAGTTCTTTGACCGGGGTTATCTCAACAAAGATCTATTCAAAATATCTTACATTGTTGTAAGCTGCAAAGGTTGATTATTGAAAAAGCATCTACTTCTGTTTATAACACTGAGTGTTCCTCTTTGTGACATTTAGGTTAGGATATATTAATTTAAATTGCATTTAGTAAATATGGATTTACTTAACATAACGAATGTTGATACATCTAAAGATGCTAATTTTGTGTTAAGATAAAAATTGCCAAATTATCATTGAAATATATTAAATAATACATTTCATCTAGACATAATTCACATGGATGTATGTGATTAAAAATTTGTGTTAACTAAAGGTGGAAGAAAAGTATTTTATTACTTTTATTGATGATTGTGTTGGATATATATATATATATATATTTACTGCAAAGCAAAGATGGAGCTTTAGAATCTTTTAAATTTTACAAAAAATAAAATCGAGAATCAGTTAAGCACAAACATTAAGGCAATTCACAGTGATATATATGGGGAGTGTGTGGCTCCATCTGAAGACATATATGCTGAAACAGACATCATATATCAAACTACAACATACTCATCTCAATCAAATGGAATTGCAGAAAGAAAACTTGAACAATAAAAGAAATAATGAACATTATGTTAATTATCTCTAGTTTACCACAAAATTTATGGAGAGAAGTCATTCTGTCGGCTAACCACATTCTGATTAAAATTTCACACAAAACTAAGGATCAAACTCTTTTTGAAATATGGAGAAAACATAAATCATCTTACAAATACCTCAAAGTGTGGGGGTACTATTTGGCCAAAGTTGAAGTGTCAGCTTCTAAACAAGTTAGAATTGGCCCTAAAACAGTTAATTATATCTTTATAGTGTATGTACTTAACAAAGTGTCTATCGATTCTTGATTCATAAATTAGATATACCTAATAGGATAGAAGGTACTACAATAGAATCAAATAATGACATATTCTTTGAAGGCATCTTCCCATGTAGAAATAAGAAAGATGTGAGTTCAAATAAAAAGACACACGAGAAAAGAGATGACACTGCAAGTCCTTCTACTCAAGAGAGTGAAGAAACGAGATGCAGTAAAAGAGCTAGAATTGATAAGACCTTTGATCTAGACTTTATCATTTACGTGCTAGAGAGAGATGAGTCTACTTCTATAAAAGAAGCTATATCAAGACCAGATGCACCTCTATGGAAAGAAGCTATAAATAGTTGACTCTATTTGCAGAATCATACATGGGAGTTGACAAACTTCCCTAAAGGTTGAAAGACCTTATGATGCAAGTAGATCCTTAGAAAAATAAAATAGATGGATAAATAGTGAAGTATAAAGCTCATTTGGTAGCAAAGGATTTTAAACGAAATTAGGGATATAATTATTTAATACATATTCACATATAGCAAGAATAACCTTCATTCGTGCATTTATCTTGATTATTGTTTTGCACAATCTCAAAATATATCAAATGGATGTTAAAACTGTATTTCTCAATGTTAAGATTGTGACTCTAATTGGATATCGGACACAAAAGACTCATTTTCTTCTAGTATATATATATTCACTTTTGGAGAAGCAGTTATGTCTTGAAAATCTACGGAATATGCGTGTATAGCTCATTCCACCATACAATCTGAATTTATTACTTTAGATCAAGCTGGTGAAGAGGTCGAGTGACTTCATAATTTTCTGAAATATGTTCTAATTTGGAACAAAGCAATACTGTTATTGTCAAGTTATGATTATTAAAGATCTGAACATTATATATTACGAAAAGTCTAGATATATACATCTTCGACATAATCCCATTACACATTTAATTTCAACTGGTGTTATATCTATTGACTATGTGAAGTCGAAAGATACCGTTATAAATCGACTCACGAAGAGTATATTTTGAGATCAAATGAACAGGATGATAGATGGAACGAGGTCTAAAACTAAAAAAGTAAAAATGATACAGTGGTAATCTCCAACCATGATAACTAGAGATTTCAAGAACTTGGTTCAATGGAAAACTAAACTGTGAAAGTTGTTGGAAATTACAACAATTAATGGTGTGTGTAGACAAAGATGACTTATGCAATTGACACGGTAAAGTTGAGGCACGAGTTAAACTCGCTCTCCGTAAGACGTTATTGTCCCGTACACAGGTGCAATACGAATCATGGCAACCGTCCCCAAGATACAACGACTTTGGAGCCTTCCGCCCATTGCACTACGAAGCGAAAGCTATCGGCGAATCACAAATGAGTATCCGGAACTTTCGGACTCGACTCTAATGCAACTCTACATTTTCTAGTATGCATGCACTAGATAATCGTTGAACTAACTTAATCAATTATGAAGTGTATTCAAGTATATTCAAGTATTCTTCAGTCTTTGAAAGTCAATGTGGGGGAGATCTATTTATAGATTTCCAAGAGTTACGGGTAATAGGTGTGACTCTTCACATTTCACTTTTCCAAAGAGTTGCAACCCTTAGGTAAAAACTATTCATCAAAGGTTATCTCTTTAATTCAAAGAGACACGACACTTCACTATTACCACAATAAATACATTCATCAATGTACTTATCCACATATTAAATGACATTAATTTCTCATTCACACCAATTTGGTTTTGTGAAATATATCAACCAATTCCATTTACGCAAAATGGATAAATAAATTGTCACTTAATATTTATTTGAAATATGGTCAAAACCAAAATTTCCAACAATCCCCCACATGAATGAAATTAATGCATGTGACCTCCTAAGAAAGTTCCGACGAACTGTTACTGCATCGGGATAGGTAGCGACTGGCTTTGAACCTTCCCTAGTAAAATGCCATCGGATTTACTCGCCACTCAGTGAACATGATATCTTGAACTAGTCGGCTTTTTGTGTAAACCAAGACAATGACATATACACAGCAACAACTCTGATACCCTTTGGTTCTCACGTTGTTGTCCATTTTGGCCCTGGACCCTATCTTGGATTCATAAGCGTGTACTGAATTCCTCAGTTAGAAGCGGCCCCACTTCAACGCTTATATAGGTGATCTCCTATTAAGGGTACCCTGCAATACCCCACCCGTAGGATATTGGAATCATTAAAAGCTATTAAGCTTAACCTTACCACACGTCAGCAGGTTTTATGCACCTAAAGGAATTAGAAGGTGCAAGGTTGCACTTGAAGGGATTCGAGAATGGGTTGTTTAGAGTTTTTCAAGTGCACATCTGAGTGCTTCATAACTTAGTTGTCTCATTGAACCAAGTTCTTGGGATCCTTCAGTCATCATGGTTGAGTTACCGCTATGAACACCCTTTTATGTGTGGGTTTTTAACCTCATTCCCCTTAGCCGTAATCTCTCTAAACATTTCTTTTTTTTTTTAACCGACCGGGTTTTTCTCAAAATGCAATCATCATTGCATATTTGTTTAGAGGATTTTCATGACATTGCTCCCCCACATTTCATTTACGGGCCCGGAGTCTATGTCAAAATACCCAATTTATTTTAGTGTATCATTTTACACAGCTGGATATTTCATTCCGTTTTAGGAACATTTCTAATTTGTTCAACCAACACAGATAAGCATTACTTGTGCTTCAATCTTTACAAGTCACCCCCTACACTTCGAGATAATTATAGGATCATTCTATCCTTACTTGTCGTTTCGCACGAATCTCTCTCCTTGTGTGGTGACTTAATACGAGATTGAACAAAATCATTTAACTTGTGGATTTTATTCCACTAGGCATCTACTCCCTTTTGATTTTCCATTTAGCTTCAAGGCCACGCCTTAGCTAACCACCTTACAATTCGAATATATATCTCATAGAGGGACTCTTCTTCTTCCCCCACATTCGAATGTATCTACAGTGAGAATTTACATCTCATAGTCGAGTTGTTCGTCCATTTCATTTAATATTTCATCAAATATTAATTTGGACACAATCTCGAAACAGATTGGAAAATCAAAATCTTCGAATTCACTCTTGAATTTACACCCATTTTGGTCAAAATACCAAAATTAAATTCAATTTTCAATGTGACCGTAATTGCCACTTTTGACTCTTAGATAATTCTTCATTAAATTATACGAGTCAAAATTTTAGGATCAAGTCCAAATCGCAATTTATGCATGTCATGCACAATTATTAATGAGACCCTTAGTCTCCATCTTTGACTCAAGAATATTTATCAAATTAATTAAACGAGTCAAATATATTTTTGGACCAAATCCAAAATACTATTTGTGCCCTCAAAGCACAATTTTCAATAGGGTCTTAATTTCAGTCTTTGACTCAAGGATAATTATCGAACTAATTAAACGAGTCAATATCTTATTAAATTAAGCCCAAAATTCCATGTGCGCTAACAAGCACAATTTCAAATGAGGCTCTAAATTGCCAACATTTTATTCGAGAATAATTCCCAAGTGAATTATTCAAAATAAATTTCTGGACTAAATCCAAATTTCAATTTGTGTTCTTAACCACAAAATTTTTGATCCCAAATAAAAAATCTGGATAATAATCCAGGGATCAAATATATGGAACAATTTCCATAATTCAATTAAATTTGACCTTAAACCAACTGGGTCTTAATTAATTAATGGAATTAATCCATAATTTTATTAATTCCCGAGCTCAGGAATCTCAATTAATCTAGGCCCATATGCCCAATAAATTAATTAACCTTTGGGCCCAAAAACTCAGTTAAATGGCCCAAAAAAAAAAAGGCCCAAAAATTTAATCATGAGCCTAAATTTTTAGAAGGCCCAATTCAAAAGAAGAAGAAAGAAAAGTCACGTCTCTGACTCTCTCTCAATTCATGGTGTTGAAACGGCGCGTCTCCCCCACAGTGGAGACACCACCACATCAAGCGACTCGGGTCGCAAATCAATATTGGCGGCAATATTGACAGCACAGCCTTAGCTCCGCCGTCATTCACGCCTTTTCGCCGCAAACACCCTCTGCCGGAGAGAAAACTGGCGATGAGGATGATGATGGGCGTGTCGTCGGGCTTCATCATCGGTGCCGCGCTGCTATCCGAATCGCATACTGTCAGCGAGGGCCCGCGCCGCCATCTGCAGCGGCTCAGTCCGCCCGCAAGTACCGGTCGTCGCCTGGCTTCGATGCACTGCCTGGCACGGCCTCAGGCCTCCCCGCTGCCTCACCTCCACGGCAACGTGCCGCCGCATTAGTTCCCCCGCTTGTGGTATCTTCTGCCGCTCGAAATTGTAACACTCCCAATTTCTCCATAATTAATTCTACAGCATCCCATCTCCAGGATTGGCAGTGAATTCACTGGTATTTTGGTGCTTCAGCTTCTCTTTATTTAAATATTCCTGTAATATTTGTTGAAATATCTAAGGAATTGAGTGAATTTCCCTTGTTGAGAATGCTGCTAGATGTGAATGTGATAGGATTTTGGCATCTTCCTGCAGATTTAATATATATAAAATTTTCTGCATGATTTCAGCATACATTGTGTTTGTGAAAATGCCTGTGAGAAAATTTCACATTTAGAGTTAAAACTATTCTGCAAAGGTTATCTCTTTAATTCAAAGAGACACGACACTTCACTATTACCACAATAAATATATTCATCAATGTACTTATCCACATATTAAATGACATTAATTTCTCATTCACACCAATTTGGTTTTGTGAAATATATCAACCAAATCCATTTACGCAAAATGGATAAATAAATTGTCACTTAATATTTATTTGAAATATGTCAAAACCAAAATTTCCAACAATTTTTTGTTGTATTTTTCCAACAATCGTAAGACATTATCAGTGTGTTTCGAATTGACTGGGTTATTATAAATCATGACAATTTAAGTGCTAGCTCAAACATTATTACATGGATTTTGAAGCCTCGAGATGGGCTAGACTTTAGTGAACTCAATTGGGTTGGAAACTTAGACCCTGAAGGCAGAAATCAAGAATCAAAAGGACCCTATCAAGGCTCTAGATCATATCTTTTGCCAATTAAAAATTCTGAAGCATTTCTACAAACACTTTGTGTGCAGGATAACAAATCAAATATGGTGCGCGCTCAAGATCATGTTTGCAGCAGCAACAAAACTAAGAAAGAATTACAATACTAGTGTCTAATTGTTCAATATATGATTTGAGAAATGCAGACAAAGTTGCGGCAACCCATGATATATCACAATATGATATGGGAACTATTAAAAAAAAAATTGAGAGGCATTTTTACAAACATCATATGTGCAGGAAACTTACAGGAAGTTTTCATGATCAAAGAAATCCAGAGGCCACAGCCATCACCATATGATTGCTAGCCTTTCATCAAAAACCTCCTACGGTTGGGCAGCCGGATGCCGCCGGCAACTTATCAGATAGAGGCCCAATCGCAACGCACTGTGGCAGTGCGAAAACAGAATACTGACTTTGTGAGATTAAAAAAATATATATACTTGAAAATAACGTCTTACGATTGTTGGAAATTACAACAATTAATGGTGTGTGTAGACAAAGATGACTTATGCAATTGACACGGTAAAGTTGAGGCACGAGTTAAACTCGCTCTCCGTAAGATGTTATTGCCCCGTACACAGGTGCAATACGAATCATGGCAACCGTCCCCAAGATACAACGACTTTGGAGCCTTCCGCCCGTTGCACTACGAAGCGAAAGCTATCGGCGAATCGCAAATGAGTATCCGGAACTTTCGGACTCGACTCTAATGCAACTCTACATTTTCTAGTATGCATGCACTAGATAATCGT
This sequence comes from Prunella vulgaris, assembly GCA_026898435.1. Taxonomy (NCBI): domain Eukaryota; kingdom Viridiplantae; phylum Streptophyta; class Magnoliopsida; order Lamiales; family Lamiaceae; genus Prunella; species Prunella vulgaris. The sequence goes on from JAPKLY010000291.1 coordinate 169,479, forward strand.
TGAACTAACTTAATCAATTATGAAGTGTATTCAAGTATATTCAAGTATTCTTCAGTCTTTGAAAGTCAATGTGGGGGAGATCTATTTATAGATTTCCAAGAGTTACGGGTAATAGGTGTGACTCTTCACATTTCACTTTTCCAAAGAGTTGCAACCCTTAGGTAAAAACTATTCATCAAAGGTTATCTCTTTAATTCAAAGAGATACGACACTTCACTATTACCACAATAAATACATTCATCAATGTACTTATCCACATATTAAATGACATTAATTTCTCATTCACACCAATTTGGTTTTGTGAAATATATCAACCAAATCCATTTACGCAAAATGGATAAATAAATTGTCACTTAATATTTATTTGAAATATGGTCAAAACCAAAATTTCCAACAAAAGTTGTAAAAGAAAATTACTTGAGAAACAAGATCGTTTTTTGATAGTACTAGATCTATTATCGAGACTCGTAATGTGTGGTGGAAGTTTTAAAAATTAAGTGATTCCAAAGAGATTGGGTATGATGGTATACTCAAAAGAAGACCCCTTATATAAATGAAAAGTGAGGGACGCTTCAATAAAAAAATTACGAAAGCAAGGGCGTACATAGCCAAAATGGATAAATATGAGAACAAAATAAAGTCAAAACTAAGTTGTATCAGCATTGTTTATTCGATATACACTAAGGAGGACTAGTTCAAGCCATCATGCCCACTAAGCCTCTAGTATACCGGATAGTATATGACTACAGAAAGTTCAAAGACACAAGCTACTTATCTGGAAGCAGTAAAGTCTCAAAAGAACTGAACATAGTGTTTTCATTATTATTGGTACAATTTTCATTCATGTGGGGATTGTTGAAAATTTGATTTTAAAGAGTATTAATACTTTAGTTTGACCAACTTCTTGAAGGAAAAAACAGTAATCTCAGGGAGACTAATTGTAATTGATATGTTCTACTCGTATAGTAAATCATTGTGGCATTTTTCAATCTTAAAATTGAATTACGGTAAGTGAGAAATTTAATATCTGAAGTTGAAATATCAAAATTATTGTGAAAATATTTGATGTGGAAAAATAAAATAAAATATAAGTTATTTTACTTATTTCCCACATAGAAAAACTTGTAAAAGCTTCCGTTGAATACATATAAGAGTCTAAATATGGTATTTAAATAAGATTCATATGGTCCTAAACCATGAACCACATGCGCACACATTCGAGCACATGCCGGACAGCGACCCGTGCCCATGCCCGACAATGAGCCAGATTACCAAAAGATTAACCACATTAGCAATCTAAAGTGTAGATTGACTATGTCAGTGATCCTCATTAGATGCTCCACGTCAATAATCCAAGAAGATATTACATTAGTGATGTGGAAAACTCCTGATGGCTTCCACTTTATCAACAATCTGGATTGATTCCACGTTAGCAATCTCAAAATGATCTATAACAATCTAGATTCAAGAGTTTATGTACCTCTATCAATTTCTGCTTTTGACACAGTCAAAACTTCCCACATAGATTGTGGAAATATTTTGCATTTGATATCCTCTATGAGTGAACTCGTGCCTATAAATAGGTCATACATGCATACATTTTTTTCACACTTCATTCTTTGCATATGAACTTGCACTCTACATTTATAAATACCCTCTCCAAAATACTTAGTAGTTTAGTTCATGCACTTGTATCATTCGTTGTACATCTATAATTAGTGATACTACTAACATAGAGATGTGACATTATTTTACCTTTAGAGATGATATGCATAGCCTATGAGCACCATTGTTTTCAGAACCGGACCGAACCGGCCGGTTCAACCGGTTGAACCGGGAACCGGTCCGGTTACACCCAAAAAACCATTTTTACGGTTGAACCGGTCAAAATCGGTCAAAACCGGTCAGAACCTCTCAAACCCGGTTGAACCGGTCGAACCGGCTATTTTTTTTTTAAATATTAATATTTATTTTTTTACTTATTTTTAATTTGTCTTCTTAATCCTAATCAAATTAAAAACCAAAAACTTATTTTCACAAAAAAAAAATCTTAACAATGAAGTATTAAAAAGAAATTAAAGAAAACCTACTTTGATTGAGTTATTTTGTCTGTTTTGTATTTTGTGTTGTTATTTTATGATTCTATTTTATTTATTTAATTTTATAAGTGAATATTTATTTTATTTTACATAGAAAATATTTAAAAAAATGTATAAATTATTTTAACGGTTGAACCGTGAATCGGTGCCCTATCCGGTTTGGTCACCGGTCCGGTTATGAAAACACTGATGAGCACTATATAGTTAATCCATATTTTAATTTTGAGAAAAGGTCATCCTTGCCTCTATTTGATTATACATTGCAACATATTCCTTGTCTCCTTCTTATATTTTCGTACTCAGTAAACACAAGCTAATAACAATTGTAGTTGCAATCATACTGATCAGAGTAAAAAAGTTCATTGCATCGATATCAGAATTAGGTGAGACCTATCTTTCTTTGGCAATTGGCAGAAATTTAACATAGAAGGATATGATCTCCGGTACGATCTTGAATTGTCTCCTCCTCCGTCCATTAGAAATTGAATATTGCACTTTATTTTGCATCTCGTATTTGTCTGATACACTTGTACAAAATCTGTTTAATTGATGATTTTTACACTTGTACAAAATCTGTTTAATTGATGATTTTTTATAGTCATAAGATAAACTTGCAAGGACTAAATTAAAATATGTGACTCAATAGCGGAGAGAAAAATACATACTAACAAAAATATTAATAATGTAAAATAAAAAATTTGGTTAGAATATAGTGAATAAATGGTCTTAATGGATATCTGGAAACATTGATAGTTGTCTTTATGGGCTTGATGGTTGCCAGGAGCTACACTTGCGTAGAAATTTCTACGGTAAAAATTTTTAAAAATAGAAAAAAAAAATAATAATAAACCACGCGCAGGTGAGGACACGCGACTCACGACACCAATTTCAACTTTCAACTACCTTTCCCCACCCTAACCCCAACCTCCCTCCCCCAACCTCCAATTCTATATAAACTTAGCACAGATACCATACAGTTTAATTTCTTTTTTTCTTTTTTTAATTTATTTTATTTTTAATTTTTTAATTATTGTATTAATTAAAATATACATTTAATATTATATTACAAATAAATATTTTTACATATAATAACATATATTTAACTTTACAGTAACACACATTTGTTCTTATAGTAACATACATTTATCTTTCAATTTGTGTTACCATATGGGCAAATGTGTGTTACTGTAGTAACAAAATATATTTTTATGAGAATAAATATGTGTTTTTAATTTATTCATCATTCATTTAAATCTAGATATATTGTTTCATTTAATACATATGTTATTATATGAAAAAAATAATTACTTCTATAAAAATAAATAAATATTTGTGAATAATCAATATTTATTCTTATCGTAACATACATTTTACTCTTGCATTATGTGAAAAATTATTTATTCTATAAATACAAATGAATATATGTAAAATAACAACATTTTATAAGATAGTAACACACTTTTGCTCTAATAGTAACACACATTTGTCTCCTAGTTTGTGTTACTATATGGGCAAATATGTGTTACTATATGGGCAAAATATATTTTTATGAGAATAAATATGTGTTTCTTAATTTATTCATTATCCCTTTAAATTTATGTATATTGTTTCATTTAATACATAGGTTATTAAATGAAAAAATTAATTATTTCTATAAAAATAAATAAATATTTGTGAATAATCAATATTAGTTCTTATAGTAACACACATTTTAGTCTTGCATTATATGAAAAAATATTTATTCTATAAAAACAAATGAATATATGTAAAATAACAACATCTTATAAGATAGTAACACACATTTGCTCTAATAGTAACACATATTTGCTCTTCAGTTTGTGTTACTATATGGGCAAATGTGTGTTACTATATGAACAAAATATGTTTTTATGAGAATAAATATATGTTTCTTAATTTATTCATCATCTTTTTAAAACTAGGTATATTGTTTCATGTAATACATATGTTATTATATGAAAAAAAATAATTATTTCTATAAAAATAAATAAATATTTGTGAATAATTAATATTTATTTTTATAGTAACACACATTTTGCTCTTGCATTATGTGAAAAATTATTTATTTTATAAAAATAAATAAGTAACACACATTTACTCTAATAATAACACATATATTCTCTCCAGTTTGTGTTATTATATGGACAAATTTGTGTTACTATATGGGGAAATGCGTGTTACTTTAAGGACAAAATGTATTTTTATAAGAATAAATATGTGTTTTTAATTTAATCATCATCCCTTTAAATTTATATATATTGATTCATGTAATAATAATATTTTTTACAATTTTATATGTGTTATTAAATAAAAAAATAATTTTTTATAAAAATAAATATTACCTCCGTCCCACAAAAGTTTGCATACTTTCCTTTTTAGTTTGTCCCACAAAAGTTTGCATACTCCCAAAATGAAAATATTCCTTTAAATCTCCACCTTTAAAATCTTTACCTCACAATCTCCACCTTTAAAATCTTTACCTCACAATCTCCACCATACACATTCTACTCATTACATTTTTTCTTAAAACATGTGCCCAGGAAAGTACCGCAAACTTTCCTGGGACGGAGGTAGTAAATATTTATGAAAAAACTAATATTTTTTCTTATACTAATACACATCTCTTATATTCTATTAAAAATATATATTTTATATAAATAAATAATTATATATAAATAATAATATTTAATCCGAAAAGTAACATATATTTTCCCTTATAGTAATATACATTTATTCATATAATAACATAAATAAAAAAATTAAATTTATTATATAATATTATTTAATTATTTATTTAAATCCATAAAAATTAAAAAATAAAAAGTAAATCAGCAGTTGCAATTGCATGAAGAACTTCAGGCGTATGTGTGTGGGAGGGAATATGTTGATTTCCCTGAGGGAAGTGCCCAAATGCAACTCGCGTGCGTTAATTAGCTGGGACGCGCGCGTGATTTTAAAAAAAAATATATTCTATTTTTAGTAATTTCTACAGAAAAAGTTTTGTAGAAATTTTTATATAAATTTTTGTCAAAAAATTAAGGTCAACGGTCGCTTCCTACATTTAGGGATGGCAATGGGGCGGGTTCAAACCCGGACCCGCCCCGTACGGGCAGGGTAAAAATCCGGTCAAACGGGTCGCGGGCGGGTTTGGACCCGTTTGACCAAAAACCCGCCGGGTTTGGGACGGATCTTGGTATTAGGTGGACCCACCCCGAACCCGTCCCGTATATATATATATATTAATTAATTAAATATATATAGTTAAATAAATATAATATATATTATATATGTATAATTAAATATATAAGAATTAGACTATTAATTAACATATTCATTAAATTATTAGATTAAATATGTGCATAAAGTCATGAGCAAAAATTGTACAAATTAGAGTTTATTAATTTTTTTTATTATTTTAATTTCAATGAACAATATATATATGTGATTTTAAATATTTAGATTTAATAAGTTGAAACTTGAAGTGGATTATTTTGCATATTTATTGTTGTTTGAATTATGCATATGCATATTGATGTTATATTTTAAAATTTATTTTATTTTGTGTAAAGTATTTGATATGTTTGATAAAAATAAAATAAAATAAAAAATAGGCGGGTCGGGACGGGTAAAACCCACCGGGTTCGTGGGATGGGGCGGGGCGGGTCCAACTCATAATTAAGGCGGGACAGGGCGGGTCTCGGGTCCTAAAAACTCTTGGCGGGGCGGGTCTGGGACAGGTTTGACCGTCCCAGACCCTCCCCGTTGCCATCCCTACCTACATTACTAATATTAAAAATATATGCAATTGACAATTTTGCCCTTTATAGCATAAACAAAAATAAAGTGAATTATGGTTCTCCTTTTCAATATAAAGGAAGTATTTTAGTAAAAATAAAAACAATGAATTATTATCATACATTTTACCTAAGATAATATTATCTTTCATTCATAAGATAATTGAATTTTAGTTTTGGGCTTTTTATTAGTCTAGGGTTTTTGTCCATTAAACCAAACATCAAATTAGATAAGATAATTTAATTTATCTTAGCTTATCTACCGAACCAAGTGAGGCCTTTGTTATTTGATTTTATAGTTAGATAATAAAATGCAAAATAAAATAGAAAAACCTTAAAATAAACTAGGGATGGCAATGGAGCGGATTAGGGCGAATATATCAATATTCAAACATGTTTCACGCTTCTGATCCGCTTTACTCCATGTTCCACTGCGGGGCAGCATTTTGAGATGCATGCCTGCCCCGCGCGGGGCAGATCTGATCCGCTCTGCCCCATCTATTAAATGTTCATAATTTTTTAAAATTAATATATTAAAAAAAAGCCTAAATAAAAAAAAGTTTAAATATATTTTGTTACTTTTTATTCTTTTCATATGCATTACATGTATGTTTAATACTATATATATTACATAATATTATATATAATTAATATTATATGGAGCGGATCAGGACGGGGCGGAGCGGATCTGAGGCAAAAATTATGCAGATCCATGTCTGATCTGCTCCGCGAGTGGGGAGGAGCAGATCTGCTCCATTCTTTAAACGGGACAGAGCGGGGCGGATCAACTGTGAAGCAGATCATTTTATCATCCCTAAAATAAACACACAATGATTCCAATTTCCTTTTCTTTTTTGACAAACAATGATTCCAATTTCATGCGAGACAAGTGAGGAAGAAATGGTGTTCAGTAGATGATGATGGGGAGAAGGAATAAAGTTGAAATATATCCAAATTCCGATGATTCTCATACAACTTTACAAGTCACAACAATAAATCACACACCGAAAAAAAAAAAAAAAAAAAGTAAAACGCACAAAACAAATCACAGAATAAAAAACTAGTACTAATAAATAAGATAAACACTGATCTCCAGCAATGTCTCCACACCATCCGTCTCATGTTGGTTCCCCGGAAAAGTCTTGACAACTGCAAACCCCTTGGCGTTCACATACTTCCCCGTCCCCCCCATGATCGCCAAATGCGACTCCGCCACCGCAGTCCGATGAACTCCGAAAAAGCTCAGACTATCAGCATAACTTCCCTCCTTAAACATCACAGTGAACGCCATCGTTTGGCTGGTCCCATCTTCTGAACTGGCAATGTAGAACCCCTGCGCCTTCCCCACCAGCCCTGACCGCAGGTCGTGCCCTTCGGTCACCTCATCGTCGAACACTGTCATCGTCCCGAACATGAGCTTCTGCAGGGTGGTGCCGGATGGGAACTGGGCGGAGTTCAGGACAGGGAATCCGGGCACGCCTCCAATGATGTTGTTGTTGTTGCCGTTGTTGTTCTGAAAGTTGGATGTGAAGCCGCTGAGGCCGGTGAGGAAGGGGACGTTGTCGTTGTTGACGATCCCAGCATTGGCGTTGTTGGTGGGTATGCCGTCGTCCACTGGAAGGACGGCCCCGTTTGGTTTGGCAAACGGGACTTGTCCTCCGGCGGTGGGATTGGCTACGATTCCGGTCACTGCGATGGCAGAGGGACGGCTGCCGCCCATGATATCGTGCATGAAGAAGGTGAGGGAGTGATCATCTGGGGCAGTAGCAGCAGCAGCAGCAGCGCCTGTTGCGCCGCCAGGAGTGGTGGTGGTGGTGGTGCCACCAGGAACTACGGCAGGGCCGACAGGAGCATCAGCCTCCTCTTCATCCAGGATTCGGGCTGATATGGCGGATGATATTATGAGGGCAAGAATGAGAAGGGAGAGTGTGTTCTTGAGTTGAAAAGCCATGATTGTAGTTTGCAGTTTTTTGATGTGTTGAAGAACTGAGTTAGGGTGGGACTATATATAGATGAATATAGGGATTAAGTAAGGTGGTGGAGTTGATGAGATGGATTAGGTGCACTTCTTTGACGTGGTTTGGGTTGTAATAACTAATAAGGGCTATAATGCAACTAATGTTTAAATTATTAAACCACACCAAATTGCAAACAAAATCACAAAAACTTTCAGAAAAAATGAAATACCAACTCTCTATAACTAGTATTACAAGAACTAGTATGAGACATGATACTCTAGTCATTTTTTGGATATTCAAATTCCAAAAGTATAACAAAAACATGTAAAAGTATCTCGTCTCATGAATTCTTCTAGCATATAACATGGGTTTTGTATCTATACTTCACCTTTCATAGTAGCATGATCCAAGCGAGCAGCATCATCCTTGACTCAGAAGTTTTCAAGAATTGGTGATTCTTCCATCAAATGACATCATCCAAGCGCGCAGCATCATCCTTGCAGTATTCTTTAGCTAGGATTTCCCACGAGCCGGAATCTAAACTCACCTTCCTCTTCTTCATCTCCTCCAACACAAAGCATACTTCGTCTATCATCCCGTTCCTTAACAAGCCGATGGACAGAGCTCGAAAGGTTTCAATGCGTGGATAGTGATTACTATGCAGCATTGCGTTCAAAACCTTTAAACCTCCATTGAAATCCTCGACTTTGCAGAAACCATCGACCACCATCCTGTAAGTCGCGGCATTAGGCTCACAGCCTTTAACTTGCATACCAACTAATAGCTTATACCCCTCTGAAACACAACCTTGTTTGCACAAATAACCAATCAAGATATTATACATAACAACATCGGGTTTGATCCTTCTTTTCTTCATCTCGACGAGTAAACCTTTAGCCTCATCTATTAGCCCTCTGTCCACAAGATCAGTCATCAGAACACCGTAATTCACAAGCTTTACTTTGCATCCATGGTATTCCATATCAAACATTAGCTTCTTAGCATCATTGAACCTTCCAGAAGCACAAAAGCCTTCCATTAACACAGCATAGGTCACCGCGTTTCCTCGAGCCCCTTTCGTCCTCATATCCTCGAACAATCTTTTGGCCTCATCCACATCGCCCCTTTTGCATAGAAAACCAATCAGTGAATTGTAAGTCACAACCGTGGGTTCAACCTCTCTCTCAAGCATTTCATCAAACACTTTCCGCGCATTCTCCCAGTTCCCATTCTTCAACCACATTTTGATCATAACATTAAACGAAACAGAATTTAACCTAAATCTCATCTTACGACCCTCCGTGAACAGCTCGGTAGCCTCAGAAATCCGCTCATTATCAACTAAAACATTCAGAATCGTGTTAAAAGACTGGGTCGTACGCACACAGTTGAATGACTTTCCCATCCCACGGAAAACCTCAACAGCTTTATCCACCATTTGGGCCTTGCCATAATGCCGAATCAAACCAATGAACATGGCCTCCCCACATTTGATATCACGGGATTGAAGAAAATCCAATACGGTTTCGATCTCCTCGAACTTTCTGGCACGAGCGAGCTTGTAAATGAGAGAAGCGTAAGAAGGGTAGTCGTGCTTGTAGCCCAGGGCATGGAAATTTCTGAAAATGGAGAGAAATTCGTCGGAGTTGTTGCATTGTTTGAGTTGATCGAGAAACGGGATCGGAGGTCTGAGCTGGATTCTTGTGGGTTTGTGAGGCTGTGGCTTTTGTTTGGATTTGTTGGGGACATCGCTATGGAAGTGATTATATAGAATGCATCTGAACAATTGACGTTGAGGTTTGAGCGTGGTGGCTTTGAATCGCCAATTTATCATTGAAATTGATGCTTATCTATGCCCACAACTGAGCATCGAAGGAGGAGGAGGAGGATGGAAATTTCAAGAAATTTTAACCAAATAATTGCCCAATATATATGATGGCTTTATAATCGTGTCAAAAAAAAAGTTGTAAATTATTTCAAATGTGACTGAAATGTTCTCTCATATTTGAATGATTTGAATTAAGTAGCGTTTCTTTTTAATTCTTCAATTGAGAATGAAATTTTTTTTTTGTCCTAACATATATCAAAAGACTGTTTATCTTTTTCTCCTTACATATATTAAAATGAGGATAATTTTATCTTAGAAAAAAAAAATAATGTTATGTACTTCCTCATAGTAGTTTTCAAAAAAGGTAAAAAAAAAATAAAAAAAATAATGAGCAACATATAGTGAGACGGACGGAAATGACAACATGAGCAACTTATAGTGGGACGGAGGGAGTACATTTTATCATTATTGAAAAATTTTCATATCAAATTGTCCCTAAATAAATCTCTTATTTCACTGCACACTCCAATTTATCGAATAAAATTTATATCATTAAATATATTTATTAATATCACTATATATATATTCAATGTTGTTGTGTCTCGAAACGAGTCTGAATCAGTGTATGGGGGGAATACATTGATAAAAAAAATTCCTTTTTCAGGAATAATTCCTTAGGATCTCAGTCAACTTAAACCGACAGTGTTCACTGAAACTGAAGTCTGAATGACTGACAGCTCATGAACCAAATATACTGAGTCCTGAAATGTGCCCTGAATGAGCTCAGTAAAGATAATTCACCTACTGACTGATGTAAAGCTGGTCAGTTAGCTATCTAAATAAACTTTTTACGTGCGGAAGTGCGAGCCCTGTATTATATTTGTTTTAGTATTTCTGAAAATGTTTAGCTTAGTTCTAAAAGTGTGGTTAGGGACGGTGCTTAGGTTCAGGAAGATTGTTTCTTCCTGAGTTTTAAAACAATGTTGAATGTTCTACTGATTTGATTATATGACAGTTTAAATATGCAAAGCAAGTAAATCAACACATAAGGGTTTAACGTGGTTTAGAGACTCAAGCTCCTACGTCCACGACCTGATTAAACAGGATCAATCCACTCTTAGGACTGGATCTTGTATTTTAATGTGCCAAGGTGCACGACGGTCTCCTTGTCTCTAAGGAATTCAACCCCTGGGTGGTTTTATAAGTCTCAGTCCTTCACACCTCACCAACTCACAACTTTGAGTGGTTTAGCTTTCAGTTTCCAACTATTGTGTGATAATTCTTACAAACAAAGCTATACTAAGGATGGATCATCAATCTAAGCTAAATACAAAAATATTCTCTAACAAAACTAGGGAATTTTAAAAACTTGCAGAGTGTTGTATGTTTGAATGCTTTGAGCGCTAGAATCTTGGTTAATCTCAACTTCGAAATTCCCCGTAACCTTGTTTGGGTGCAAGACCTTTTCTATATTTATAGAGAAGATTTGTAATAGATCCGTTGGAGGAGATCAAAACAAATCTTCCTATTTTAGGTAGGTGGCAGCCTAGGATATGTCATTTACTTTTCACGATGTTATTTTGGTGAAAGTCTGATGCTGCCGCCTGCGACAGTGAACATTTAATGTCTGTGTCAGATTCGTATACGTGTCTTCATATCACAGACTGGTTTTCAAACGGCTAGTTGTTGACAAAACTTTATGCTTCATCGTACCATAAATACTCCTAGTGTTTTGCAACTTTAACTCAGGTGTAAATGTTTGTCTTTAGTGGATCTTCTGACATTCTCTTTGTTCTCAGTCTTTCAGCATAAATGTTGTCCCCAAACAGTCAGTAACCTAATCTTTCAGGACTTACAAACTGTCAGTTGAATGAGCACTTGGCCTGATTATTCAAGTTACTTCTGTCTTCACTAATATGCTCTGTCCTGACTATGCTTAGAATAGTCAGTAGAACTCTATCAGTGGTCTTCTCAGGACTGTCTTCTCATCATCGATCTTCTCAGGAACTATCTTCAGGATCCTCAGGATGACTCAACTTCAGGATAGTTTACTTGAACTTCATCTTCATTATGCTTTCTGTCCTCAGGGATGGTTCCCCCTGAACTTGATCTTCAGGACGTCTCCCTCTGATTCCAGCCTTCAGGATGGTACCTGTGAATAAAAATTGTCTAACCTATCCTGAGTCTATACAATCCTGAAACTGTACTTAGGCAAATCATCTTTTCAGACTTAGAGGTTTTGGGATTTGAATCAAAACAACTCAGAATATCCCAACAAATGTTACTATTGGATTTAAAACTTAAATCACAATGTAAAATATTATATTATTGATGACCATCGTTAATCTATGGCAGCAATTCGGATCCTCAAACAACCCAGGTGGATGGTAAGTCTCACCTCGATAACAGTTAAAAACAAGACATTGAAACTCAATTCAGCCATTCAGAGGCCAAAACCAAAATAAGACTTAGCATCAACAGTCTCGCTAGTAAGCGGCGAAGCCGAAAGACTAAGCACTCTACTCATGGCAGAGATACCCTGATGCGGAAGTTAAGTCCAGAAACGAAGCTCGAGATGAAGCCCAATTGCCCAAATAAATTAGTTGAGAAATTAATGTGGTAGAAATGATACAGTATAAACCACACTTACCAAGGATACAGCTCTAGACAAAGCTAGAACACATATAGAGTAATGTACATAGGCCGAGGTCAATGACCTTGGCCAAAAGTCAAAACATACGATTGTGTACGAACAGTCGTTGCCATAGATCATGGCTTCAACCGCCTAGATCATGGAGCCAATTGTCTGGATCATGGGATTAATTTTTGGATAAGACGAGATCTTGTCCCCCTTAACTGGTGTTAATTGTACACTATAAATAAAATCTCTTATGATCATAAGAAAATATCAAGAAACCATCCAAGTCTAGACTTACACAGATAGACCTGACAAATCTGGTGTCTTATCTATGTCTTGCGATATTACTTGAAATACTCGAGAAATTGGTGTTGATCTTGATATCAAGCCACATAAACATCAACATCATCGATAAAAGTTATCTAAGGCCCAAACATTATTAATGAATAAATCTAATAGTATTGGTAAGTACAATCTTGTAATATAAGTTTAATACTATGAAATTTATTTATATAAAAATTTGTGTTACTCCCTCCGTTTCGGTATATACATGTCATTGCTTTTGAACACAAGTACTAAGACATGTATAAAATATAGATATAGTACTAATGATGTGATGCAAAGAGAAGTGAATAAAGCGTGTAATGTGTTTAAATGGGTCATTAATATATAAATAAAAATAAAATGTATGAATATAATATTCTTATTTTATATCAAAAAATAGAATATGAATTAAATAGTAGAACAGATAAAAATAGTGAAAAACAATACACGACTAATCTGTAATTGTGAAAATTTGCAACGTTCTTTTGAAACATGCGAACACGTTTGTTAAAATTCTATTTTTTGTAATGCACGCTTGACACAAGCAAACATACAGTATCTTTTCATGTTAGGTTTTGTTAGCTTATAGAAACCAAACAATTTATAAGTAAAAAAAAAAAAAAAAAAACTTCTTTCTATTATACATGGACTGATATTAGATGGAGCAGAAATTTTAGGTGTCACTCCAACTGGTATTCCCCCTCAAATATTTATATGTTTATGCAAAAGAGTATCTCATAATATAATTAAAGCTTTTGTCATACTTAGGCAAATTAGTTTATAAAATTTAGCCAACATTTGCAGAAGCATCACTTCTCATGCCCAATATTTTTAAGAATTACATTGGTACTTGATTTTTTTTTAAGTCACGTGATGGCTTGAATCCATAATTTCACGGCATATGAAACTGGGTGTGCTAATCCTGTCAAAAAAAAAAAAAAAAAGTGAAACCCACTATTTCATGAAGTTTGGCTTCTCCAAACTAATCAAAAAAATCTCATCTTCTCACACAAGTTCTAATAAAAATCTTAAACGGGAAGCAGAATCTATTCACTTGAGTATCTGCAGAGTACTTCATAACTTCCACCCAAAGTTTCTTCCTTTCAACAGCCAAAAAAAAAAGAACTTCTCTCTCTCTCTATCTGGGAACTGTAGGCCACATCTCATTATCGTGTTCGATCAAAACACTATGCTTAATGGCACTGAAAGCAATAAATAGGCAAGATCCTCAAGCAGACTAAAGAAAATATCAACGGTTTCCTACCATTAATCTGACTGAAAATTATATACCCGAAGCCAGATAGCAGCTCACGTATGTGTCCTTATCTGCATTACCGAATTCCAGTTGTCAGATAGCAGCTCATGTAACCATGAAGTCCGTGCTCTTTCCTGTAGCCTAAAGATGAGAAACAAGAATATGTAGTTTCATGTTATTGATATATGAATAACTTCTTCGTAAATTGAATCACAGAATTTTTTTACGGGGTATGAAAGACAGAAAGTTGAGGCTTTATTAGAGTGCTTTAGTGGGATCACAAAACTCTGTTTCATACAACTGGAATTTATACTCAAAGCCCAAGCTTCTTGCCTATTTCCATACAGTTTTGGCTCCTTTTTTGAAAAACAAAAAGTTCAGAAGCAGATGCTGTAGTTGAATACAAAGAGAGTAATTTCTTCTATAACTATATATACAAAAGTTTGAAGAGAGATTTTTGGTTGACCATATCTTTTAGTCATTCTTGTCCACTGACTTCCACTCAAATTCAGACACTGAATTGTTCATGTTTCCACATTCCTTTCACATAAATGGTAAAAATGTTAATGTTGTATGAGTCCTTGTTTATGTATAAATAGCTTATGCTAGCACTCAGCAATAAGTGTATCTTCAAGCTAAGAAACGTACCAGAAATGGATGTTTTAATATAGTGATGGAGCTACCATTGTTTGCATGGTTTCTGGATAATAAAAGCCTTACATGTGGAATGCTCTTCCAACTCTCTCCCAGTGCTGGCTTCGAAATACCAGCTTCTCCGGCCACCATATGGTTTGTCACCTGAACCACAAGTTTGCACCATATGCATGTTTTCCTACATTAGCATGCATCTTTATCCTGATATCAGAATTTTCATTGGAATCTTTTTTCCACTTACTTAAGTTGCAAACTTGCAACTTTATACACAAGCAAATATAAAATATTTTTTCTCTTGTATATAAGGATTGGGGCCATTTGATAAAATCCTATCACACCATTTTGAAAAGAAATTACAGCAAACAATGAAAAAAGAGCAGAGTACTGCAATGCAGAAAGACATGGTAAAAGCATCAGGGCAGAAGTTACCACAACAGAAACATTATGCTCATGTGCAAGCTCCTTCAGTAAGAATCCAGTTGTAACCATTAAGGCATGTCCTGCACACATAAACAAGAAATTTTTGGCACTACTCAATGAAAATTCCCCACCCTCAACTTTTTCAATTTTTAATCGCGAATCAAATTGCTGTTTGGATAATAAAATCATATAAAGTCTGAACTGCATGCAATTCATCATGCTTTGCTAACAAGTGTTTTGCAAAGTGAATAATTAATTGGTGCTACTAACTTATAATAATTTAAATTGTCGAGTCATTGATGATAATCTTCTCTAAAAAATATTAACAAGAATACTGTTCCATGCTTTAACTCAAAAAAGCAAATAACCATTATCTGGTATTGAAGATCAGTTACCCAAACTAATTGAGCCACTTGTCCTGGTTAGTAATTAAAAGGGAAATGTGTTTTACAGCATGCATACCTTGTGCTCCACCACCTCCAAGAATCGGGGCTATGAGTGATGAAAGTGAGTCAATGATAAGCATCCTGACCCGGCAATTGATCTTGCATAAAAATATTTCGTAAATGACAATCAAAGAAAATCTAAATGCACAACGAATAGGAGATAGAAATCACAATGATGACAGAGAACCTGAGATTTCAAATTACTCATTAACTGATGGAGCATATCGATGAGGGTAAAGATGTGGAATATAGAATGGCATACTATCCTGCTCATAACTTGTTTAACAGTTTTCCTCACCTGTAGAAACAAAAGTACACAACAGTAAATGCATATCCAAATGCTCAAAGAGTAGGAACTTCTTCCAACTCCTTTCTGATGATATGCATTAAATTAATGACCAGAAAAGGAGCCAAAAGCATAGTAATCTGAAAATGCGATATTTTGACCTCAGGATTGGCAGGATCTGAAGACTGGTCCAGGAACTGAGCAACTCGTTTTGGAGCAAAGGAGTTGCCTGTGTCAAAGTACATCACCTTTCCCATATATTTACTTGCCACGTATGATGCTGCTTTAAGGCAAACCTACATGGCAAACTTTGCTAAAATTAACAGATTAACTGTAATTAAAACATTTAAGTTTAATATAGTTTTTTCCATATTAAGAAAAAAGGGCAATAACTAGAATGTCTTAGTTTAATATTCATACTTGAGTTTTACAAGAGGATGATGGTCCAACTAGCTCTGTTACATGTCCCTCACATAAGCCTCTTTGCAGAAGAACATCGATCCTAGTTGAAAGTCAGTTTATTGCCGTCCCAGTTATGCACACATTGGACAAAATGATATATATATATTTATGTATATGTATATTTCAGTTGCAAAAGTGGTACCTTTCAAATCCTGTTGATAGAGTGCACTTGTTCAATTGAGCATCTTCTAATAACTCCAGGCCATTCAACCATGGTCGATGCTGACTCTCTATTATAGATAAAACTTGCTTAATACCCTAGTTCAAGAAACAAACAGATACAAAGCTTTTAGAAGCATAAGTTTGAAAACTGAAGTTCATTTAACTCAACTGTGGAAATAGCTAACCTGTTTCAACTTTTCAGGGGCGTATTCTTGTCCAGCAAAACCTTCTAATGCATGAAGATCATGCACAAGAAAATCTTCAACTGCCAAAAGAATAAGAAACAAGAATGATAAAAAACAGATACATATACAAACTTGGCTCCATCAAATGCTTAAAGTTTTACCTATATGATTTACTCGATTGTGTTTGAATTGAAGGGCTCGCCGATCAAGACTTCAAAAACATAAAAAAATAGACCCATGAAGCTCGTTGGGATATATTTAACTTGCAATAAGTTCCATTTACTTAGCACCACTATTAAGCTATTTTCCCCATCATTATCATGATTTTAGAATCCACATATCATATTCATATTCATTTAAGAACCATAGGTATAAATGAAGAATGTATTCAATCATAACAAAGTGTTGATAGATCTCAGAGAACAACATTCCGTATAAACTCGTAACTGAATAATTCATCCATGTCACATCTCAACTGAAGGATATAACTTAAGTAATAAAAATATAAATAGCTGAACTCTAAACAAAAAAGTGCTGGAAAATCCCAGAAATCAAAGATCATATGTTCGCTTAAAAACTCATTGTACACACACTCACATATAATTCTCCATATTATTCGGGAAGAAGAACGAAAATTGCAGTCGGCTACTATGAAGAACTTCATAAGTGGTCGAGCTTCACTCGAACACTTAATTTAGAAAAATCTACACAATCATTATCGGAAATCACCCATATAAATTTCTTATAAACTGACAGTCGCGGCAAACCAAAAAGGCAAAAAAGAAAGAAGAAACAAACCGGTAAAAATGGCGTGAGAAGCACAAAACGATCGGAAAATGGAATCAATGAGCGGATAATCCCGCTCCAGTGCTTCTAAAGGCGCCATCTCGAACACTATCGACTTAAGACTTGTGATCTTTTTGATAAGAGGAGACGAAGAAATGGAGGGAAAAATAGAAATGAAACAGGCGCTATTTTAGGTTGAGAGAGCAGGAGTTTAATTCTGTTCCTTGGTCACTCGTTTTGTTTGTGGGTGTAAAGGATGAAAATATCGGTATCGACGGGTACCCTGAATTTATGGATATATCGGTGGAAATATCGATATCGATTGGTAAAAAATATAAAATTCACGGAAATTTCATTAAAATAATGGAAATTTTACATGAAATTTTAGACAATATTATTACTAGTCTTAATACATTAATTGAACTTAAAATCTCAATAAAATGAGAATCTTACAACAAACATATTAAGAAAACATACGTTAGAAATATAAAACGATACAAAAATTGTTCATAATTATTGAATATTACATAGCTAATACCAAAATGATGTCCTATGAGCCTCAAATGTAAAAGAAGAAAGACCATCTTGGTCTAAGCAATAATGGTACCAAGTCCGGAGGATTGAGAATTAAAAAAAAAACTATTTCCCGAAATTTTGACCGATAAATTACCGAAATTTCCACGATATTTCTCGATAATCTGCACATTTTGAATTACCCTGGACCGATATCGATATAGTAACCGAAATTTCCCGAAATTTCCGATATTTTCCCAAAATTTGACCGAAATTTTGGAAAAATAATCGTTCAAGTGAATTTCCATATCGGTACCCTCAAATTTCCGAAATTTCACGAAATTTCAAACCTTGGTGGGTGTGGGGGTGGAGGGAATACTGAGAATTTCACTTCGGTTTTTTAAGATCAGGCCACATCTGTATAATTTAAGAGTAACAATTAATCTCTTGTGAATTCGAATTCAAATGAATTCGTATCACTATTATGTGTAATCAATATCACTATTATTCATATATATTTATATACTATCACTGTTATAAAAATATACTTAATTTTTTAACAGTGTTAGTGTGTATGTATAACAGTGATAGTGAATATACATAACAGTGATAGTGTATACACATGATAATGATAAATTTAGGGGTGTTCAAACGGTTCGAACCGCCGGTTACGGTTTTCCGAAAAATGGAACCGTAACCGAACCGGAGGTTAGGCGGTTAAGATTCCGGTTCATGAACCGCCGGTTTTACGGTTTTTCAGTTTTTTTGTTTACATATTTTAATTTAATTATAATTAATGATAAATATGATTATTGATCTATAAATTTAAATAGTTGTAATTCTTTTGATTAAATTTAAAATTTACCAACTTAAAAAATATAAAATTTACATAATAACACAACTATACAAGTACAAATTGAATTGAAATTAAATTTTATTGATAGAATTCTCGCAGTTAACATTATAATTTATAAATAACAATAAACAATTAACAACTAACAATTATTGTAATAGTACTATAGTAAGTTACTAACACTACAATTTACAAATTAATTAGGAAATTACAAATTTGAACCGTAACCTCCGGTTCATCGATTCTTTGGAACTTGAACCAAAATCGGCCCGTCTATATACCGATTATGGTTCGGTTCCACGGTTCCAAACCGCCGATTTTTTGAACCGACGGTTACGATTTTCTTAAACACCCCTAGTGATAATTGAGAACTCGTGAACTCGAGTTCATACAAGTTTTTATCTATAAGATGTATATGATACTCCCTCCGTCCACGATAAATGGTCCACGTTGCCTTAAACGGTCGTCCACAATAAATGGTCTACTTACCTAAAATGGAAAACTTACAATCATTATTTTCATTTTTTTATATACATATACTCACTTTTACCCATCACATCAAGTACTTTTTTAATAATTAAATTTTTTTTATACTAATACACTCACTTTTACACATCAACATCAACTTTTCTTAATAACCGTGAATTACCAAGGTAGTCCAATTTTTGTGGACGGAGGGAGTATTTGATAGTTGGAGGGTGGAGTGTCCTCAAGAGTCTAATAGTATAGGCGGCACCTATATTTTTTTTTTCTAATATTAATTTTCTCTCTAAATAATATTATGTAAAATTAAATTTTCTATATATATTATACTCCCTTTGTCCTAAAAGAATTTGTACGTTTTTCTTATTTGAATGTCTCATATAGATTTGTACAATACTGGAAAAAAAAAAAAGCATTGATTTACGTGCACATTCACAAACTTATACACATATTTACCCATATACTACTACTTTATATATAAAACACATTTTTTTTAAAAAATATGTCATTCCATAGGATGCAAATTTCTACGGAACGGAGGAAGTATAATATAATATATGTACTTAATGATTAGCTCCATGAGTGGAGCGGGATGATACAATTAGAGTAGAACGGAGAGAATTGATTGTGGGACAAATCATTTTGTCATTCCTATAGTTCTACATATTAAATCAAACTACCTATATTCCGTATAAATTTTATTTTCTTAAGAAAAATAAATTTTTTAAATAAAATAATGACATTAATAAATTTGTATGAATACGCATACAAAACAATATTTTTCATTAATTCTATGCAATCTCATATCAAATATCTAAACAAGACAAATGTATAAATTCATAAGAATTGTCTAAATAAAATAAACGTGGAAATTCATTTGAAACGAAGTTAGTCCAATTGTTATATCATTTCAATAATAATAATAATAATCTCACCTGGCCACCGGGCTCCTCACTTGAGTGAGTGACCCGGGTTCGATTTCCTTTGGGAACAAATAGGAGGGAGATATAAGGTTGGCTTGGAGATATATGAGTGTATGGAGACTGAACTAACTTCTAACTACTAATCACTAACATTTACCGATCAAAACAAACACACATTGATTCATGACATATTTTTCAATTTGGAATACTATCCAAGTGAGCATTAGTAGCACAGTACTAATAGGGTGATAAGATTGCCCGTTATTGACATGTTTAAACTTTAAACTAAAACACATTCAAAAGAAAATAAAATTATAAAATTCAAGCTAAATGTATTTCACTCCATTTGAATTTTTCTTTCATTTTAATCATAAAACAACAGTATCTATATATTAGAGAAATACACAAGAACTACCGAAGTTTTGAATAAACTGCTACACTATCAAACTGTAACTTCGCAAAAAAAAGCAGTCTTGCAAAATTAGAATAAACATTAAGTTAAGGGCCTTTCTTGTGGTGTCAATAGAAAAGAGTTGTACCCGACCCGCTTAAGAAGAGTGTGGGCGGGTATAACTTTCATCAGATGCACGATAAGCATCTGGTGTTGGGTGGAGGAGTTGCACGTAAAATTACTCCATGCCAAGCCATACGCCCATCTTGTGTCGAAAAGTTAGGAGGATTAGGTGGAGAAGATTATGGCTACACAGCTGCTGCATTAGACCTTCTTGGTGAAATCATAGCTTCTGTTTCAGTTTCCGTTTGTTCTGATGCCAATGGCAATGCCTTAGGAGGCTTACTTTTGAAGTAGCTTTTCGAGTATATTGTACCAAAGACGATAACCTGCCCAGTAAAATTTGACACTGAGTAGTCGGATCAAGAAACTGAAGAGGACAGCAGAGTTGGCAATATTCTCTATCAGAGAGGTCAGGCCCGAACTACTTTACCATCAGCAGAAGTCCTTTAAATTACAACATATGTTTTTAAAATTTATAATTCGATACATGAACTTTTTTTAAAAATTATACCATATGACTATTCTTGGGCAACTTGTTGGCGTGGTAGCCGGAAAATCATTGGAAATAAATTGCCAATAAATTCACAATATCTTCTTATTGTGATGTGTCAATCACATTTTTTTGCAATTTCATGCATTGCCACATCAGCAGGACTTGACGGAGAATAGTCATATGATACAATTGCAACAATTTGAAAGGTAGTGTATCGAATTGCGAATTCTAAAAAATATGTTGTAATTGAGAATACATGAACAGATAGTAATGTTTTTCACAATTAACCCAATAATAAAAAACCAAATAAAAGATTCAGAGATCAAGGCAGTTGCTTACTGCTCCAATCAGTTGTTCTGAGCTGAGTGGGTGAGCGAACCACACGCAAGACAATAGAATGCTTACCAACTGTATTAAAAAATATTCAACTCAACTGAAAAGCCGGAATATATGGGCTATGTATGTCTTCGATAAAATTAGAAAATTTGAAGAAGTTGATATACCTGTCTTGTGGTCATTATAGTCGCAAAGGCCAGAGCCCCGAAATTGCGGATGGTGTACGAAATAAAGAATTGACTAATTGTTGCTACCTGCAATACAACATCACACCACACATAATGTTATGCCAGCTGGGAGAGACGAGACAAGACAAGGCAAATCACCTTCATTTATTTTTAAGAGCTCAAATGAACGCAGAAGAACAAAATGTGAATGTTAATGAACCTGAAATGCATTTTGCCAAATTAAAAGTGCAATAAGCAATTATAAGATACAAGTATATATAGTTATATACATGTAACTAGGTACTGATTGTTCAAGACTACACACAGAGAGATAATAAAATTCGATGACTTACAGTTGAAAGAACTACAATGTCGATTAAACAATCATCATGCCGAGAGACAAAGTCTATAGCCATGAAAAGGCCACCTTGCAAGATAAGACCTGAATAAAAATCAAACTGAATCATCAATAAGTAATGGAAGTAAAATGCCATCTGATGCATGGGATCTACATTATTTTTCATATCATGCATCTAGAGTTGAGCATAACGCATACAAACACAATGTATAAATTTTACAGAAGAATGGTAAATTTATTAAGACTTGTCAAGTACTACCTAACAAGCCACTAAAGGTAAACATCTCCAACACATGACTGTAAAATCATGCCAGACCTGTGAGTTAATTAGTTCAATAGTCACCAAGTCCAAAAGAAGATGGATCATTGAAGTTCTCTGCAAAAAGAGCTTTCTAGCTAGTAATAGGTAAGGCAGTGTTCATAAACAGACTTGTTCAAGCGCCAAACCTTATTTGTAAGTTTGCAAAATTTGATACTATTAAGATTCATCTTGAGGCCCAATATAAATTAGAATAAGTCAAGACTAGATAATGACTTTTGAGTTTTGAACTGGTTTATGATCTGAAAAGAACCGTCATGCAAATATATGCAGATAGGAGTTGTTCCTCTACAACTTTGGAGCCGATGAATGGAAAAATCAGCTGGATATAAAAATAGGTCTCAGTAATTGAGTCTAAAAAAAAACATAAAATGGCCCATTCAAATAATCTTTAACCTAACTTTTCATGTTTACACGACTACATCATTTCCAGAGTTGAACGTATTGTCAAAAGTTTTTAATAAAAAACAAAAACTTGCTTGTTAGTTATTCCTACACAGACCGTAGTTTGTTTTAGGTTTTAAGTGATACTTAAAAACCAGCTTTTGAAATCTATGGAGCTTTGAAATCCTGATAAATTGTAAGACGGGTGTTTTTTTGGGGTTTTGAGTAGTGTGATAGTATGTGTTGAGTGTGGTAGTTATGGTTTTTTAAAGCCGGTTTTCAAAATTCTGAACCAATTATATATTTACATAAATCCAAATCCTGGTTTTTAAACCCAAACAAACATCACCTATGTTTAGAGCTGACCTATCTGATTATGTATTTGGGCACGAAAGAACATAAGCAGTTGCAAAGGAGAGAATACCATAAGTAGGTTTGAGCATAGATTTGTTTTTTTTTTAATTGCTATTACTACGAAAACAGGTAAAAAAAAGAAAGGTGCACTTTTAGATTCCAAAGAGTGGGAAAAATAAAGGAAGAAAATTTTCTATGTGTAAACACTTCAGATAGTCTAATTCTTTTACAACTTATTCTAATACTCCATAGTAGTGATTAATGGATCAAGATTCAAACAATAGGCAAAGATAGATAACTACAAGGAATTAGAGAAGGTAATGATTTATCTTACCTGTGAAACTTATCATGCAAGAACATAGTGTTGTGTAGAATATCTGATTGTGTATCTCCATATCATAGCCTTTGAAAAGTTTATCCTGAAATGTGCTTGTGAAGCCATCAAACCTGTAAAACCAACAGAATAATTAATAGTGTGTGCTCAGGCCAGAATGGGTAAATTTAATTATAACCATATTCACAGCAGACTATCAGATAACAGATTGGTAGTTCTATAAATAGTTAATGGAATACGTCCTAGCATTGCCTCACACTCTGCTGTGATATCAGATCCAAAAATGAGGAAAGTGGAGCACATTAATTTACTTTCATATATCTAGAATATTAACATAGGTCAAAACTCATGAGAACATAATGCAGCAGGCGTAAGAAATGCATGAATTATTAGTTTTTTCAGAAGACAGACAAAGAAATCTGGAGCGTACAAAGAACAATGGATGAAGAGAATATTTTTTAGTATTTCAGCAGAGACAGAGTTGATAAACCAGTGCACACACAGGGAGTGGACCAAGTAGCTGACTATGGACATTCAGAGCCATACCAAGACTGGAACTTCAGAAAAGGGGAAGGGAGGGCCCATATTACAGCTAAGCAATTTTGAGCAAGAAAAAAAAAATTGGGTTGAGTTCTTCCTATGAGTATGAATACGAGTTTCTAAAACGAGATGGGAAAACTATTGCTTAATGGAAAATGAATAATGACCATTTTTTCCATAACATCGTTTTCCAACACTTGGGGCCACTAATAGATCTTGATTCGGGAAGAGATACTAGAACAAATAGCAGTTATGTTGTTTCAACTAAATCATGCTTAAATTTTAGTTTTAAAAAGTTGTCTTGGGTTTTAGCCTTTTAGGACTTACTTTACCACTAAACAAAATTTTGGATTCTGTGAAAAGCTCAAACATAAACTACGTGGCATACCAGATGCATAGGGAGTTGAGCCTAATTGTCAATAAGCATATTTGTAATATAGTGAACTCAGTAACAATAAAAATAAATATAGCTAAATGTCAAAATGAGTCACTTGACTTGACATACCCAAGATAACCAATCATCAAGGATACACCCCAAACTGTGCTGTCCCTTCCTCTATTGTACGGGCTAATGTCACTTGCTGCCTACATATAAGAGTGAAACCTCCCATCATGTTGCAACTTCATAAATCAAGTAAGCAATGAACAAGATAAAGCATAAATGATGCTTTCAACGAACTTCAACGGCACCATATTGATATATTCAAGTTGAGCGTCACATTAGTTTTCTAACAAGAACAAAAAGAAAAAAAGTAGCATCATGGTAAGATGTTATCCCGTTCAGACATGTTTAAATATAGAAAGGGAGGGGGATTTCATTCCCTCCCACTTTCAGAATGACACTAGATTCATTTACAGCCACAGTGCTTGCAGTAAACAGTCATTTGCATTGAACCTAATTCTTTAGAATACCAGAAAAAGATAAAAGAAATGGGGAGTAGAGGAAGGGACCAGGGTGGCAATAGTGCCCTTCTTCTAAAGTACTTGAACAATGATTCGTGGTCAATGAATGTCAAGTTCAAGGTCAACATTACTTTTGCTATCCAAGGGCTGTCATGCTTTTTATACTACCATATATTCCTATGTATGACGTAGCAATATATTAGCTCCCTTCTATCATTTTCCTATTGAAAAGCCTAAGTTGAATTGGGTCTTGACAGCATGCATCTAAAATCTAAATCTAAAAGAACAGCTGGTAAATAGTAAAATCGGAATCAAGAAAACAAAAAATATTTTACATTAATTTCGTTTCATTTAAAAAAAATTCACAATCAGCAAAAGAGTTATTTTGTGCGCAGTAATTACAATAAGGATTGTTATCTAGATATTTGAGAAAATGTTTACCGGAAATAATATAAAAATTGAGCATCCGATAGTCACAAAAATAGCAAATAGATAATCACGTCCAGTGTACTTTTTTTGCATGATGACAGTGCCCCAGATCTGCATCCAAATGAAAAGTAAGGCAAGAAATGAGAAAGAGAGCAATTTCAACCTTCCTATAGTGTTCCAACACTTGAAAGTTTGGACTAAGGTCTAACTTTAGTATATCCACAATTCAATTTCAACTATGTAATCGAATATAAATTAATAATAAACTATAACTTCTGGCAAAGAAATAAATTGGAACAAAAGTAAGAATAAGCATAAAGTTCAACTGATTAAAAAGACCAATTATGAGCTGTTGAAAATTACTAGCAAATCCGAGTTAAGTCAGAGGGATGTCAGGAACCAAAAAAACCATTATAATTCAAGTAGTAAATAAATGGAAGCATTGAGAGGGATGAATTGCATTTTGCTACCACAAAAAAATAAAAGGTAATCGTTTAGAGTTTTGGGCTTGACAAATTAGAAAAGGCTCATTGCTGTCTTAAAATAATATTTGGCACTTAGCACCTGAAAAAAGAAAAAAAAAATCTTCAACCAAACCAAAAAACACGAGTACATTTAAGGAAAATCTTCTTAGTTCAAAGATAAATAATTTTGGCATTTTCCTACCTATGACAAATTCTGGCATGAATAGATATGAGAAAATAACTTTAACACCTAAATAACACCTTTTCAGAACTCAGCAAAAATGAAATTTAACTATTTAGTCTTAAAAGTACCACCTCTTATGCTATTTAGTATGAAAACTGAATAATGATCTTTGTCTTCATTTCCATTCATTTATGTGCTAGAGGTGATAGAATTTACAGAAAACTTCTTCTTTTCTCTGAAATAAAAGAATTAGGCAACTTTTTATTGAGTTCAAAATCATTCATGTCAAATTTATATCTTGAATTATTCTTCACAGGAGATTGAATTAATTTCTGCATGATCTGACTAACGATCTATCATGTTTTTGCCAATAATAAGATAATTTACATTATGGCCTCTTTGCAAATTAATAAATGCATAAATGTCAATATTATCTTGTAGAGATGTAACCTGCTAATTTTGAGGTAGTAAAGAGTATGTCTCATATAATATTCCCTATACAAAAATGCCAATTGCACCATCTACTGGCGATTGGCATGATCTTGTATCAAATATTTCATATTTAACTTGTCCCATAACATTATTCACATGATGGCAAGTTAGAAACTAATTAGATTGAGGAATATTTAAGTCTCGCTATATATCTATCCTTGGGCTATTAAAATAATTAGAATAGGTGAACCAGAGCAGAATAATGGTGGCAATATGTATTCATTAGAAGTAGAAAATCCATGTTAAGTGCCCAGAATCAAGGATTGTAGCCTTGTAGGTACTGAAAGAAAACAATAACAGGATATCAAACAAACTCACCAATACAGGTATCATTTTGGCACACTTTGCTAGCGTCTGCACTGGGAAACTTACATATTTAAGGGCCTGGAGCAAGTAGATTCACAAACTTTTCATGTTAAGCACTTTATTACAAACTTATAATATGGACAAAAGGTTCCTATAGATCTCAGTCAAAGGGAAAAAAGAAAAAGCATCATCCTAACAAATGCACAAGATATGCATCTACCTCATACTGGCAAGTTGTAGTGAGAATATTAGACACTGATACAACAGCATACTTGTAAAGTGGAGCAACAGGATCAACGACCTTTTTGGTTGCCTGGAAAAACAAAAGTTCAACAGGGTCAACGAACTCAAAAATACGAGGCCGAAAGTTCATACAGACCAAAATCACTTCTAACAAAAATAATACCATCAAAAACCCAAGTAGAAAAGTATTTTCTTCAAACCACAAGTGAACACTGTAAAAAGAAATTCTGAATAAACAACAAATGGAGCTAATTGATTATGCTTTAGATCACAATTACCAGCAAGACTCCAGCAGACACAGCAGAAGTCGTGATGCGGTTGCAGAATACGAGAAACAATGAATACTTGAAATATTCTTTGTTTGGACCATATGGAACTCTCATAATCTTTTCCTGAAAAAAGAAATATAATTTTCAGACACTTTCTCCAGAATCATGGAAGGATTCTGAGCTGAACTAAGTGGTGCTTAAATACAGACTAATAATATCACATAAAATTAAAACAAGGCGATTAGAAACAAGACCACTAAGTGTTTCTAAGCTGACATAAGGTCCCCTGAAATATTTCTAATTTAAAAGTAAACAGAGAAATCCTAATGTAACCTTAATTGATAAAATAAGCTCCGTTACAGGGTTAAACATTTATAGGTTAGTATAAGAGCAGATCGAAAAAATATTAATCCATTTCACTCGTCAAAGCAATGGAGTGGTTTTTATCTCATTTATTCAACATAAACAAGGAAGACTCTTAACCGTACTATCCTAGTCATTCAGGGTTATGTCAGCCAGACATTCTCACCATCATGACCTCATGGACTTTATGCAGCATCAGCCAAAAGTATTAGTACCATGTATTCCCCCTATCTAAAGATACATGATAAGAAATTAATGTCCAAACAAGTAAAAATAATATAATATAAAAAATTTGGATCCAATAGCAGAAGTCATACAAATATTTTTTGTGGGTTGGAAGGTGGTGTTTGGGTTAGAAATTCTAAAGGGGACTTATACATATAATTATTTAACTAAACATATTAAACTAAATCACCTATTCATGTAGTTTTCTTAGATATTAGGTTGTTAATCGTTATTATCTTTGTCCTTGATTATACCTCACACATTTATAATGAAATAATCTCGTGATTTAACCATGAACATATTGTTCCCAACTAGAACCAGGTAATCACAGACTATAGTACTGAAAAACACAACAATTAAGTATCTGAAAACCTTCTCAAATTTTCTCAGTCGAAAAATCGGATTTGTTGACAGAAACATTAGACTGCGGGAAGGAATTATACCTGTAAGACTCCATAAATAAGCAAAGTTGACATAATTCCAGTCACGGCGAAAGTCATTCTAAAATGATAGTTCTCTTTCAATTTTTGGATCAAATGCGACGGTGGCTCCGCCATCTTTCAATCGAATCATCCGCCGCCGCCTACAAAACCACCAGTACCGCACTTCATATATTAGTACATCAATTAAATAATATATAATCCAAGAGCAACCAAAAGAAGAACACACGCGAAATACACAAATGAATACGAGCAGAAGTAGGCGGGGGATATACCAAGGGCAGAAACACTACGCGAGCAATCCCCGACGATACGCCGTCGTTCCACTGAGCGCAGGTAGAATTCAGTGATCTGATACTCTTTCTTTTGATCGGAGCTGAAAAATTCCGGGGTTTCGCCGGCGGGCTTACTTTCCCTTTCCCACTATGCCTTTATATATGTTAGTATATATATATTATTATTATATTTTTGTGTCGGAATTTTCTATAGAAAATACTACTTACTCTGTCCTACAGGAATTTGCAATTTTTTTTTATTTGAACGTTCCATACAAATTTGCACACTACAAAAAAAAATATATTAATTTACATTCACACTCACAAATATATACACATATTTACTTACTCATATGTCACTACATTATATATAAAATAAATTTTTCTTAAAAAATGTATCGTCCCTTAGGGTGCAAATTCCTACAGGACGGAGGGAGTATTTGTTTTTTGTATGTGAATTTTCTTTATTGTATTTTCTGAATTTTTGTAGGTATTAGCTACAAAATACTTACAATTCAAATAAGGTGCGACTATGCATACCCCAAATTCCTCTAAACATATCCTAATTATTAAATATACCCCATTTAAAATGAATATTAATCTAAAATACTAAACATACCTCATATTTTACCGTAATACCCTTTTCCATTTTTGACTAAATATTTCATTTAACAATCGTGTGTTGAAAATTAAATATTCAAAACTATTAAAAAAAGAGTGTGTTTTGGGTGCACCGGATGTACCCAAAATTCAAAATCTATTTTGATTCAGTCAAAAATCTCGTCATTTCAAATTGTTGTCATGACCGTTCGAAGTTTTGGCCATGTAACCACATCTACATCGCCAATATATATGAGAAAAGTTCTGTTCTCAAGCCGCAACTGCCACATCTCATACACAAATTTTCTATTCCTGTTTTTACTCATTCATCTCATCTCCTGATTTCCATTTTGTTTGCTAATCTAGATTCAAAATTCTATTTGCTCGATTATTCCGACACGTCCACTTTGCTTAAAAATGAATTATAATTTGGTGGGCACTTAGCAAAGAATAAAATAGATTATTACCTGTCAGAGAGAATATATATACGTGAGCATGAAAGATGAGAAGAGAAGAAAGTGGTTATTGAGAGAGATGAGAGAAAGATAGTCAAAAATGGAAAAAAGGGTATTACTGTAAAATAAGGGGTATGTTTAATATTTTATATTAATTATTCATTTTAAATGGTGTATGTTTAATGATTGAGGTCTGTTTATAGAAATTTGGTGTATGTATAGCCTCACCCTTCGAATATAACTTTTAGGGCTCATTTGGTTCGTAAGATAAAAATATCTATCCGCCAAAAATATGCATGTTTTTTACGGATAAATACTTTTATCTTACGAACCAAATGAGCCCTTAAAGTATTAATGTTATTTAATTGAGCAGTTTCAATTAAATAGACACATAACGTTTAATAAAAATGAACATGTCTCATTTGCATTCAAATTCACATAAATCTAGTTTTTCAATTATTTTACAAATATTTGATGCTTGGTTTTTTTTTTTTTTTAAATGGCAGTTAATATATATAACAATGTAGAATTTTTGTAAAAATAATTATAACTTTTTAAAAAAAATATAATATATTAAAAATATTCTAAACTAAATAAATTTTTTATTTTAAAAAGCCTTTAACTATATTTTTGTTTCATTAATTCCCTAAACTATCTTTTATTTTAAAATTCTTATAGCGTATAAATTTTAGTTTAGTTATATTTCATTAAAGACACATTTTTAATGAAATTTAATTTTAATATTATTGAAACAGACTTGTTCGTCGTTATTAGTGAAAAGCTAGGTAAAAGAAAATCATGAATTTCATTAGTAGGATGTCTTTAAATAAAGGGGAAAATTACAAAATAGTTCACAAAATTGATATTAATTACAAATTAGTTATGTATAGAAAAAAATGTGCTTCTGTGCATAAAAAAATGTATTTCTGTGCAAATATTGTGAATCAATTTGTAAATATAGTGATTTTTTAAACCAATATGTAAATCACCCTAAAGAAAATTGATAGTTTATTAATCTTTTAATATAATATATTTTTAAAAAATTAAATTGTACAACACATTGGGTGCATTCATGCTAAATAGTATTTTCTCCATTCCAGAAAAAATTATATTTTTTAAATTTCATGTGTTTTAAAGAAAAATATATTTTTAAATAAAATAAATATATGTATAATTTTATGAAAATACATGCAAATCGTTATTTTGTTTTAGTAAGTATTCTATAAAAGCGGTTCATAATAAGTTTATTATGAAACTATTTTAGAATATCAAATATTCAAGTATATCTAAATATTCATTGGGAGTATTAAAAGTTAAGGTAAAAAAAATGCATAACAAAATATTATTGTCCCAGATTTTTTATTCTGTTGATGAAATTTTTGATATTAATGATCAAATATTTGATACTTTAAAATAATTCATGATAAATTTAACATGAACTATTTTCTTATAAATTTTCTCCCTCCTGCTCCGTATAAGTTGCATGTTGCTTTTGGGCACACGAATTAAAGTAAAAGTGTAAAAGTATAAATGATGTGATGAAAAAGATGAAAAAGTATAAGTGATGTGATGAAAAAAGTGAAAAAATAATATGAATATTGTAAAATATAATGAAAATAATAATAAAAAGTGAATAGTAATTTTCAAAAAAAAAGTTAAAAGCAAATGGAAAACATATAGTGGGACGGACGAAAATGAAAAAATGAGCAACATATAGTGAGATTGAGGGATATGGATCCTCTGCTGGACAGTAAAATCAGCAAATGATGCTGAGTATTAAAACAGTGACGTATATTCTCTTTTTAATTAACTTATTAACAAGATAATAAAAAAAAATCATGACCTTATCTTTACTACTCCCTCCGTCCCACTATAAGTTTCCCACTTTCCCTTTTTGGATGTCCTACTATAAGTTTCTCATTCCATAAAAAGCAAACACTATTTCATATATTAATAAACAAATACCACTTTTCACAACTCCCCATTACTTTTTCACAATTTACTATTACTTTTTCACAATTTTTCATTACTTTATACAAAAGTCAACATGTGACCCACCATATATTAATAAATAATACACTTTCTTAAACAAAATAACAAAAAGAAACAAGAAGTTTATAGAGGGATGGATAGAGTAAAAAGGAAGAAATAAAGAAAGAGATATACGTTATCATTTTAGTACCCATCATCATTTGCCGGTTTCACTACTTACAGAAGATTCGTTTCCAAAATGGAGGGAGTATAAATTTTTAAGAGTAAGTCTCTTATGCACCAGTTACCGTGCAATTTAAGTGTGTTTTTGAAATGTTACACTATTTATTACTGAAAAGTTACACAAATTATTACTGAAAAGTTACATCATTAAAGATTCACTTTTCAGTAATAATATGTGTAACTTTTCAGTAGTATTTTGTATAACATTTTAAAAATGAACTAAAATTGCACGGTGTAATTGGTGTTTAAGTCAATTTTTAATAGTGTAAATATTAATGTGTAATATAAAAGTTGCGCATATTTTTATGGAATTGTTGGAGTATTTAAGAATTTTGTGGACAGTGCGTGTGAAGCGACGTCAGAAATATCGAAGCTTTCAAAGTCGGATCAGCCGAATTTACTCGTGTTGGTCGCATAAGTTGGTATGCTGCTACATTTGACCCATTATTAATTATAGAGTAACCGTTACTCAGACGGCAGTTGCATTTTTAACCACATCAATGTATTTCTCACTCTTTCCTTGGTGATTGAAAAGACAAAAGAGACACTAAATGTAGTTCTGTGAATCTGATTTTATCATCAGCGTTACGCGAGGCAAGTTTCAGTATTTTTTTTAGTTTCTACGTTCTTTTAAGGAGTAAATCACTGATGTAATAAAGTGTATTTTTATAAAATATTTGTGAAAAGTAATATATTTTATTATTGAAATGTATATTTTTAAAAATTCACTTTTCAATAATAATACGTGTGACTTTTTAATAATAATAACTTTTTAAAAATATATTCGAGTTGTACGGTGCATTATGTGCATACAAAACTAAGACTTTTTAAAAAGGTTTGTCCCGTATTATTAAAAAAGTAACTTTATTTTTTAATATTATATTCTCCATATTTATTATACATTACTCACTTTGACGAATAAAATTAAAAATATCATTTTATTATTTTAAATATTAATCAACAACATTTTTCTTAAATTCGGTGCAAAAAGGAACATAGAAAATAAGTTCAAGATTGAGGAGCATTTAATTTCGATGAAAACTTGTATGATAGTAATATCGTCTAATGAGTAGTGTATATTATTTTTATGTAATATTGCTCAGTAAGTTAATATATTTTTACAAATAATAAGGATGTTTGGTTGGAGACTTTTGGGGGTGAGTAATGATAATTAAAGTTATAGTGTGTGTTTGGAATGACTCTACTATGACTTTGATTCTAAAAAACAAAGGAATCAACCATAGTTCAGCTATATGAGAACTATGACTTTCATTCCATACCCTTTTCATTCTTTACAATTATACCAAACGAAAAAATATTACTCCCTTCGTATTTCTATAAGTTGCTCGTTGCTTTTGGGCACACGAATTAATGTAAAAGTGAAAAAGTACAAGTGATGTGATGGAAAAAGTGAAAAAGTATAAGTGATGTGATAGAAAAAGTGAAAAAGTATGAGTCATGTGATGGAGAAAAGTGAAAAAGTAATGAAAATAGTTTAAAAAATATTGAAAATAATACTCCAAAAAAGTGAATAGTAGTTTCCAAAAAAGGTAAAAAAAACAATGAGTAACTTATAGAAAGACGGACGAAAATGACAACATGAGCAACTTATAAAAAGACGGAGGGAGTATCAATTTTGATAAGAAAATCCGACCTGAATCCGCACAGTATGGATCGTCCCGCCTCGCGATCCGCAGCAGAGCGAAGCGGGTATGGATATCATTATCGCCCTACTCCGCTCCATTTTGACACGTTTATATTATTAAAAATTGAATATATATATGGAATTTATAAAAAAATATTATTATTTATTAATATATATATAGTATAAATAAAAATAAATTAATTTAACAAATATATTTTAGATCAATATACTAATAAAACATAATATGAAATATATTATGATGTTTTAACTATAAATTTTTATTGATATCAACATATTTAAAGATAAAAATAAATTCATATATCATATTTTTAATATCATAAATTTATTTTTTTAATTAAGATCTTAATTTATTTTAAATATGTAAGAATATATTATATATTATAAAATTTTAATTTTGAATGGATCGATCTGTCTCGCCCCTTAATCCGTAACGGATCGATACGACCTAACCCATACATAGAATGGAGCAAATTTGAATCTTCTAGTATCCGCTCTGCTCCATTTGTCATCCCTAATAAATGATTCCTTTTTCTTAACTAATTCCATGTGTATTTTATCATCCTTATTTTCATTTTCCACATTATTACCGAAGATGGGTGCTATAATTTATTTTAACCTCTAAGCTTCAGAATATGTATTATTTTCACAGAGTAATTCAATATGCTATTAATATTCATTTTATTGCGATAAACCGAGATCACTTATTATTGTCTCTAGTTATTATAAAAATACCTCCGTCCTCCAAAAATTTACGGTACTTTTGGGGACACAATTTTTTTAAAAAATATATATAATAAGTAGATTGCGTAGGATGAAAATTGTGAGGAAGAGATTTTGAGGATTAAAAGAATATTTTCATTTTGAGAGAGTGCAAATTCTTGTTGGACAAACTAAAAAAAAAAAACATGCAAACTTTTGTTGGACGGATGTAGTAATTTTTTATTCATCACATGAAAAACACGCATTAAATTAATAAATATTAATTTATAAATAACTTAAAATATACAAATAAATAAGATAAATAAATAATTAGAATATCAGAATACGATAAATAAGAATATCAGAAAATAAATAAGATAAAACAGAAGACGCACGAAAGAATAAGATTAAAAGATAAGAATAATAATGTTTACAAAATTTAAATTTATTGAAGTGTAGAAGTTAAGATGATAGTTAAGGTTAAAAAATTAGATATAGTATTTAATATTATAAATGTATTTATAAGATATATATATATATTTATAAAATTTAAAAATATAGGATTATGATTAATACACTTAAAATATAAGGTCGAAATTATTTTTTATGTCAAAGTTAATGAGAATAGAGAAATTTTGAAATATAAGATTTTGATTGATTTCATAACTTCGTCTGATAAAGATAAAGATTACAAAATTTATTTATTTTTTATTATAATTTGGATTTATATGCTTCTTACTCTCCATATTTAGTTAATTATAAATAGTTATTTTAAGATCATTATAAAGAGAGTTGAAATTATTATTGAATTGAATTGGATATAATAAATTTCCCATGTTTTAATTGTTGTTCTTCCATTATTCTTATATGAATCAATGGAATTTAACACGTTAATCTTATATGTATTAATTGATACATGTTGTAAATTAATTGGAATAATCGACCTCAATAAGACTTTGAATCTCCAAACTATAAACAGGAACTTGAAGAAATCTGATGAACATAAATTGCAGAAATGAAAAAAAATCAAAGAACAGAGAATTTACGTGGTTCAATCAAATTGATCTACGTCCACGTATGGATGATGTTTCCTCACTTCACTATTAGATGAATAATATTTTCAGAATACAAAGCTTTCTCACTTTAATCTCTCTAAGTATTGAGTGTGTCTTAGTCACAGAATGTAATTCATGGTATGAGTACGTATTTATAGACCTATCCATATCCTTTAATTGTCTTTAAGCTATTAACCAATCAACGAATTTGTATGGTTATAACCGCCCAGAATAATTGTTCCGACGTCCAATAGGATTATTTCGCCAACTGTCCAAATAACCGACTTTATCACTCTGTCAAAATCGCATTCGCCATATTCTGTTGTCAGCTCAGGATAATCTTCTCAGGATAGGGCCTTCAGTTCTACTGAGTCTTCAGTACAAGTGCTTTCACTGATTTGAACACTCGGGATGAGAGTTAGGATCAGAACACCCAGACTCAGGATGGAACCTTCGCTCAGGCTCATGACCAGTTTCTGTCAGGCTCAGGATGTCACCTCAGGAATTTTTCTCCGGATCCAAACATCAGGATCAGGATTCCTGACTAGATTTCAGTATCCAAACTCAGCTTATCTTTACACATAACAACACCGTAATAGTTTGTACTGTAATTTTAATTTACAAGTCTAATGATATCAATAATACATCTGATAATTACTTCTAATAATATTAATTTCGAATTTGTTTATATAAGAATTTGTGCATGAAAGATTGTTATGAATAAAAAAGATATTTTCCACATGCATAATTTAGTCTTGGATAAGGTGTTCTCACATCAGTAATAAGACAAACTTCATTTTTACCTCATTTCACAAGTTATTTGAATTAACATTCAAACAATTATGTAGATTAATTGAGGTTCTAATGAACTGCCCAACAACATGTTGTGTTAATCCATAATTCACACAAACTAGAAATTAAGATTGACATTCACACAAAGATCGTTATATTCATATTCACGACCCACTTTGTTGCACACGTGCATCAATCATGTAAATTAACAGGATTTAATCATAAGGAACAAATCACAATCCATAAATCCAAATCAAATCAACCATGAACAAAAAAAAAAATTCTTATTTAATTAGTTTTCTAATCCTACAAGATTCAAACTCAAACAGAGAGAAAACTAGTAATTCCTCCATCCCTTATAAGTTATCCATATTTTTTGGACACAGGTATTAAAAAGTGTATAAAAATATTTATATATTATAGGTGATGTGACGGAGAAAAGTGAAAAAGTAATGAGAATAGTATAAAAAGTATTGAAAATAATACTCCCTCCGTCCCATAATTATTTTCACACTTTCCTTTTCCGTCTGTCCCACAATTGTTTTCACACCCAATAAATGAAAACTATTACTTTAACTTTATACTTCCAATCCAACTAATCTAATTATTTTAATAATATAACTTTACATAATATTCTACTTTTCTTAAAAGTTGTGCTATCCCAAAGGTGAAAACACCTCTGGAATGGAGGGAGTAATAAAGAAGTGAATATTAGTTTCCTTAAAAAGTGAAAAAGCAAATGAACAACCTATAGTGGAACGGACGGAAAACGACAAAATGAGCAACTTATAGTGGGACGAAGATGAAAATAAACTTATGAAATAAATGAATAATTTAATTAAAATTAAACATAAATAATAAAAAGAAATCACCTTGAAAGATCTTTAAGAATACGAGAACTTAAATTAAAACTAAATCTAAATCTAAGAAATTAAAACAGTAAACTTTTGAACATTTTTATTTGAAAACAATTAATTGAAAGAAAAAAAATTTATATGAGACCGTCTCATAAAACAAGACATGTCACTTATTAATAAAAAAAGTATGACTTTTAAAATATGATAAAGTTTTAATAAAAAATGATAAAATGCTAATAAATATATTATTACTTTTTATTAAAAATTTATTATTTTTTAAATGTAATATTTTTTTTAATTAATAAGTGCATGTCTTGTCTTATATAAGACTTATGATTATTCTCTCTATTTATAAATGTGAAAATCTGATATGGGCTTCTCTAAAAACCGACTTACTTCTCCCTTGAACGAGCTGTTAATAGGATAATCTAATGTGCCTACTAATTGTGCCGAAATGGGCTGCTATTTTATTTGTGTGAGAAATTTGTATTGGATGAAGTATTGTGTGAAAATAGTTCATGATAAGCTTATTATAAATAAGTTTTAAAGTATTAAATATTTAATTAGGTGTATCAAAAATCTCATCAGATGTATCAAAAGTCGAGGTCAATAAAATCTATACACTGACCTCAATTTTTGATACACCTGATGAATATTTTGATACACTTAATCAGATATTTGATACATTAAAACAATTTCATGATAAGCTTATCATGAACTATTTTCACATAATTTATATACTCGTATTGTTGCATCACATCAATTTTATTTCATTTATAATTTGAGTTTCTATATTTTGTATTGTTGCGTCACATCAATTTTATTTCATTTATAATTTGAGTTTCTAAACTTTAATTGTCTAATTTTTTTTCATTTCAGCCATCTTTTCGACGCACTTCTAATAATTGAGCCTTCTTTATCAAATTCCACGCATATCAAATATTTACTTTTCATTTTTAGGCTTATGGTTGCTCATTTTCTACCCGCTCCTTACATTCTCCAATATACAGGATAACACTTTTAAAAGCAAAAGAGAACATGATCATATCAAAATTAAAAAAAAAACTAAAAACAAAAATTTAATGCAATTATAACTTCAATCAATACTTAATAGTTATTACTAAACTTGTTTTCGCTATTTGAAAATTTGTGTTTTCTACTAGGACTATATATACTCACACTCAAACTCTCACACACACATATATATACATAAATATATATATATATATATATATATATATATATATAACTTTTAGATATATTTTATTGTAAAATATTTAAAGATAATTTATCATGGAGAGTCAGCCTCAAACAAGGATGATAATCATGATTAAAAATATTAACGGACTAACTCTAATTCTATAGAGTTCGTTCTAACGTGTTTCGGATTAAATAGATTAGGATTTTATCCAGTTCACTCTAAATGATCTCTATTAGTTGAGACATATCTCTAATTCTAGCGGGTACTCTGGGTGAATGTGCTGTAACTATAAATGAATTATGTAAAAAAAAAAAAAACTCAACACAAAATCTATAATAATGGGCATATAATTTAATATGCAAACTAGAATGTAATATTGTTCGTAAATTCATTAAAATTATAACCTAACAGTTTTACATAATTATAAAAGTTCAAGCATTAATATTTAAATATTTAAAAGTTCAAAATATCAAATGTATATTCTATAAAACAGAAAGTTCAAAACTTCAATTAATAATAATAATAATAAAATAATAATAACTAATAAGTATATTATACATTTGATTAGATATATGTAAAATAAATAAAAAATAATTTATGAGGGGCTGACTGGGTGGCGTTGTTAACCTGCGATCTGACCTATTTAGATTAAGATCGATCAGGGCCAAAAAGGTCTAGAATTCAATGAGTTATCAAAGCATAGTCTCAATTCTATAATTTTCAGGGTTATATGAATCGATACATTTAGTTCGGTCCGATTTAACATCTCTAATCATGATATATTGATGTTCAGGTGCATGTGGTTGAGGTGCAACACAACTTGAGAAGGAACACGAGCAGACACACCAGATGCCTGTTCATCTAGAGACACATCATGTCCAAATGGAAGTGCAACTTGTCAAATACAACATACTATCTAATAGCGGTTGCACAATTTGTTCGGGTGGTGTATGATTTTTTTTTTTCAAAATGGCTTTTTCTTTCGCTTATGGTATGACCACTTTTGATGAAAACTGAATTTGCTATGCGAAAATAAAAAATAAAATGTGTCTTGATACAATAACGAGTTTATAAAATTATTGATCTTTCTTATTATGCTAGTATGACTGATGATAAAAAGACCGAAATGAATGACCTTACTCTAAGTGCTATTATCCTGAATTTGTTTGACTTTATGTTGAGGAAGGTTGGTAGTATAGATGATGCTAGTAATTTGTGGGATGTTGCATGAGTTATAATTGAAACCTTATTGCCTAGTAAATTTTTGTTGCGTAAATTTTTTTAGGTTCAAGCTAGACTTGGACAAAGACACGGACGGAAATTTTGATTAATTTACTAAATTTATTTAGGATATTAAGCAGACATGAGACAAGTATATTGATGAGTATAGCCCTATTATTTTGTTAAATGTCATTCTCGATACATATAGTGATATAAAATTAGCAATCATAAATAGGGACAATGTTACTCTTGATGTGGTATTTAATGACCTAAAGAGTAAAAAAATAGATTTAAAATATAAAGTGGATAGTAAAATTTTGGGTGATCATATCATGCATGTTAGAAGGAGGGGGTAACAATAAGAGCTATGACTCCGATGAGGAGAAAGAAGAGTCAAGTAAGCTTTATTCTTATGGTCAGCCAAAGTATAAAGTTAGGAAATGCTATAATTGTGGTGATCCTAGTCATAGGATCATAGAGTGCACTAAGACTAATAAGAATCAGAAAGAAGATTGTGCTAATATGACTACGAGTGAAGAGAATGTAGACTTTGGTGATGTTTATATATTCGGGCATGTTCTTTGATTTTGCATGTACATCTTCGTAGTTCATGATTATGCTTTGTGGAATCATATTTTCTTTGTGACTTATTGATTATGATGTGTAAAATTTTATTTTTGCTTAAATTGTGTGTCTAATGTATGCCTGTGTAGTGTTGTGTTCCTTTGTGATTTATGTCATGATATTTATCTTCTGTGCTTTGTGATTGCTCCAATTGAGGTGGAGAATGTGTCTTTGTGTTACAATTTTGTGTCTTTATGTCACTTTGTGGTTGCTCTAAGTGAGGTGGAGCATTTTTTTTCATGTGTGGTTAAGTTTATACATACATGAACTAATTTTGTGTTTGTTCCTTTTATAGGTACCTGAGAGTGGGTTGGGTAATGATGAAGTAAGTTCTTGGGTTCCATAATGGTGAGATGATGGTGCGATGGGAATGGACCAAAGAAGGTGGGTGTGGGGCCTATTTTGTGTAGCCCCATATTGTGGATGACTTCCTCTTAGAGCCTATTTCGTACTCTGCCCACCTGATCTTTGGCTCATACATAATTGGTACAAATCAATCCTATCACACATAATTAGCCCCTAATCTTGTGCAACTCTCATCTCTCATCTCTCTCTAATTAAATAGTTGACCAGTGATTTACTTTCCTTTTCCTCATCGAAAATTATGGTCTGATTGGTCGTTGGTTAGAAATTATGGTCTTCCTCCTATATAAAGGGGTTCTTCTCTTGTTGTCTAGTGTCATCAACAATACAGTCTTTGGTACTGTGAGAAATAGAGAGTCTTACTACCGAGAGAAGGATTATTGTGTGTGAGGGACGTTGAGCCCATTCCCAGCATCATGGGTACTTCACTAGAACCAAAAGGGGTAGCCCTGAACCCGGTGTCTTCAATTCCTTTTCTCTTATTTTTAATCGTCCTCCTATTTTGTTGATTTACCAGTTTATTTAATTCACAAACCATACACAATGTCAATACATAATTCAATTTTTAAATGTCATATTCTCAATTAAGTTATATGACATAATAAAATTTAATTAAATTAATATATTTAGTATTTAATAATTTGACCATGTCAAATAATTTTGTTGGATTCAGGTGTTAAATTTATTTATCATTATTATTGATTCGCCATGTTAATGTTGGATTTGAAAATTCGATAGAATAATTAATACAAATTTGGGCTTAGAGAGCCCTTATTTTTCCACTTAGAGAGCAGTTATAAGGGTTCTCCAAGCAATAACTTTCTAATTTAAGAGAGCTGTTTTGGAACAGCACAGGAAAAGCCCACTAATAAAACTGTTTTGAATCGTTCTCCAAGTGTCCACTTAGAGAGCGGTTCTTAACCACTCTATAAGGTAATATCCATATATTTTTTATTTTTCCTGTAAACCGCCCTCCAAAGCTTTTTTTTTCAATTATTTTAAAATCTGTATTGATATATATATATATATATATATATATATATATATATATAATACTATAAAAATTATGTTTATACACTTGGGATTTAGGTCCAATTTTAATTTTAATTTTGACTGGCTCAATTTCGTGTATGGGCGGGTCAAAATTAATTTTGAAATTGAGGCTCAATTGAGGTTGCATGGGATGCACTCAAGTGCACCAAAGACACACTGAAACATATAATACTTAAAATAAATCAATTAATATCAAAACATCAACTTATAACTAATTAAATGTATCATCACAAATTAAATATAAGTGAAATCTTGCTATCAAAATTTATACTAATTCCCTATTATATAAAAATCAATTATATAAATACCCAGTCCAATCTATTTTGTATTTCTTCATTCTTTTCATGGAATACGTACAAAGCGGTTTTTGATAGACAAACTGTAAAATAAAAAATGCAATTAGAAATATATATGGTTGATTAGTGCGATTTTTACTTGAAATTTGTGTGCTTTAATTGGCTTATTTTGTTTGATTTCTTGCATTAATTTACACTAAATTGACTATTTGTGCTTAATTCTCGAGAAAGATATTATTTTGTTATTTTTATAAGAATTTAAAATTTTTGAAGCAAATAATTGCCTACTATTTTTATTAAGTCAAGTGAGATTAAAATAAAATTGAGATGAAGGCTTGAATTAAAATATTTTTTTACTCATGAATTTAATTATTTTGGCCCAAATGAAGAAGTCCACAACTAAGTTGGAATTAATAACAAAATTGATATTTATGCTTGCAGAGTGGGGATCATCTCAAAATTGAGTGGGCCACATTGCTTTGACCAAGTTTGCATGAGAAAACGTGGCTAAATTGAGAGCCACAATAAACAAAACTAAAGCTGTTAGTTTCTGGGTGTTCAACCGGTTCGAACCGCCGTTCACGGTTCGGAACCACCGATTACGGTTTTCCAAAAAATGGAACCGTAATCGAACCGTCGGTTAAGGTTCCGGTTTGTGAACTGCCGGTTCCAGTTCGAACCGTCAGTTTTACGGTTTTTCAGTTTTTATTTTTTTTATTTTTACATATTTTAATTTAATTATAATTAATGATAAGTATGATTATTGATCTATAAATTTAAATAGTTGTAATTCTTTTGATTAAATTTAAAATTTACCAACTTACAAAATATAAAATTTACATAATAACACAACTATACAAGTACAAATTGAATTGAAATTAAATTTTATTGATAAAATTCTCGCACTTAACATTATAATTTATAAATTATAATAAACAAGTAACAACTAACAATTATAGTAATAGTACTATACTAAGTTACTAACACTACAATTTACAAACTAATTAGGAAATTATAAATTTGAACCGGAACCACCGGTTAAATTTGAACCGTAACCGCCGGTTCGGCTGTTCTTTGGAACTTGAACCAAAATCGGCCCGTCTATACACCGGTCGGTTCAGTTCCACAGTTCCGAACCAACTGTTTAGAACCGCTGAACCGTCAGTTCGAACCGGCGGTTACGATTTTTT
Organism: Prunella vulgaris; assembly: GCA_026898435.1. NCBI lineage: Eukaryota > Viridiplantae > Streptophyta > Magnoliopsida > Lamiales > Lamiaceae > Prunella > Prunella vulgaris. Next base: position 212,244 of record JAPKLY010000291.1, read on the forward strand.
TAACACCTCTATCTACAATCTCAATTATCCCACAAACACCATTAATGAAAATCGCGATGCAAAGCTACCGTCCATAGCAACTAACCCAGCCGAATTCGCTGGAGAAGCCCAGAGCCACAAACAGCGGCCACGACCTCTCGCCCCTGCTCGCCTTTCACCAGAAGCAGAGCATAGCAGCCACTCTCGCCTTACCAGTCGTGACCACTATATAAGACAATTATATTTTTTTAAAATTTTTCGCATATCTTGAAGAGCTCAATTGCGTTAGAGCTTTCTACATGGAGCTTTACAAGTTCAAATGGTAGTAATGAATTATCCCTTGACATAAAAAAATATAAATTTGATATTAGTGCTTGATATGTATTTAAATTTTAAGTACCAATAAGTATATTAAAAATTGAGGTATTATAATTATTGCTTGGGACATTATTGATTACTGTTTGAAATATTACTAATTTAAACATACAGTACACACTAAACTATATATCTATTGCAATGAATTTTCAAAATCGAAAGGCATATCACAATTTTGATGCATTTAAGAATCAATCTATGAGTTAAACATTAAAAAACAAAATCTAATTCAATCAAAACTACAACCAAATATAGCATTTACACAACTCCATCTCCATAACCACCTAACAATCTTACATAATCTCACTCAGCATAATCTCTGTCTTTTTCCCAGTCCAAAACAACCAAAATTTGCATAAGCCGGTTTCTCCACGCCTCTGATCGACACCGGAGGTATCTGAAAAGACTGCATCTGCGGCGGATTCCGCCAGATAGGAAGTGGGCCCGCTACGAGCAGTGTCTTCAGTAGCGGGCCCGCTTCTCTAACAGCCTGCAGAAACATCCCATTCTGAGGCAAAACTCTGCCCTTGATAAGATTGTCTATTTTGAAGGACTCCTTTTCATCCAAATTGGTGGATTGAATAGACATGTTGGAGAATTCAGGTGGGTCGAAGAGGGACTCGACAGTCGGCGAACTGTAGTTGAAGGATTCGGAGAGACTGTTGGATTCGGTTATGCTCGAATTTCCGTTGATGGGCTGAAAATGAGGAAATGTTTCGGAATTTGTTGGGGATATTGTTTTGGTGATGAGTTTCTCCAGCTGACTCATGGCTTCGTCCCTTTGGTGGAGGGCACATTTTAGCTCGATGATTAATTGATCCACATATTCCTTGTTCTTTTGCATCACTTCCATTGTCTCAGATTTTAGTTTTTCCAGTTCGAATGTGGTGTAGAGAAGCTTCTGCCCAAGTTGATCCATGTCCAAATGCTGATTGTCATGAAACAAAAAGTCAGTATGGGATTAAAACATCTATGTATAGGATCAATTGTTATATATATGTGAAAACATTGGGAATTTGTTTCATATGGTTGAAGAAAGATTGGTTCAATCACATTATGGTAATAAGTAAAATATATATGAAATACTTTTACCAAGTCACATAATAATAGATTGTTCATGTACCAAAAGTAGATTGCATATATTATAAATAATTATAATTATTTAACACAATGCTAGTAAAAATATAATTTTATTTCTTATATATATATGATATCGAGAAATAACTTTGACATTAAGTTTGTACGGAGTCAAATGAGCAGTCAATTATGGTACAGAAAAAGAACGAGGTGACATTCCACATCATTATCTATTTAAGTGTGTAAATATATATATATATATATATATGATTAAACGCTAATTTTGTCAAATCTTTACAAATATTTTAGGCGTCCACAATGAATCTATTTACTATATACTTCGACATCTCAGCTCTGCAAAACTCAAAAAAGAAGAAAAAAATTAAAAGAAAAAACAGAGAGAAAAGAAACAACAAACAAAAACAAATTAAGAACTATACTTGAATTATCAAAATCATTTTTTCCCAATATTATCTTCGTCGTCTCATGTATATGTGCTCTAACCTCCATTTTAACATGTCGCAAATATTCAATTCATTTTCTTCTTTTATATCAAACCCCACTCGATCATTTTTTTTTTTTTTAAATGTATATAAAGTCCCAAATAATTTTAAAAAAAAAGGAAAATAATTTAAAAACGATTTGGCCCTTTGTTAACACCATGTCCCAAATACTGAAGCTTATTTAGGTGAAAAAATGCTTTTGTGGAAGGCATAACTGCTCTGAAAAAGAATTGAAAAAAGATGAGAGTTTGCAAATTTCAGAGAAGGAATTATGGAACAAATATTTTATGAATCATGTCTTAAAATAATTTTATATATGAAATTCATTATTTAGGTCCATGAAAAACTCATTATTGAGGCCCTTATTAAACCATATATATGGAACGTTAGTGAATAAATTCATCTTGATTATGATTGGAATGAGAAAAAAGTAATGAAAATATGTGAATTTGAAAGAAATGAAGTTTGATGAGAATTGATACCTCTGCATAACCCCACAAGGATGCCATCTCCCCCATTGTCTCTCTCTCTCTTTTTAAATCTTGTTTTTTTTTTTTTGAAAGTGAAAAGTGGCAGAGAAACACAGTATCTTTTGAGAAAAGGGAGTCAAGAGAAAGAAGAGTTTTTTATGCTTATATAGAGTGAAAATGTCAATAAAAGACAAGAATATTTTGAGAATAAACGGCCTATTTAATTTCACATTCAAAATCATTATTTTGGAAGGAAAAAAAAAAGGGTCAGTGTTATGGAATCTATAAAACCTTCCAAACAAAAAAGTCTTCTCTTACTATATATTAAAATAAAACATACTCTGTCGGTATTAAATAATGGCTCGACTAATTTAATTGGAGCATATCAAAGTATTATATTATTAATTATACAAATTCTAATATTCAATATTGCATCCGTAAAAAAAAAAATTAATATTGCACCAAATCTGACCCGTACAATACCCAATTAAAAATTCGTGGATTCTTACCGGATCAAACTGAGTCAAATGAAATTTTCAAGGAAAATTTTTGGCAGTCCCACAATATATACTAACAAAATATGTGTTACTACATCTTAAAAAAATTAATTTTTTGTACTTTTAAAATAACCATAAGGATAATATGTATTTTTACAAGAACAAATATGTGTTTCTTAATTTATTTTTTATTGATTTTATGTTGATAACATGTTGTTAATGTAATAATACCTTACATGTGTTACTATCTCGACAGTCCCAAAATGTACACTACATGAACATATGTGTGTTACTTTAAGACAAAATGTGTGTTATTACATCTTAAAAAATTAATTTTTATACTTTTAAAGTAACTATAAGGATAATATGTATTTTTAGAAGAATTAATATATGTTTCTTAATTTATTTCTTATTTTTATTGATTATAAGTTGATAATATGTTGTTAATGTAATAATACCTTACATGTGTTATTATATCTTGGCAGTCCCAGAATGTATACTAAATGAACATATGTGTTACTATAAAATAAAATGTGTGTTACTACATCTTAAAAATAATGATTTCTATAAAAATCAATAAATATTTATGAAAAACTAATATTTTTTCTTATAGTAACACATATATTGATATTACATTATATTAAAAATGTTAGTTTCTAAAAAAACAAATGAATATATGTAAAAAAAACAACATTTATTCTTACAGTAGCAGACATTTGTCCTTATAATAACATAAATTTACTCATACAGTATCACCAGCTGAGAGCAAAAATCCTGAAATTTAAAAATTTCCCAATTCGACCCGACCCGTTCAAGATTCGCGAATTTTGTTACTTTGACATTTTTGATCCGTAAATTTTTGAAAATTCTCATTTTAATAGCATATTGTTCGGTGTAATATTGCACCGGAGACCCATCCCATTAATAAATACTACATGATTTTTTGTGAACCCCGACTGTGTTACAAATTTACATTTGGACTATATAATCTATATATGATTTACTTAGCGTTTGTCGGGTAATATCAACTAGTTTTATGAAATTGGTTCACATAAATTTTGAACTCGCAGTTTCTATATTCAATACAATTTTTTTTTTTAGCATATAATATACTATGCATTTAAAAGTATATGATATCGGACATGTTAAAAGATGAAATTTTAAAGAAAAGGGTTTATGTGAATCTGATTTACATGACACATGCACACCCAATAAATTATACTGCCTCTGTTTATAAAAAAATATGTTCATTTATTTGTATGTAGTTTAATGCAATATATTGAAAGATATTATGTGATATTGTGAAATTCGTTTATTAATAAAGTGATTGTTTATAAAAAGTGTGGAGTAAATTACATTTTTAACAAAAATGGTCCCATAAGGATTTTTCATCAAAACTAATGGATTAATATGAGACCAAATTTGTTGAGCACAAATTCTCATGAGACAAAAAATACAATTTATTTTAACGTATGAGACTAACTATGTTAAAAAAATGATAAAAAAAAAAGAACGTAAGACCAAATATGTTGAGCAAATATTCTCACAGAATCAAAGACGCAATTTACCTGAAAATTATATTATATGTACTTTTTATGAATATTCTCTTTATTTAAAATCGATCACAGAATATCCCTAATATCTTTCAATATATTCCATTAAAACTCGTAAAAATAAGTGAATTCATTTTCTTTTTAGATGGAGGGAGTATATCCTTAATAAGTTGTGTTACACTTTAAAAGGAAATTGTGTAACTTTGTTATTTTAATTAATGAGCCTATTTTTAATTTGGGGGATAATAACTAAATTAATTAATTAGTGAATAAATTGGAATTATGTTAACATTAGCTGTACCACCGTAGATTTTCCTTAATTATTCTGCCATTTCATAAAGATTAGTAATTAATTCCGTTGAAAACATATCTTCCATTATTTGGCTCCCAATGCAAAAAGGGAAAAGGAAAAAAAGGCAAGTTGTTGTTTACGCGGTTTGGTTAGTTAAGAAAAGGATAAGTAATTATGCACTGTTTTTCTTTTTAAAATAATAGGGTTTGTCTTTTTGAACCTTTTTACTATTCTTTTTCCCCTCAAATTTTAACGGTTAAAAGCACTCGTTTTCATCATTAGATTTTCCCGTTTCCAAATACTACATTTTTTATCAGCCTTAGTCTTGTATGCACTAGTTACACAGTGCAATTTAAGTTTATTTTTAAAAAGTTACACAAAATACTACTGAAAAATCATATATGTTATTACTGAAAAGTGTATTTTTAATTAGTGTAACTTTTCAGTAATAATTTGTATAACTTTTCAGTAATAAATAGTGTAACTGTTTAAAAATACAGGTGAGTTGCATGGTGTAACTGGTGCACAAGAGACTTACTCTTTTTTTCACGTATTGCTGGACAAAATTTTGTATAAAAATTATTCATGATAAATTTATTATAAATTTAGTTTTAAATATTAAATATATAATTAAGAATATTAAAAATTGAGACCAGTGTATCATATTTTAATTATTATTAATTTGTTACTCATATTTTTTATATTTTTGACGAATTATTTGATATTTTTAATCAAATATTTGATAACTTTAAAACAGTTTCATGATAAGTTTATCATGAACCATTTTCACATAAAATCTACTTATACTATTCTCTCCGTACCCAAATATTTTGCACATTTTTCTTTTCTGTCTATCCCAAACACATACACCTTATAAACATAAATTTGTATTTATCTTTATCTTCATAATATTTAATATTTAAATAAATAATTTTTTTATTCTTAATTAAATTAATTTTACTATTTTATTAATATAATTTTTCACACTAACCTCAATATTTTACTCATTGCACAGTTTTCGTAATAAATGTGTAAAATCAAAGGTGAAACCTGAAAAGTCTTTGATAAATATTAGGCATTTTACTATTATTGATAAACTCAAATAATATAATTAATTCATAAATTTAAAATCACAAAATATATTTTATTAGTGAAAAAGAATTTTATAAATAATGTACAAGTTGTTCCAGCAGCTTACAGAGTACAAAGGATCAATTTATTCTCGTAACACTGTAATAAAACTATAAAGTCAATCACTGAAAAGTATATTAGCAACACCTTGATCTTTTATAACTAACCAACTCCATATTCGTGCTCTAATATCCTCCATCGTCTTTTGTCTTTTCAATTCTTCATTCTTAAAAATAATATCATTTCTCTACTTCCATATTACTCATACAACACCTAACCAAATGGTTGTTGCCATTCTTTCGCCTCTTTTCCCATACTAAATATTTTTGAACTCAATAAACCGAGAAATCGATGGAATGTCAAGCCGTTGAAATCTTGAGCCACTTAACAATTTTCATCCATAATTCATATACTTTGCTACATTAAAAAAAAAAAAATGTTTGCTTGATTCCTCTTGTTCATTACAAAAAATGCACCGTTAATTAACTCGAGGATCTAGAATGCTTTTCTTTTTTAAATTTTCTCTTTCGTGGGTAGGCGATCATAAAGTAAATGCTACCCATGTCCAATAAATGTTGAAGGTGCCCAGGTTTTCCATATAGTCTTAAAGCACTTTTCTTTAACTCCCACCTGTTGCACCGGGTATTGTCTTGCATGTAAAAAAATATAAGCTTCCTTGGTTGTGTAGCTGTCCTTTGTTGCTCTGTTTCATTTTCACGAATCAGCCACACATTCCTGTATAGGACACTTGTCTAAGGACATGGCAAGAGAATTTAGCACATTAGATTCTCTTTCAAAAAGAGGGTGTCTCTACCTCCACTCCTAATTCCAAACGCTCCTAACCCATTTCCCCATCATCCTTACTCTTCCCTCCTTATCTAGGCACAAATTAAATAGGTTAGGAAATTTTAGCTTAAGACTCTTATTTTTCTTCTACACATCCTCCCAAAACAAGGTTGTTTTCCATCCTCTAAAATCCTTTCCAACCGCCCACGAAACCATTTCCCTTCCACCCTGACGATATTTTTATTATGTCCATCCACCATCGCGACATGTAACCACCTGTCCCCCTAAAAAAACGTCCAACACTTTTTTCCTCCCTTTCCAATACTTAGACTCTATAATTTTAACCCATAGACAACTTTTTTCCATTAAAAATCTCCATCTCACTTTCCTAACAATGCTTTGTTGAAAACATTCACATCCCGTACCCCATGACCCCCCAAAAATTTAGGCTTACAAAATTCCTTCCGCTCAACTCATGATGTTTTCTTTGAGCTCTCCCCGCCCCAAAGGAAACTTTAATGTAAATTTACTATGTCTCTCAAGTTTTTCTTTGAAATCATGTATAATGATAGATAAAATATAGGTAGATACAAGAGAACCAAGTTTAATAAAGTGATTCTGTCTCCCAAATAAGGCTTTTTGTCTTCCCAATATCTGAGTTTATTTTTTATCTTTTGAATAACCCCAGACCACTCCTCCACCTGGCCATGAACACCTACCAATCTAATCCAAAATATGAGAAAAGTAACTTCTCAATCTTGCATATAGAATACTGGCAATATCATCTAGTCTTGCATCATCTATATTTACCCCAATTAGGTTGTATTTATTATAATTTATTTTGAACTAAAAAGTGACTTGCAATAATTGTAAGATCCACTTCATAGTTCGTGCATTCTAACTTAGTTGACCCCATTAAAATGGTGTCATCCACAAATTGAAAATGAGATACTCATACTTTTTCATTTCCAATCTCACCAGCTTCAAACTGTTCCAACTCAGTAGCCCCCTTCATTAGGATGCTAAGACATTATCTATTATAAGAAAGAGAAAAAGGTGATAATAGATCACCCTGTCCCAGTTCTCTTTCCAATAAAAATTCTCCAGAAGGACTCTCATTTACCAGTACTAATGCCGATACAGACTTTATGAATTCCATCACGCATTACCTCCATTTCAGATGGAAGTTGAACATCTCCATCAGAATGCCTGGAAAAGTCAAATCTAGAGAATCGTACGCCTTTGCAAAATCAAGCTTCAAAAATATTCGCTCCATCTTCTCTTTCGTTGCCTCATATATGGCGTCGTTTAGCACCACCACACTGTCCAATATCTATTTGCCTCCAATAAATTGTTGGAAATATTTAATATTTAATTAAATATTAAATAAATTAATTGGTATAGTTTGACCAATAAAATGAAGAGATTAAAATTAATTTCTCGAAAGTTAAATTGATACGAGTGTGTTCTACTCTCGGAGTGGATGAATTTAATGTACTAATACTCACAAAACCAATTAATGAAGAGTAAAAAATTGAGTCAACAAATCAAAGGTTAAAACCTTGAATTAGGGAGAGAATTAATTATCTAATTAATTTTCACCCCACATTGGAAAATGAGAAGACTAATATACATAATATTAGTAAGAAGTCAATGAAGCTAATCAAACTATAGTTGATTGAGTGGCAATCATAATGGCAACACGCGCGCGCCAAGCCTGAGGCCATGGACTTAGACTTGGATCTGAATCTGACATTATGCTGACTCAACACTGGCCAAGTTCAATGAACCTGAAGCTGACTCTGTGCTGACTCAGATCTGACCTTCTCGTATCAGCACAAAAACGTGCGAATTTCGTTTATGGCAGGTCAACACTGATTGATTGCAATCAATCTCGTAATTGTTGACAATCATCAATTCTGTCCGTCAGCATTAATTCTAACATGTTTTTTCCCCTTTACGAGTGGAGGTTCACCTATAAATAGGTGTCCTCATTCATTCAGAGAACACACTACTCACACTCTAATCTCTCTCTTGTCCAAATTCAACATATAGACTTTTAGGTGCAGTTTGTTCATAACGTCTTCTGTTCGTCGGATCTTCAAGTTCTTCGTTGGAACTTCAAGTTCTGCGGTACTGCGCACTTGAAGGTGTACGTTATTTTACCTTTGGGAGCGTTATTCCATACCGAAGAGCACTACCGGGAAATATTCCCTTTGCAGGAAGAGGACCCTTCGACTCAACGACAATTTCATTTTTTTATTGTAATCTTGTTTAATTTTCGTGTAATTTTTCTTCCCCCCATTGTATCCATTTTTATTTTTACAGTTTGTATTATCCAATCGACATAAAATCTATTTCTCCAACACAAATGCACTCTGATTCTCAGATATGACCGATTTCAGAACTCCTCAGTCTATTTTTCAAGACTTTTGAAACAATTTTGTAAAACCCTCCAATTTAAAAAAAAAAAGAAAGGGCCTACAATAACTAAGGCCTCAAGTACCCTTCTTTTTTGTGTATAAGAATGATAAAAGAAGGATTGAAACCTTTGACGAATATATAATCTAACTAAGTTATTTGCTTTAATATAAAATTTTGTCAAATTATTTTTCAAAATTATACTTATTCACCCCATCCACCCACTACCCATTCCCGAACCCGCCTTCCCTCCCCACCTCTACCTTAAAAAATATTTTATATTAAACTTAAAATTTAAAATATATTTATTATTAATTTATCAAAGATTTTATAAATTATATTAGCCAAATACTTTTACAATTTATAGCTACTATTTAAAAATAATTATCTTATATACCTCTTCACAACTTATAAAATATTAAATTTTCAAAATATTTATAATAAATTTATTCTAATAAATCATAACACATCAAACCCAAACCAAATTAAAGAGAAATTTTTTGTCAAAGTGAAATCTACAATAACACAAAAACTCAGCATACGTTCTAAAGAAAACGATCTTATTTTGGAAGCTGCAATCTAAAATTTTCTCCCACTAATCCTACTTTCTAGAACTCTCTTAAAAAAAACCCTAAGAACTGCTTCCACCACTACACTGACGCTACTTTCTCTGGTCCCACATCATAACAGCCCTCGTACTACTTGTCTTCTTATTTAAATAAGAGTTCTCCCTTGTAGGTTTTTTAGACTAATAGGCCAATCTCCTCCAATAACGCCATGAGTATGATGTATGCTCGGTAGATTGTATTAAGAGTATTGTGAATAACTATTGTTGTATTTAGGGGTGAGCACTGTTTGGTTAAAATTGAAAAACTGAATCGAAATAAGAATTTGGTTCGGTTAATTTGGTATTCAGTTAGGTTTTGGTTTTAAATATTCAAAATTTTAGTTTTCGGTTGATTTTGATTTTATAGGTAAAAACATCGTATAACCGAAAGCCGAACCAAAATATTATTATATTCATATTATTATATATACTTATATATATTGCATATAATTTATAAATTATATATACTATACATGCATATATATGACTATATATATTGATATATATATATATATATATAAAAATATTATATATTTTTAAATTTTAATTTATATATATAATATTATATATTTTTGAATTTTAATTTTTAATTCCAATAATCAAATCTATCATTTCAAATCATAATATATATACACATATACATATATGTAACATTAAATATATATTTTTACAAATATTTTGGTTATTTCGGTATAAAATCGTAACCGAACCAAAATTTTTTGTTTCGGTTTTTATGATTTTTAATAAATATGGTTCGGTGTCGGTTTCTTATAATGATTAATTCAGTTAGTTTAGTTTTGACTATTCGGTTCGTTTGGTAATCGAACCGAGCCATGCTCACCCCTAGTTGTATTGTATCCAACATTGAATACTCATAGATTAGGTCACTCTTTATATCTGTATAAATTTCACTAAGTTAATTGAATAAATTATCTTCCTAATTATTTTACATGGTAACCAGAGCATAATTTGGCGAATGCCAATACACGACCCTTTCCTTTTTTCTTTCTCTTCTCTTGGTCAAAGGTGGTTCCTATTTTTCCTCCACAATCCTAGTAATTGAGATCATGCCCACATCCGTGCAATCTTTTTTTTTTCCATTATTCATCAATTATTTTTGGTAATTGAGATAATTTCTTCTTTATCCTATCGTCTTTGTTGTGTCCAGCAACTACTCCCACATCAACACTCCACAGCGTCGCTCATTTCCACGGTCGTCGGCCTCACGCTACCGTCCTCTCATCAATTTTTGCATCTATACAATATGTCCACCGACCAGGATTCTCCCACCGTCGTCAACGCTGGCTCGCCCTCTGCCCCCTCCGCCCTCAACCCTTGGCTTACTGTCCATTATTGCGTTCAATACGACTGCTCAAGCACCGATTGAACTTGACTCTCGGAACTATGCTCATGGAGTTTTCAAATGTGGACTCTCTTTTCAGTCTACGATCTATTCAAGTATCTTGATGGGTCGTTCCAATGCCCCCTTCAACAATTGCATCCGGTAATACTTCCTCTCCTAATCCTCTTCATACTCACTGGACGCGTTAGGATCAACTTCTTCCAGTGTTATTATTGGTTTAATAACCCCTACAATTATTCCATTTATTGGTGGTTCAACTTCATCTCACTTGCCTAGTCCTATCTGTTCAATATATATGGCCGATCTTCAAGGGGGCGCATACTTGCTCTCAAAAATTGTATCAATAATCCTGTAAAGGACTCTCGATCTATAACCGAATTCTTGCTTGACATTAAAGGTGTTGTGGATGAACTTGCCCTGCTTGGTGTCTTTATTGATTCTGAGGATTTGGTTCTCAAAGTTCTCAATGGTCTTGATGATTCTTACAAGGAAATTGGTAATGCGATTCAAGCCAGGGATACGACAGTCTCTTTCGATGAGTTGCTTGACAAATTATTAAGCACGGAGGCCCAACTTGCTGCTCGGAATCCAACTCCTTCTCAATCGCCACCCACGGCCTTTTCTACCCAAAACAGTGGTCGTCGGCTGCCACCCACTGGCTCTCAGCCTCTGCAGATGCAGTCCGTGAAGGCCTCCTTTAGCCACCCACCATGGAATCAATCCACACACCCTTCTTCGATGAATACAGGCTATCAGGGAATTCATGGGCACTCTGCTCGCTGCTGTCTTGATCTTAGTTCTTTTATTTCTGCTCAAGCACGCTCGCAGTCACATCCTCAGTTCTCCTCTCCCTCTGTGCATGCTAATACCTCAAGCCCTTCGACGCAAGATTGGATTCTTGATTCGGGTGCATCTCACCACATTACCATTGATTTGACGAATCTGTCGCTCCACAGCCCCTATGATGGGACTGATGATGTGATCGTTGTTGACGGTACAAAATTATCTATTACATATACTAGGAGGCTGATTTTTCCTGATTTTCGATCCCTAAAATTCTTGAATGCATTACTTGTTCCATCCATATCTAAGAATTTGATCTCTGTCTCTCAATTATGCAAACAAAATAATGTTATTGTTGATTTTTGTGACTCTGGTTTCCAGGTGAAGGACTGTCGCACGGGGGTCACCCTACTTAGTGGTCACCGCGTTAATGTACTCTATGTGTGGCCTGCTCGTGTGTGCTCATCGTTAAAACCGACTGCTCTCATGTCTGCCAAAAACTCTTCATCTTTGTGGCATGCCAGGATCAGCCACCCTTCTCCTAAGATCCTTCATCATGCTTTATCTACTCATAATTTATATGTCAATAAATCTGTTACTTTAAGTTGTGAGTCCTGTAAATGCATCAAGAGTCACAAACTGCCTTTTACTGAGTCTTCCTTGACATCCACTCTTCCCCTTCAATTACTTTTTTTTGATGTATGGACCTCTCTAGTTTTATCTCATGATGGTTTTAATACTGTATGATTTTTGTTGATCATTATACTAAATATGTGTGGTTATATCCTCTTAAAAGGAAGTCTGATGTTTTGCCTACGTTTATTGCATTCAAAGCATTAGTTGAAAACTTTCTTAAAACAAAAATCAGCACCCTATATTCTGACAATTGTGGTGAATACTTGGCCCCCCGTCCATTTCTTGCCTCACATGGCACTACCCACTTCACTACACCACCCCATACTCTTGAGCACAATGGAACCTCTGAGCGTCGCCACCATCACATTCTTGATACTGGTTTAGCTCTGCTTCACCAATCCTCCATGCCATTACATTTTTTGCCATATGCTATCTCTACCACAACATACCTCGTCAATCGCCTTCCCGAGGTCGATCTTTCCATGATATCCTCATATGAAAAGCTTTTCAACACCCCACCTAACCTCACCAAACTCTGAATTTTTGGATGTCAATGCTTCCCCTGGCTTCGTCCCTATACTACTCACAAACTAAATCCAAGATCTCATCCTTGTGTTTTTGTTGGATATTCTCTCACTCAAAGTGCATATCTATGTCTAGATCGATCTACCAATCACATTTTTATCTTTCGTCATGTTGACTTTGTGGAATCTATCTTTCCCTTCTCCACTCCACCTCTACTTCCCACATCACCTCCTGATATACCCTTCTCGTCCATCCCATCTCCACCGTCGGTTCTAACTTCGATTGCACCAACTGGACACACAGTAGCTCCATCGCTATTGCCCTCTGTGCCATTTTTGCGACATGTCCCTGTTGATGGAATTTGTTAATGGATGATTTTAATGGCTGTTATGATCTAAGAATTCCACCAAACAATAATCTAGAGATTTTGTTCTTGTTTGTTTTATGTAGAGAGAGAGAGAGTGGTGAGAGTAGAGTGAGAAAGTAATTCTGGTCAAATGAGCTTAGAGAGAGAAAGAATGTACAAGAGATCTATTTATAGGTTTGCATGTTGTGAGGTGGCACCTTATGAGCTTACTTGGCTTTAGGTGCTGACAAGTGTCGTTAACACCTGTCCTTACTCACTACTATGCATCTATTACATTGCTAAGTCCTACTACATCACTACTAATATCCTATATAGCTATCGTCTCTACTCTTGGACTTGGGCGAGCTTCTGGGCGAGCTCCCTTGCCTTGTGCCATTCTGGGATGTAGTGATAGTGGTGGACTTCAGCATTGTCTCTTGATGGATGTGGGCGAGCTCTAGGCGAGCTCCGTTGTAGGTGGGCGAGCTCCCTTGCGAGCTCTCTCTCTCCTGGTGTTGGTCAATTATGGACACGTCATCATGTGTCTGGGCGAGCTCCTCTGCTACTCTCCGTGTTGACTGGTTAAGGTTGGTGACGTGTCTTTGGACCATGCTGGCGAGCTCCTCAACTTTGGTTAATTAATCTTGTAATCATCCATTAGTAGTTCGCCTATCAATAGTCCCTTCACCAGCTCTACCACCATCTCCTACGGCACATGCCCCCACTCACCCATGGTGATCAGGTCTCGCAATAATATTATTAAGCCAAATCCGAGGTACTGTCTTACATCCACTACTTCACTTGATTCCGAACCTTCCACTATATCACAAGCTCTTGCAGATCCTCAATGGCGTTCGGCTATGTGCCCTCCTTAATAATGGCACATGATCTTGTGCCTCCCTCTATCTCTAAGAACGTTGTTGGTTGCAAATGGATCTTCCTGATCAAAGGCAAGCCAGATGGTTCTATTGACAAGTACAAGACTCGTCTCGTTGCTAAGGGATTTCATCAACGCCTTGGTATCGACTATCTTGAAACATTTAGTCATGTTGTTAAAACCTGCTACAGTTCGCATTGTTCTTAGTATTGTGGTTGCTCATAACTGGCCTCCCCGCCAGTTTGATGTTAACAATTCTTTTCTGCATGACTCTCTCTCTGATGAGGTATATATGGCTCAACCTCCGGGTTTCTTTGATTCAGACTGTCCCTCTTATGTCTGCAAACTCTAGAAATCTATATATGGCCTAAAGCAGGCTCCTCGAACGTGGTGCAATGCCCTTCATACCTTTCTATCCTCTATTGGTTTCACTTGCACCAAGTCTAATGACTCACTCTTTGTCTACTTCGAAAATGGTGTCACTGCCTATTTTCTTGTCTATGTGGATGATCTAATTCTGACAGGTAGTGATGATAATTTCCTGAAGACTGTGGTTTCTGCACTTGCCACACACTTCTCTCTCAAAGATCTCGGTTCCCTTTCATACTTCCTTGGAATTGAGGTTGTTCGCTCATCATCATCTTGCTTACTCTCTCAGAGGAAGTACATCACTGATTTACTATCTCAACATAATATGCTAAATGCAAAATCAATTCTGACTCATCTTGCTACAGGAACCAAACTTTCTTTCAATGATGACAACGGTCCTTCTAATGCTACTCTATATCGTCAGGTTCTTGGGAGTCTTCAATACCTTCTTCTCATTAGGCCAGATATTGCATATGCTATCAACAAGCTTTCGCAATTCATGCATGCTCCTTCTGAAATTCATTGGGGTGCTGTCAAACGTGTTCACAGGTATCTAAGTGGAACTCGCCATTTGGCTCTTCATCTTAGACAATGTTCCCCATCAGTCTCCATTGCTTAAGTGATGCTGATTGGGCTAGTAATCCTAATGATAGCACTTCCACATGTGCCTTTATCATCTTTCTTGGTTCAAATCCTATTTCATGGAGTTCTCATAAACAACACTCAGTTGCTAGGTCTTCCACTGAGACTGAATATAGGGCAATTGCAGTAGCTGCTGCTGAACTCCAATGGACCAAGTCAATTCTCACTGAGCTCTGCATTCCCTTGGAAACTTCCACTCCTGTCCTGTATTGTGACAATATTGACGCAACCTATCTCTGTTCAAATCCTGTATTTCATTCTCGAATGAAGCATATTGCGATTGACTATCACTTTTTCGAGACTTGGTCAAGTCTTCTTAGCTTTGGGTTTCTCATGTCTCTTCCGCGGATCAACTCGCTGATGCTCTTACAAACCCTTTATCTAGAAATCGTCTTACACTTTTTATGAGCAAGATTGGTGTCGTTAATCGACCTCCATCTTGAGGGGGCGTATTAAGAGTATTGTGAATAACTATTGTTGTATTGTATTCCACATTGAATACTCATAGCTAGATTAGGTCACTCTTTGTATCTGTATAAATTTCACTAAGTTAAGTGATTAAATTATCTTCCAAATTATTCAACAGATTGATCCGTTTGAAAATTATTTCTTTTAATTCTGTACGATTTTTTTTTCTATTTTTATAATATATGATTTTGATTCTAGTCCGGAGTCTCTCCTCTATTCTCTTCTCTAAATTTATAGTTGTGAGATTTTTGCTTTTGTGCATTTTTTTTTAAAATTTGTATTTTATATTTTTTATTATGATTTTATTGGAGACTGATGACTATTTATTTAAGATCAGATAGTGTGTTTGAACTCTGATAGCTGAGATTTTGAAGTGGGGCGTTGAAAATGAAAAAAACACTTTAGTGTAGTTTTTTTTTTTTTCATCCTCAGTTATTCGTATATTTGCTTTTGTGTTAGTTCTCCATTTTTTTACGGTTGGCATAGAGACTCAAAATCTGGCAAAGACAGTGTACATGGATTTCAAGGATAAGGAGTAATAAATTATATTTCCGCAGTAAATGCAATATTTACTCTTTATATGAAGTTTAATATGAATTTCTTAGTAATATTATATAAAATCAAATAAGTTTTAGCTTTTAAATGGGGTCGTAGGATTAATTTTTTAAATTATAACATGCAAATTGAGTATTACAAAAACATAATTACATAATTTGAAATATTTTAAAGACATATTTTACAATGAATTTTTTTAAATGATTCATTTTATTGTAGACGGACCTTCTGTATTGATATGCATTTATTTAAGGACAACATGAATATTAATTGAGAAAGATACTCAAAACAATTTAAATTTAATAGAGCAAAAAATGTTTCTGCCCTAGTTCCAATCTTGTGTGGAACTTTTATTAACTATTTTGTCAATTTTTAAGTAAAGTATATTTTAAAAAAAAATAAAAATTGAACAAAATTCTTTTCCCTCCCATTTGGGGCAAAATTATAAAATTTTCATATTAATTTATTCCCAACAAGCCGCTCGTAAGTACCACTTTTTAATTGCTCGACGTCGACGATAATAATATGTGTTGCAGATGCTGTGGAAAATCCTAACTACAACAATTTGTCAAAAAAAAAAGAAAAGAAGAAAAAGCATATACAACAGGGCACTATCTAACTCAAATATACTTTTAAAATATTATTTTTATTATTATTGAAAAATCCCTATTATTATTACTAAAAAAAATTCTCTTGTCACGAGCAATTTTTTTAATAATAATACAAATAATTATTTAATAATCATACTCAAATTGCATGATATTTTTTTTATCGGCAAATATTAGTTGTTAGTAGTTAGAATTTCTAACTTATAATTTATCAAATTTCTCAAATATTCCATGAATTATCTCAAAACCAACCTTATATCTCATTTAATTTGTTCTCAGAGGAATCGAACCCAGATCATTCACTCAAATTGCATGATGTATATAATACACATGAGGCTTACCCTAATAAAATTCATCTTGTAATATATAACGAGTCACACAAGGCTTTATCATAAAATAATATGGTTATAAATATATTTTAGAAGTAATTACAATGAGTTCTATATACAAAATTTTTAATTGTAAAGCTTTTATACATGTTAAATTCTTTCAAGGAAAAAGACAAACTGCCTACACACACTCTCTCTCAGACACACATATATATATATATATATTATATGTATATATGGACAAAGTTGCTAGCTAGTGTTAAGATATTATGTGTATTTATTGTTGATGTACAATGTATCTAGGTAGCGGCTTTCTGTCTCTGCAATATCTAATCAACTTTGAGAAGCAGCACGAATGCGCAGACGCACATGCAAACAATATGACTTGAGTTGAGAGCCGACTATTCCTTATTTTTAATACATATATAATTCTCTCACATGCTTATGTGATAATTGTCACGGCAACGGTAATGTGTGTTAGAAATTTATTTTTAATTTCCTACATCTAAGTGAGTTAATGTTACTTAAAGAATTAAATAAATTCTAAACATCTCTATTAATTTAAATTGATTATATATATATATAATGAGGTCTCATATGCAAATAGTGTATGGTGCACTTACTCAACAGGTGAAATTAATTACACTGAAAAATGTGAGCTTATTATACTAAAAAGCGAAAGTTGATTACATTTTTATTAATTTTATGTGAAAATTTTTCAGTACAATCAACCTTCATTTTTCAGTGTGAATAGTCTCAACTGCTGAGTGAATGTATAGTGCACTTGAGACTTACTCTATTAATATATATATATATATATATATATATATATATATCATAGATGCACAGAGTAATTATGCATTCGGATCGTGATTGGAACATGTACACCTTGTTAAAAATCAATTTTGCGCGTGCAGAAGGCTATTGACACAGGTGTTGATAGGCGAGCTAGAGCGAGATTAATAGGGAGAGTTATCATAAATAAAAGATTAAGGTTCAACTGCTCGCCCAGTAGCTCGCTCCAGGTTGCCACACCACGTCATCATCCATTGACCAGTCAACATAACAAGAGAGAGAGAGAGAGAGAGAGAGAGAGAGAGAGCTCGCATGAAACTCACCCAGAGCAAGAGACAGGAGCTACGTACAAAAGGTTGGTCAACAAAATCTTTGATCAACACATTGGACATACGATGGAGGTGTACGTAGATGACATCGTGGTCAAAAGCTTGAAGAAGGAAGATCACCTGGACCACCTCAAGCAAGCATTTGACATCATGCGAACCTACAACATGAAGTTGAACCCCGAGAAGAGTAGCTTCAGAGTACATTCGGGAAAGTTCCTGGGCTATCTGGTGAGTCAACGAGGGATCGAGGTCAATCCGACCCAGTGAAATGCATATTGGAAATGGAACCACCCAACTCAGTGAAGAAGGTACAAAGACTCACAGGGTGTCTAGCAGCGCTGAACAGGTTTATCTCCAGGTCTAGTGATAAAATCGAACTTTCTTAGAGTCAATAAAAGTAAAGAAGAAAGAAGACTTCCAATGGACGAGCACCTGCCAGAAAGCGTTTGATGAAATAAAAGAATACCTCAGCAATCCACAAATCTTATCAAAGTCAATACCCGAAGAGAAGCTGTACTTATACCTGGTAGCATCTGAAGTTGCCATCAGCTCTGTATTAGTACGAGCAAAATGAAAAATACACCTACCAGTGTACTACGTAAGTCAAGCATTACATGAAGCAGAGCTACGTTACTCACCCACGGAGAAGTTGGCTTACGCACTGGTAATGAGTGTTAGGAAGTTACGACCCTACTTCTTCGACCATCAGGTGGAAGTGTTGACAACATTCCCACTAAGCAAATACTACACCGACCGGACACTGCTGGACGGTTACTCAAATGGTCACTAAAGGTCAACCAGTATAGCTTAACCTACGCACCCCGAATAGCGATCAAGGGACAAGCACTCGCCGACTTTATCGTCGAGTTAACTTTCCCACAAGATCTGACGAGTGGACGCATTTTTCTGTGGCACCTCTACGTAGACGGATCATCAACTAGCACATCAACAGGAGTCGGTGTAGTACTAATAAGCCCAGACAGACAAGTCTTCACTTCAGCAATCAGATTTGATTTTATGGCAACAAACAACGAAGCTGAATACGAAGCACTGATAGCCAGACTTAGGTTATCATTAGCTGTGGGGGCAACCAAACTACAAATTTTTGGAGATTTCCAACTAATAATATCCTAAGTTCGAGGAGAGTACGAAGCCAAAGATCAGCAGATGGCATTATACCAAAGAATAGTAGAGCACCTAATTTTGATGTTCGAACAAGTCTACATCGAACAAATCCCAAGATTGGAAAACACACAAGTAGACGCACTAGCACGACTAGCTACAAGCACTGGAGAAGCGGAGCTAACAGAAGCTGTGATAACAAAGCTACAAGATCCCTCGACGTTTGATTACAGTGTAAATCAAACTTCGAGTAGGGGGGCAAGAAGAGAACAACGACTGGCGAGCTCCTATAGAAAAATACTTGGAGGACGGAACACTTTCGGAAGATGTTTGAGTAGCTAGTCGGCTAGTGAAGCAGACAGCTAGGTACACACTGATAGACGGCTAGCTGTACAAATGAGGATTCTCCCTACCCCTACTCAAATTCTTAACAGAAAAACAGGGGTTGGAAGTGTTAGAAGAAATTCATAAAGGGATCTGTGGGAGTCACACTGGGGGGCAAGCTCTGGCATACCAAACAATCAAGCAAGGATACTATTGGCCCACCTTACGCAAAGATGCTATCAGCTTCGCTTGAAGATGCCAGTTGTTCGCTCCAAACATTCTTACTCCTACGAACCAGCTCAAGTCAGTCTTCAGCCCATGACCTTTTGCAAAATGGGGTATCGACTTGATTGGCCCATTCCCACCTGGCAAAGACGATGCTAAGTTTGCCGTAGTTGCTGTAGAGTACTACACAAAATGGGCTGAAGCTGAAACGTTAACAACAGTAACGCATTAGAGAATGATAAGCTTCATATGGAAAAATCTAATATGTAGATTCGGATTCCCGCAGTCAATCGTGACAGACAATGGAAGACAGTTTGACGGACAGAAACTCAGAGAGTTTTGCAGCTCGTGGAATATAAAGAAACACTACTCAACCCCTTATCCTTAATCAAATGGACAAGTGGAGGTTGTGAATAAAATCTTAAAGCATATCCTGAAGATCCGCTTGGAAGATAGAAAAGGTAGTTGGGTAGACGAACTCCCTGAAGTGCTGTGATTTTACCGAACGTCTTACAGAGCTTGCACCAGAGAGACACCCTTCACCCTAGCATTAAGAATGGAAGCAGTGATCCCGGTGGAAGTCCAAAATCAGACATGGAAGGTCGTGGGCTATGATAAAGAAAACAATGATGAAGCCTTGGCTGTAGAAAAAGATCTGCTTGAAGAAACCCGAGCCTCGTCAAAATTGAAAAATGCGACCTATAAGCAAAGGGCAGAAAAATACTACAATACCCAAGTACGACATAGAAAGTTCAAGGTTGGGGAGCTAGTACTAAGAAAGCGATTAGCAGCACCACCAAGAGTGTTCGGACCTAACTGGGAAGGACCGTTCCGGGTCACCGCCAGTTGGACTAACGGGACATACAATTTGGAGGACATGAAAGGGAGAGCTTCGTCTTATACATGGAGTGTACCTCATCTGAAGAGATACTACCAGTAGTAGAGGAAGGGGGACAAGTAGTTTGTAAATAGATTATTTAGAGTTCGCATTAGCAATGTTGATGACGACTTATGTAAAGATCTTTGTTCAATAAAGGATACACTTTTTTCAAAAAAGTTATCTGTTCAAGCTTAATGTGCAAAGGACACAAATCCCAAAACATTGTTTATCAAAGCTCGAGGCAAAAGCCGTTAAAAGTGCTAAGAGTCATAAAAGTATCCTACTAAAAGGATTACTAAGAACCCACTGCTCAGTGTTAGAAAAATTCTCAAAAGACGATTTTAAACATCTAAGGCAGAGTGTTTCATAAAAACCCAATTGCCTAAGATATCGAAATAAAAAGTACAATTTGCGGTCCTAAGTGACATAAGACGAACAAACACATACCAAATAAAAAACGAGCTACGATAAGATAAATAACGTTCAAAAGAAATAAAACAGATAGAAAAAAAAGATCCACTTTGTATATATAATTTCAATGAGAATTTCAAGTACAATGAGTGTCGATTACAAAAGCTGGCTAACCGGCCAATTCAACCAAAAGTGCAAAAAAGCCCACGCAGGGGCAAACTACTAAAACTTAAAGCTAAAAGGAAAGAGAAATCCTAAGACTCTGGAGCTACAGTAGGAGTAGGATCAGTAGTAGCCGGGAACTCCAGAGCAGCTAGAGGACCAGCAGGAGGGACGGCCTCTTGAGCGACCTCCTGTGCGACCTCTTGCCCAGTTGGAGGAAAGAGAGTGGGTATCTGGGTGATGGGGCTTAACCCACTGGTGTTGACCATGATATCCCTCACTAGCTCTCCAACTTGCTCTTGAGTGAGCTCGGCTTCTTGTTCACCTCCCTCAGTGGGTAGCTCGCCAACTACCTCGGTCTCACCTTCACCGGCTTCATCACCCGTGGCTTCGGTGTCCAGAAGCGGATATGAGCCACCCGTAATCCTGATATGATCTGGAATAAAACTCAGATCAACAAGATCCGCTAAGTCCCCAATCTCAGCAACATAACCAGGAGGGATGGAAGCCGATGCCACGAAATCCCGGTACTCGCCCTTCAGAAGTTCCCACACATCCTCATTCTGGTCCACCACCCACCGATAAACCCGGAGGATCTCGGCATAACAAAGAAGGTAGCCAAAATCTGAAGCTCCGCCTTTCGCAGCTTCTAGGGCCTCAGGTGAGACCGATACATCCACAAGGGATTGAATGTGGACAATCTTAGTGGTGTAGGAGCACAGATTGCCATTTAGCTTTGAACGTTTGGCACGAAAAGACTTGTTCATCTCCCGCTCTCCGGTGAGCTCTTGCGAACGATGAACACGCTCATCATCCTTGGCCTTCAATGCCGCCTCAGCTTCCTCCCTTTGACGGGCGAGCTCCGTTTGCAACAGTTCGAGCTTCTTCAAGATGCCCTGCTTGCCCGACAGAGCCGCCTTCGCTTTCCTTTCCATGTCCGCCACCTTCTCGGCCTTATTTTTTTCTTCAGCCAACTTCAGAAAGGCCCCGTGTGCTTCCTGACGAGCTTTGCCAGACTCTAGAATTTGATCGATAGTCTTCTAGGCCGCAAGGAGAGCTTCGCTGGCATAATGCATAGCTAGCCGGGCGTTATCCGCCGGCTTCTGCTTTTCAATTATGGCCAACTGGGATCGAGTCCAGTGCTTGGGCGCTTCTTCAATGGTCCGGCGAGCTACCCCAGTAGGAAGGTCACGGAGAGATACGAGGGGTTTTGAGCGGGCGAAGTTATGTAAAACCTCGCATCTCTCAGCATGCACAGCTGGAGCGCACCTACAAATAAATGATGCAAAGAACACTTAAATATTTTTAAAGGTAGTTAACCTACTTCACTATTCAAAGAAGTTTCTTACCCAGATCGGGCGGGATCCTATCCCTGTAGAGTATCGTCCACCACTTGGACACCAAAAGGTGAAGGTGGTGGAGGTTGGATTTGTGCAGGAGTGGGAGCAGATGAACGAGCGGAAACTCCTTGTCCAAAGCTAGAGGCAGCTCGCCCATCTCACTTAGAGTCAGAGTCGTGGGCAGCTACCCTCGCCCTCTTGCGAGTTCTCTCCTCTTCATCGCTCATAAACGTCCCATATCCCCTCCTAAGTTGGCCTCCAGATGGTGAGGGAGGAAGGATGGAAGCTCGCTCAGGGCCTTTCTTGGCAGCATCCTGGGTAACCGGAGCCTTAGCAGAAGTTTTGGCAGGAATCTTCTTTTGAGTAGGCCCTTGGGTGGAGCCTCCGGCCTTACCCTTTCAAGGGGGAGCTCCTTGGGTCTTCTTCTAGGCAGCCAAGACGGCAGACGACGGGCCCGTTTTCTCGGGACGATTCGGAGCCATCCGAATCTTTTGGACAAGAGTATATTACGATGGTGGGATGGCAATCGTCACGTCCTGAGCTGCATAATTGAAAGCAAAAACATTAGAGAAGCTGTATGCGAACTACGGGCGAGTTTCAAACAAATGAATATACCTGGTGGCTCCGGAGCTCACATAGCAAGATGATGAGGAGAAGTGTAGACAAGAGGAGCTCGCCTACAGTGCGCCTTCCTCAAATGGTCTACTCCTCTATCCTTGTAGTTCCGACCGCAGTAAACGGCGTAAACATAGTTGAACGCTTTAGAGATTACCGAGTTCGGATGGCCCCACCTCTGATACTTCGGACCTGCAAAAAAGTGTTGATTAGATTAGTACATCTTAATCAACCCTCCCACACCGAAGATATCCACCTACTGCTAACATCCCCGTATCCCTCAGGGAATAAGATTTTCCCTTCCTGCCCCGTATAATTAGTGGAAGCTCGCCAATTCCCTCCAATGAAGAAGAAGTGCTCCTTCCTTCCAGTCGCAAACCTTATTCGGCAGGCTCTCCAAGAGTTTCTCACCCGGCCGAGCTTTCAGATAGTAATATCCTTTGCCCTCAGTATTTTGTTTAGTAATGCTGAGGACGTAATTAATCTCAGCCGTGGTCAGGCGGTTCTTGTACCACTCGAGTCCAAAGATTGTCAAGACGACTAGCAAGCTACTTAAACGTTAGGAGTGATCTGGGTGATGGCCAAATTCATGTCGAGGAGGTACCGACCGATGATTGGGTGGAGAGGTAATGTGAGCCCGGCATCTAGGGTATGGACGTTGATCGCCGTGAGACTAGCTGGAGGGAGGTCAGCTCACTCATTAGGATTGGGGGAATACATGTGTATGTCTAAGGGAATCTGGTACGCCTTGCAAAGATTGGGAAGCATATCAGTAGTGTTGGTCCCGAAACGAGTAAATCAGTGTATGGGGGGGGGGAATACACTGATGTCAGATTTTTCTGAAAGACTCAGAAAAATGCTCTAACACTCTTAGTCAGGATTTCCTGAATTACTCAGTATGCTGAAGATCCACAGGGGCAGCAGGGACAGTTCAGTAACGAGTCAGATAAGCTGAGTGTGAGTAATGTGCTCTGAAGCTCAGTAGAGATAACAAACCTACTGACTGCTCGGAAGCGAGTCAGTTGGACTACTATCTCAGTGAGCTAGAGTACGTGTGGAAAGTGAGCCCTTAGATTCTACTCGTTTTAGTTTCTGAAAACATTTTCTCTGAGTTGCTTAGTAAACTGGTGGTTAAGGCTGAGTGCACAGTATTGAGATTCAGGATGATTGATTCAGTCCTGAATATAAAAACAATGCAGAATGTTCAGTTTAGTATGATGACAGTTATGATCCTGAACAAAACAGTAAATCAGCACGCAAGGGTCTTTTTAACGTGGTTCAGAGATAACCAACTCCTACGTCCATGACCTGATTTAACAGGAAGCTATCCTCAAAACCCTGAGGATAGGTACTTGGTTTTTACGTGCCAAGGGACACGAATAGCCAACTTTCTCTCTTAGGAACTGACCCTTGGGCGTTTTACAAGTCCCAGTCCTTCTAACCAACCAATCTCACACCCTGAGTGGTTTGGTATTCTGGTTTCCAACTAAGATAGCTCTAGCAATACAAAACAATGCTAAATATTAGAGCTATCGATCTAAGCAAATACAGAGAGAATCCTACTACAACACTAGAAAAATTTAATTGCAGAGTGTTGCTTATAGTATGCTTTGAGTGCTTGGATTCTTGAGAGCTTTAGCTTGGAAATTTCCCGTTAGCCTTAAATGGGTGCAAGACTCTCCATATTTATAGGCAAGATTCAAAATAGATCAGTTGGAGGAGATCAAATCAAATCTTTCCTTTTTAGGGTGGTTGTAGGCTGGAAGTACTGTTTGACCTAATCGCCATGCTTATTCTGGCAAGTTTGTCCCACCGCCTGCAACTCTGAAACGCATTAAATGCCGTATTAAATGCTGCGCAGACTCCGTACATACGTGTCGAAAGATCATTGGCTCTCCGTTCTAACTGCTAGTTGACTTTCAGACATTTGTCCTTCCTCGTACATTCAATACTCTGAGTCTCTTGTACATAACTCAGCCTGAATGTTTGTCTTATTGGAGTCTTACTGACATTCTCTTTGTCTCTTGTCCCATAGCGTAAATAACCTTTTTGCTTTGGACTTACATGATTCAGGTAAACTGAATCAAGGCCTAAGTCAGGTCTTAAGTGCATTCAGCACAGCCTGATAGGTTATTCAGCTCAGTATGTGTAACCTTTTTGCTTTGGACTTACATGAGTCAGATAAACTGACTCAAGGCCTAAGTCAGGTCTTATGTGCGTTCTGCACAGCCTGATAGGTTAACACTTACTCTTCACTGACTAAGTTCTGTCCTGAGTATGCTTAGTGTACTCAGTAGAAACATCAGCCAATGGTACTTCAGGATTGTCTTCAGGACGGATCATCAGGGTTCGTTCTTCAGCTTCAGTTCAGGCAATCTTCAGCAAGACTGACTCTGACTACTTCAGGATGGATTGTACATCAGACTTCAGTAAATTGGGTCGACTCCAATATTCTTCAGTCTTCAGCGTGTTCCCCCTGAACTGAATTCTTAACCTGACTATCCTGAACTAGACAAACCTGAACAACTATACTTAGGCAAATTCATCAGGGTTTTTGGGATCTAATCAAAATACTCAGATTGTCCCAACAAGTAGTGATTACACTTTGTATTTTGTTGGCCTTAAAATCAGTGGCCCCATCTACCCATCACAGCTCGCTCAGGTGTGGGGAAGCTAGCCCCATACCTCGCCGTATACTCGTCCCAGTTCAAGTCGTGCTCGACGGCAATAGGAATATTTTGCTCTGGGACCTGAGGCATCAGAAAATTGATCAACTGGAGATACTCTATAGTGATCTCCTCATCGTCAGAGTCCTCCTCGAGTTCGCGCACTAGCTCGCCAGAGAGGCCGCCAGACTCAGCAACCTCTTCATCATTTCCCTCACTCCTTAGCTCGCCATCTAGCTCGCGTACAAACTCAAGGGAGAGCCCACCGGAGCAGGTCGTCCTTTCGTCTGGATCACCACGGAGCTCGCCACATAGCTCACCTGACATATGGCGAGCTACTGAGGTAGCCTCGGAGCTTGAGTCGATCATCACCGGAGTCGATTGAGGTATAGTTTCATCCCCGATCATGGGTCTTATGCCCGGGTTACGGTTCAAAATAGTTTGACTCGAGGATGAAGATCTCGAAGATATGATTGGAAGCAAGTTCAAAAATTTAAGGGTTAAGGAAAAGTCTAAGTAAGCGAAGGTTAAATCTCCGATGGTCGGAAACTGAGGAGAGCAACAGGAGATATTTGAAGGTGGCCGGAAAAAATGGTGGTTTCCCAGAAAACTTCTAAAACCAGACGAAGAACTAGGAAATAAAGAAGAAATCAAATAGCAAAAAGAATGGTGTTACTACCTTGAGGAATCGGATGGAAATCCAACAATGCAAAGGAATAATCGCCGGAAAATGCTTAGAATCGTCTTAAGAATTTGAGAATTGTAAAAAGTATAAACGAAGAAGTTTCTTCCTTTTATAGGAAGAAGATGAGGCGAGAAGTAATTTTCAAAGAGACCAGGGACCTAATTGCAAAGAATTTTAAAGATTGGTAATTATTGGCATTCGTTTTAAGGCATGAAAGGACGTGATAAAGTAAATGACGCCTCGAATTCCGGACCACGTCTGCAGAGCTACCGTCAAGTGGATAGCTCACATTGGGAGTTCGCCATGACTTGGAAACCAGTTCGTCATCACACTAGCTCGCCCAAAGAGGCAAAACAGTTTGCCCACATATTGGAAAAATCATATATGGGCAAGCTGGGGGCAAATGTTGATAGACGAGCTAGAGCAAGCTTATTAGGGAGAGTTATCATAAATAAAAGATTAAGGCTCAGCAGCTCGCCCAGTAGCTCGCTCCAGGTTGCCACGTCACGTCATCATCCATTGACCAGTCAACATAACAAGAGAGAGAGAGAGAGCTCGCAGAGTAGGTCGCCCAGAGCAGGAGATCACACCTTACTACGATCGCTGGACCTCGGAATGGCATAAGGCAGAGGAGCTCGCCCTACTCGAGTAGGGAGCAGTAGCTAAGTAGGTCTTCGGTAGTAATGTAGTAGGATGAAAGCAATGTAATTAGAGCATAAGAGGTGGCAAAGAGAATGGAAAAATAAATGAAAATTTTAGGAGATATTTATGTTTTCTTTTTTAATGGTAATGAGAATATAATTTTATTTTTTCTTTTTACCCATAAATATGTTGAATGGGTATTTGTCTTCATGGTGGTTGTGTGATTGTGCTCCAAGTTTAAAAAAAATGATAACAATGAAATTGTTAGTTATGTCATAAGAAATTGATTGAGGAGAATGATTATAAAATGAGAGCAATCAAATGAGACTAATGATTACCTTACTTAAAAAGAAAAAATAATATTGTGTACATCTTATATCATCACTAATTACTATAATTACTATATAACATTTATCTTTATTTTCATTACCTTTGAAAAATGTTCATGCCAAGCGCTCCCTCAAATTTGGTTAAAAACTTAATGGTTCAATGTGAATTGGATGAATGAGAAAATTATTATTTCAATAAATTAAATGTAAATTAATTACAGAAACGGGAGATAAAAATAGATCAAATTTCATGGTGCTAGATGTGTATAATAGAAGAAAAAAACGAGTTAGAAAAATAAAAAATTTCAATGTGTTCACAGTGTATTCAGTTGAGACTTTTTATATTAAAAGTGTGTTAATTATTTTGAAAAATATGTATTGATTATATTAAAAATTTTATACTGAAACTCGATAACAGTGTAAATATTTTAATGTAATCAACCTATATATTCAGTGTAATCAACCCTCAACATGAACACTCAATTAATGTAAAGATCTATGATAATTTAACAAAAACAACATAAAAAAAATAAGAGAAAATCTTAATTATAGTAGCACAAGTGAATCTCTATGGATTAATTTTGGATCTCCAATGGAATGATTTTAAATAGAGCTGGCAAATGGGCCGGCCCAGCCCAGCCCAGCCCAACGGGTCAACTGACGTTCACAGGCGGGGCCGGGCCAGCCCAGCCCATTTTCAATCGGGCCTGTAAAAATTGAGCCCAGTCCAATCTAGCCCATGGGCTAACGGGTCAGCCTGACCCATTTTTTAAAATTAATAATTTAAAAAAGTATACTATAATCACTATTTTACTACTATTAACTTATACTTTTTCAGTCCACAAACTAACAATACAAATATAAAATAGAACTAAAATCACAAATTCAAACATAAATTAAAAAAGAAATAAAGATCATTACTCATAGTGTCATAATATAATAAAAGCAGTTCATAAGTTCATTGTGCAACGATAAAAAAAAAAAACATAAAAGTTTTCTGTGAGAACAGTACATGCTAAAAGTCTATACTCTATTAGATGAGATTTATTTTCGTGAGATAATATTTTTAATTCTATTATTTTAAAATAAATTAAATTCTATTATTTTTATAAAATAAATTTTGTTAACTCGGGCCAAACGGGCCGGACCGGAATTGCCAGCTCTGATTTTTAAACTCATATATATTTTTTTTCCACTTTTCCTTAATAGAGAATATAGAACGTGGAATGAACGTACTGATTTTATGGTATATAATCCTATTTATAAATTTTAATATTAAGTTATCTTTTGTTGGTCCCGAAACGAGTATAGAACAGTGTATGGGGGGAGAATACACTGATGTTAGATTTTCTCGAAAGACTCAGGAAAATGCTCTTTCAGACTTAGTCAGGAAGCTCCTGAAAAATGTTCAGTTAAACTGATGGTCCTCAGGGGCAGCAGGGACGAATCAGCAACGAACCAAATAAACTAAGTCAGAGTTGTGCTCTCAGAAGCTCAGTAGAGATAACAAACCTACTGACCGCTCGGAAGCTAGTCAGTTGGACTACTATCTCAGTAAGCTCAGTTTAGTGCGGAATGTGAGCCCTTAAGTTTCTACTCGTTTTAGTTCCTGAAAACTTATCAGTTTGCTTAGTGAAAAATGTGGTTAACGCTGGTGCACAGTTTTACTGATCAGGATGAAGAATCAATCCTGATGGTTTTCAAAACAATGCAAGTATGCTTCAGTTTAATATGAATGACAATTATGATCCTGAGCAAATAGTAAATCAGCACACAAGGGTCTTTTTAACGTGGTAAGGAGATAACCAACTCCTACGTCCACGACCTGATTTAACAGGAAGTTATCCTCAAAACCCTGAGGATAGGTACTTGGGTTTTACGTGCCAAGGGACATGAATAGGGAACTTCCTCTCTTAGGAACAGACCCCTGGGCGTTTTACAAGTCTCAGTCCTTCCTACCAACCAACTCACAACCTGAGGGGTTTGGTATTCATGTTTTCCAACTATTGTGTATTGATCCCTCTAACAAATCAGTGCTAAGGATGGGATCAATACTCTAAACAAAATACAGAAAATATTCCTACTACAACACTAGGGAAATTTAAAGTTTCAGAGTGTTGTTCAAAGTATGCTTTGAGTGCTTGGAATCTTGAGAGCTATCTCTTGGAAATTTCCCGTTAGCCTTGAATGGGAGCAAG
Organism: Prunella vulgaris; assembly: GCA_026898435.1. NCBI lineage: Eukaryota > Viridiplantae > Streptophyta > Magnoliopsida > Lamiales > Lamiaceae > Prunella > Prunella vulgaris. The sequence goes on from JAPKLY010000291.1 coordinate 242,159, forward strand.
GCCTTCTGTATTTATAGGGGGGTTTGAAATAGATCCGTTGGAGGATATCCGTCTCAAACCCTCCTATTTTAGGTAGGTGCAAGTACTGGTTGTCTTTATCTGATAGAGACCATACCTAGTATGGCAAAGTTTCTGATCCGCCGCCTGCACCTCTGAGAAGCATTAAATGCGCTCAGTCTCCGTACATACGTGTCTCCTTCTTACTGGTCGTTTGTCCAACGGCTAGTTTGTCGGCATTGACTTTACTGAACCTCGTACATTTATAACTCTGAGTCTCTCGTTCTTTACTCAGCATAAATGTTTGTCTTATGATGGAGACTCTGACATTCTTTCTGCTTCATCAGACTTCCATTTGCACGTGTAACCTTTGGGTCTCAGGTCTTACAAGTATCAGGTTAAATGATACTAGGCCCAAGTCAGGACTTATGAACATCAGTAAGACGTTCAGCCTGATCAAGGTTACTTGTGCCCTCACTGATAGAGACTTTCCTGAGCATGCTTAGTCTACTCAGTTCTGTCAGGATCAGTGGTCTTCTTCAGGATGGCTTCTACGCAGCTTCAGGAGTCTTTCTAGGGTTTTCAAGTTGCAGCTTCAGGTTGACCATCTTCAGGACGATCAAGACTTTCAGGGTTGGAGATGCCTCAGACTTCAGACTTCAGGGACGTCACCATCAGTCTTCAATCTTCAACATGTTCCCCCTGAACTGAATACTTGTGAATAGAAAAATCTATTATAACCTATCTATCATGAGCCTATCATCCTGATGAACTATACTTAGGCAAATTCATCAAGGGATTTTGGGATCTAATCAAAACACTTAAGATTATCCCAACATCTTCTATTTTATATTAGTTCATCAATAAAAATCACATAAAAAATGCATGAATATTCATATAAGTCCATAACTTAAATTTTAGTGGTTCACGTAACTAAACATCATTTACAACTTACATATTGTTTATTATACTAATAGAGAATTTGATATGCTAATATATCGTTTTAGTGTTTAGTTTTGTCAAAAGTCGAAGACGTGTTGTTTGTAAAATTACTCTAAATACTGATGAATTATCATTATATGTCGTTCAACATAAACATTGGCGAATAATGTACCTGAAATGCTATTTATAGCTAATGTATCCTTAATTTTCTTAAAAAAAAAAAAAAAAAAAAAAGCCCCTAGGCATAAATTGTTAGTGCTAACATGTCCTTTTCCCTCTATAAAGACAATGATTATATACATTCGACTGTCATAATTATTATCAATATTTTCAATAAGTAAGGAGGTTGACATAACTCTAGATATGGGCTTCAAGTAAGTTTTTGGGGCAATAATAATTAGGTCTATGATTTCATTTATTAATTGAAGTAGGTCAATAATTCTCATTAGGGTCCAATTAAATAGAATTTATCAATACTTAAGCATCTATGTAAATTATCTAAAGAAAATACTCCCTCCGTCCCTAACCAATTTGCACACTTTCTATTTTGGGTTGTTCCAAATCAATTTGCACACTACTTAAAAGGAAAACATTGATTTGCGTGCACACTCACAAAACTTTCCACACATTTACCCATATACTACTACTTTATTTAAAAAATACATTTTTTCTTAAATCATGTGCCATTCCAGGAGTGCAAATACTGTGGGACGGAGGGAGTATCATATTTGAAGGTCATAGTAATAATTTTTTTAAAATTGGAATATCATCTAAGTTATATATTAGTAAAAAATATACTTATTTTGAGAGCATTAATAATTTTATTCTTTATATCAAACATACCCTAAGAAAATAATTATACTATCATTCAAATTAAAAAGTCATAAATATGGATAGTTCAAATAGTTAGAGTTTTATTATCTAAGATCATAAACTCTTGGGTTCGAGATACAGAATTTTTCTTTTATGATGATTTTCTTCTTGTAGATGTCGTGAATCAAAATTTATTTAAAAAATTTTAAATTTAAATTTTGAGTTTTAACATTCATATCATACATTGCCCATAGAGCATTAAATAATATCAAACATTTATTTATCGACAGTTGATTAAAGCAAAAGCCGCTTTTAATTTTTTTCCTCCTAAAAGCCCCCAACGAGTAACGACCTTATGTATCGACCTAATTATCTACTTTTTTTATGCATTAATCATTGCTAAACCGTATTTTTAAATGTTCTTTTATCATTAAAATTATAATTTGTATTCATCACCTCTCAATTATAGACAATCAAGCTATAACCACTCGAATTATATTATATTACCTAATAACTAACACGTGTATAGAAATTTCTACCGTAAAAATATCTATTTTAGAAAATTTTGCGGGTCTAAACCGGATCGAATCGAATTTGAATATTTTTTTTTCCAAATTTCACGCAACTTGTAATTTCAGATTTTTTCGCTCCCAGGTATGTTACAATATGGGCAAATGCGTGTTACTATTAGGTAAAATCTATGTTACTAATTCTTAAAAAATCAAGTAACTATAAGGAAAGTATGTATTTTTGCAAGAATATGTTATTTAATTTATTTTTTATTCTCTTTGTTGATTTATGTTAATAATATATTGTTCATGTACTAATACATCATTTAATACCTTACATATGTTATATAAAGTACAATATATATTTCTCTCAGTACAAATAAATGTTTGTATATATAGTAACACATATTTGATCTTATAGTAACATACATTTACTCTAATTGTAACACATATTTGCAGTAACACACATTTACTCTAGTTGTAACATATATTTGCAGTAACACACATTTACTCTAATTGTAACACACATTTACTCTAATTGTAACATATATTTGCAGTAACACACATTTACTGTAATTGTAACACACATTTTCTCTAAATATAACACAAATTTGCAGTAACACACATTTGCTCTAATTGTAACACACATTTGCAGTAATACATATTTACTTTAATTGTAATACATATTTGATCCTCAATTTGTGTTTTATATGAGAGAACATGTGTTACTCTAAAATAAAATGTATTTTTATTAAGAACAAATATGTGCTACACATAAAATGTAAAATATACATGTGTTACATTGCATGAAAATGTTTATTTCTACAAAAATAAATAAATATGTGTAAGAAACAACATTTAATCTGATTGTAACACACATTTTGCTTTAAAGTAACATGTATTTGCCCAAATTGTAACATACATGGGAGCGAAAAAAAACTAAAATTACAAGTTGCGTGAATTTTGGAAAAAATTACTCAAATCCGATCCGACCTTGTTTAGACCTGCGATTTTTTTGAAAAAGGATATTTCTACGGTAGAAATTTGTATATAAGTTTTCATCGTTTTCTAAATGTGACATTTCTTTATTTTATATGTTCATATTTGTTAAGGTGTATTACCATTGCTCTCCATCAAGTCAAATGCATTCAAATTTCGTGATTTCTTCCTCCCAATTTTATTTTTCATACCACTATTTACTCCGTATATTCTAAATTGTATCTTATTTTACTAATAAATTCATACAAAAATGTATTCTTATAGTTTCATTTTTTTTTCTTTTTAAAAGGAAATGATCATTCATAAATAAATCATTACAGTACAAAGATAAATTTTTTAATCCCTTGAACAAACAAAAGATAGACGTAAGATACTCTAGACCAAATCGAGAGGACATGAAGAGTACAAGAGAAGACATACGCTAACAACTCGTAAAGACCTATTGTAAAAAAACACCTCACACTAACGTGATTTTCACCATCTAAAAACAATCAACGTATGACTCGTTCCCACCCAAACTTCAACAATAAGTTGTAAAGGATCCAAGATCATACGAGACACTACCAGATTCGAATCTCAAGCACAACAACATACAAATAATAGATTCCATTACAGGGAGGACAAACACACAAAGGTGTGGACAAACTCAATACTAGCAAAGTAAGTGAGAGGAAAAACTAAGATCAAAAAAGAAAAAAACACTGTAGAGAACAAAGAAACAAAAGAAAAAGGGAACAAGAGATCTAAAAACTTTGGAAGTTTACAGCTGCAGAGTTATAAAAACTTTGCAAACTAAAAACTAAAAACTTGTAGACAAAATCTGAGGGGTTTTCACACTTGAGAGTATATTGAAAAACCTTTAATATGCAGCGGAAATAAAGTGTGTGTGTGTGTGAACAACGAAACTAACAGCTGAGTGACTACGAAGTCTACAACTTTAGATTTCAGTTCCTTTGTGAAAACACAAAGTTTTATGCAGATTTAAAAAGTAATGATGAATGTAACAGTAAATTAAATATGCAGTACAAAATAGTAAATAAATAAAATAGTAAGTAAACACAAGGTTTATAGTGGTTCAGAGTCTATGAATAAGACCTCCTACATCCACGGTTACACCACTCAGGTGCCAAATTCACTAAGATGTGATCACAAAGATCAATACAAGTAATTTCCCCCTCAGAACTAGATTCACTCAGATTTTTATTCTAAGTAAGAGAAACTCTAACCTATTCACTAAGAATACAAACTCACACCGAGTTTCAAAGTAAAAACCTCACAAAGAGATATATCTACACTAAGTAGAATACAAAATATATGGTGTGAGGGAACAACAACAAAGGTGTGGTTCTTTCTAAGAAATCCTAACCAACTATCCTATAAATCACAAAGAAAAAAAAACGGATGAGCTCTCTGAATATTTGTTGGCTGTAGACTTGCTTAAAGTGAATGCTTGCCTGCTCAAATTTTTGTTAATGTTGCCTCTGAATTCTTCCTCTATTTATAGTGGAAGAGGTGTGTCTTATCCGTTAGAAATTCAAATTTGAAATATGGATAAGACTCCTCTATCTCTCTATAAATCCCATATGTATGAGGTGGTCCTTCCTCATACACACAGAATAGTACTGGTTGTACTATTTGTCTTTATCTTCATAATTCTGGTTCATCTTCAAATTTAATATTAATTAAACTTCCAGATCTTCATAATAAATCCTTCCTTAAGTACTCTTTAGTGAGTGCATAATTGCTTCACTAATTTGTGTTATAAGGGTCTTAATAATCCTTCTTAACTTCAAACTTGCACTTCATTCTTCGAATGGTCTTCTCAGCTGTAGACTTTCTTGAACTTTACAGCTTTATTTCCAGCAAATTTGATTCCAGCTGTAGGAATAACTTTACAGCTGCAAGGTCTTGTCCGGCTGTAGGTTTAACAACTTAACAGCTATAGACTTTCCTATTACACTGTAAATTCCTTAGCTTTCCAAACTTACAAATAAGATTAGTATCCATATAACAAATAATATGTTTTGCACACATCAAAATCTAATCAAATAAGGTACTAACATAACTCGTTCGGGTTTTGTAGGACGAATTGTACTACCGAATTTAGTCTGTCATGGAGCATAGTAGGGGTTAGTGCCCGGGGTTGAGCTCGGGTCATTGCTCGCGGTTGTGAGGTCTCTCCCTCAACTTAGTTCTTGCAAGCTCCACATCCCCTCCATCTCCTCGCAGTGGATGATGTGTATGTGTTCTCTTGAGACATCTTTTAAGTGTTACCAGCAGGTTTTCCAATACGTTTTCCAGTAAATTTCCAGCAAAGGTATATTAAGAGTACCTCTCAATAGCCTTGCATGTGAGTGATTTTTCAATTTCTTGGTTTTATCAACTCATGCATGCATGCAGTTAGAGTTTTCTTGTTGGGGTATTTGCAAATTTTTGGGAATTAGTGTATTCCTTCAAATCTTCAAGGTGTTCTTCAAATTTTTGAAGAACATCTTCAAACCCTCAAACTTCTCTCTTCAATATACTTGATCAATCGAAGGTGTGGACCCCCCTTCTTCTAGCGCCAAATTGTTGGAAGAATTTGCTAATTAGGATAATTATGTGGCTAATTTTAGCTTTGGATCCTTCCAAAAAACTATCAAAGATAATTAAAATGTAGGATAATAGAGGGAGAAAGTAGATAGAAGTATGTTGTATATAATGAACTTAGAATCCCAAAAAAATGGGTACAAAAGACTTATATATATGTTTGCATGTGATGAGGTGACACTAATCTAGCTTAAATGGCTTAATTAAATGACAAGTTTCCTAACACTTGTCATATTTTTTACCTTTTATGCACTAATCATATTGTTATTTGACTAATATGCCCTTACTAAGGAGTCTTTCAGCTGTTGCTCCCAACTGGGGGTAGGGCGAGCTCTATGTCCTTGTGTTATTCAGGCTTTGTTGTTGTGTTGAATGGTGAGCATGTAGCTTCTCTAGGTGATTTGCACCCCATATGAAGTGGCGAGCTACTCTCCACTTGGTGAGGTGATTTGTCAACGAGGGACGACGTGGATTGGAGCTCCAAGTGAGCTGGCTGGCTGGTGAGCAGCTTTGCCTTAAGCTAGTAGTTTATTCTGATTAATCTTCATTAGCTCGTCTCATATGTCGCCTATCAACAGTGGGTGTGCCCCACCATGTCCCCATTGTCATAATCTAGAGTGTGGCCCCACCATGTTAGCCTTCTTGGGGCCTGCAAAATAGCACAAAAATTCGAGGCAACATGTTGGGGCACAAAAATATTACTTTATTCTCATTCAAAAATCAGTTGACACTCAAAATGCGTGCTAAATTGATTGACTGAGACAAAAGAAAGCAACATGAAGATGAAAGTTAGGTCGATGTGACCTTATGGAGCATGGTTAGCACACTAGTTGCCCGTTATCAAGGCGAAACAATAAAATCAAGCCATCAAGCGGCCAAATACTTGATTTCCCATCAAGGTGAAACAACGAGATCAAAACATCAATCTACCCATGGGAATGATGGGCTGGTTCCAGATCGTGTGGATACTCTCCAACTCATATTCCTTAGTAAAAGCAATATGTATCCTCCAAAACTAATACCCTTTAGTGAAAATAACTATTACTCTTTAATGAAATAACTCATATTTTTCAAATGTGGTTCATGTATGATCTATTTTTACTCTATATTTTACCATTTATCTCTTATTACTTGGGATAAATTGAGATATTTGTTCCATTTATAGAACGTAATCACACTACTCAATTTATTATGAACTTGAGGAATGGATTAACTATTGAGAGACATCTAATAAACTTTTGTGCTATTTTAGAACTTTAGTCATATAATAATTTCTAAATACACATACATGTTTTTTTTAATTAATTGGATTGAAAAATTAATTAGTTATATTTAAGTGATCAACCCTATAAAACAAGTATGAACCACCTTTAGTTGAGTCATTACTCATAAAAAGAAATTTGAATATTATAAATATCAGGTACCTCCTTGCTCTATTGAGTTTTACTCATTTTCTTGATTTACTGCATGAGTTTTGTTGGTGATTATTGTTGGAAGAACTTTCTAATAGTGGATTATATGTGATTGATTAACACTGAACTCTTCCAAACAATAATCTTGGTTTGATGTTTTAGAGAGTAAAAGATAGAGAGAGAAAGTAAAGAGAAGTTTGTTCTTGTATTATGTTGCATAGAGAGAGAAATGGATTACAAGAGACCTATTTATAAGTATGCATGTGGTGAGGTGACAGTCATTAAGCTTACTTAGCTTAATATGCTGACAAGTGTCATTTACACTTGTCATCATGCCCACTATTATGCCCTGATTACACTGGTTTTGACGTACTACATCATTACTAACTACCTATACAGCTTTTGACTTCACTCCGGACATGGCGAGCTCCCTGGCGAGCTCCTTTACCTTGAGCTACTCCGAGGTGTAATGTTTGTAGTAGGTCAGGTCCCGTGCTTTTGGCTCTGGGCGAACTATTGAGCGAGCTGCTTGCGAGCTCTCTCTCTCCATAGTGTTTACTGGTCAGAGAATGATGACGTGTCTTCAACCATCTTGGCGAGCTACTTGCGAGCTAAGGCGAACTACCCTACCTTGGACTTAAGATTAGACTAACTCACCTAGAGTAACTCGGTTTAGTTCGTCTGTCAACAATTATGATCGGTGACTATTTTTTTTGTTCTTGCTAGCTTTTGTGACACAGACACACAATTTTGGAGTAGTATTAGTTTAGAAACTAATCATAATACTCGATCACTCCTAAATAGGAATGATTTAAGCAACCAAGCTCTTCTTTGCACTAATTCTTTATGTGGAATTAACTCGCATTTTCAACACTTAGATGTACATTGTAGTCTATTGTTCTAGACATTTTTACTTCATGTTGGAAAAACGCAAAACAATAGTCTAAAAAATGAGGCAGTTTCGTGTATAAGATAAACTTCATTTAAGAGTTTGCTTCATAATATGTGATGAATTAGTTGAGATGAATAATGAGATTAATATGATAAATATTCATTCTATCCTATCTTTAAATTTTATTTAAATTTAAAAATGAGGACAATATGAAAAAGTTACCCATGAGACGATTTATCTCACTCCTCTATATAGACTTATGCTCATATTGGGGACAAAGTTGCCTTAAGAATTCGGACGGGACTTTAATCCTGAGCAACATCATGTGAACTTATATGACTCATGAATTTATGAAGTTCCAACCTAATCATGTTTTAAAAGAAAGTATGGCATAAATGTTAAGCCTTAGTCTTATATGCATCAAGTGTACCGTGCAATTCAAGTTCAATTTTAAAAAATTACACAAAATACTACTGAAAAGTCACACATGTTATTACTGAAAAATGTATCTTTAATGGTGTAATTTTTCAATAATAATTTGTGTAACTTTTCAGTAATAAATAATGCAACTTTTTAAAATTACACTTGAATTGCACGTTGTACCTGATGCACACGAGATTTACTCAAATATTAATAATGAAATTCCATCTCAGTTATGAAACTATTATACGCAAAATTCATCTCTATCTAAACATACTAACTAATTTAGTCCAAACTTCACATGATATGGAGAATATTATTTGTATCTCAATTCCATAAAGTATATAATATCTCAACAGTGATATTTAGTATTATCAATATCTCCTCTAAAACCAAATTAACCCTTGAGTTTGGACCCCTCCAAATAATTTGGCCAAACTATTCAAGTAAAATAAAGATATAATGTACATCCATGGTTTTGATCTTGAATCTAATTAAAATAAAAATCATGAAAATGTAAATGATGAGATTTAGGTGTACCCAATCCCTCTTAATTTTTAACCCTAGGATTCTTGATTCATTTACCCTCCACCATCATCAACAAATATTGGACTACCAATAATAAATTATCATGTTTTCCCCTTTGAATCATAATGCACAAAACCGTACACCCTACATTAATCAGACCTTCATTAGGTAATTAAACAAAAAATTACCCAAAGGAGAAAGTTGATGTTGAATCTGTTGTTCAGTATTTTCTTTAATCATAAATATTGAGATTTTGTCATTCATATCTTAATTTCCAAAGCGTGATACTTAGATTAGTTAATTAATTGAATAAAAGTAAGTCTCTTGTAATTTTTACGTTAGGTGAATCGTTTATGATTATTTTTTACTGAACAGTTAGATCTATTTAAATTAAACGGTTTAAAAATATATTTGAGTTGTATGGTGTATTTAGTAACACAAAACCTTGATATTAATTAATTATATATATGACAGATTTTTTTGTTTGAAATTCAAGGATGGTGGGAAACGGATATGGGATATATCTAAATTAAATATTCATTTATTTTTATTTATTTTTTATTTTCCATTATATTAAATTCTTGTGTACTTATATCTATTTCAAATATTATTTTTATTTAATTTTCTTTTTGATCAAGTTAACATTATGATCCTGTTATATTCTATAAAATTGTGTCTAAGTCACATTGTGCGACGGATTAAACTTAAAACAAAATTTACATTTGATGTGAAGTCTTTCACTGTCAAAACAGAAGGGTTCACTGTCAAAATATTCTGTATTAAAATTTTCAATAACCAACAATCAATATACAGTAAAGCCTTTATTTGCTTTATATGATTAGTCGATGGAAGTTTATCGGATGGGGGCTCAAGACCAAAGTCTTTAGAAGACAAATTTATCCCAAATTAGATGGATGAATGAATTTGAAAATTAATGGATTTAAAAAAAAAAAATATGTAAGAAGACATATATTTCAAATCACAAATTGAAAAGAGGTGAGAGAGAAGAGATAAAATAGAGAAAAGATAGAGTTGGGAGGGTGGAGAGGAAGGATTTCACAAATGACTTGGTTTTGATAAGTATTTAGAATTCTTTCATTATGAACATAAACTCAAATCTAAGTATTTGTAAATTCAACTATGCTCTATTTGGACGAGTGGATTTGAAATTCGTGGATTTCACACACAAATAATCACTATTTACAAGTAAGTTAGGACTCTATTTGGATGTTCACACACAAATAATCACTATTTTCAAGTAAGTTAGGTAAATTTACAAATATTTAGATTTGAGATTATGTTCAAAATAGAAGAATTCTAAATTCTCATCAAAATCATGTCATTTGTGAAATCACTCATCTCTATCCTTCCATCTCTATCTTTCCTCTAATTTTTCTCTTCTCTCCCATCTTTTTACAATTCGTGAATTGAACTATATGCTCTCTTACATTTTTTTTTAAATCATTCATTTTCAAATTTATCCATCCAAATAGAGTTTAGGTGAATTTACAAATATTTATATTTGAGTTTATGTTCAAAATGGATGAATTCTAAATCCTCATCAAAATCATGTTATTTGTGAAATCCCCCCTCTCTATCCTTTTATCTCTATCTTTCATCTACTTTTTCCCTTCTCTTCCATCTCTTTACAATTTGTGATTTGAAATATATGTATTTCTTACATGTATTTTTTAAAAAATCCATTCATTTTAAAATCCATCCTTGGGCTCCATTTAGATGGGTGGATTTGAAATCCATTGATTTCACACACAAATAAACACCCTCTCCATGAATTTACAAATATTTAAATTCCATTTTATGTTTAAAATGGAGGAATTCTAAATCCTCGTCGTTTGAAATCCCTCCATCTACCCATTTTCATCTCTCATTTTCCTTACTTTTTCCTTTCTTTCCCATCTCTTTATAATTCATAACTTAAAATGTATGTCTTTTTACATGTATTTTTATTTAAATTTATTCATTTTCAAATCCATCCATCTATCCAAATGTAGTTTGTGTATGAAATCCACGGATTTCAAATTCACTAATCCAAATGGGGCCAGTGTATTTTAGATTGAGTAAATTAAAGTTTTCTCATGTGCATATTTTTCACAATATTAATATTCTCGTTTTTTTTATAAATTTAAAACATAATTGAATGGAGAGACAAAAAGAATTAGCATTTACTATATTAATCTCATTTTCCTTCAAACTATACATAAAATGAACATGACATATTAAAAATAAAAAAAATTATCCAACAACATATATAAAAATCCTATCACACAAGCTATTCTATCGCTCCCTACTATTATAGAATATAACTTGTTATAATCATATCCCTTCATCATACAACATGATGCATACTTTTTTTTTTAATTAAGATGTACCAACAACCCTTTGCACATTGGCAAAATGAATTTATACATTAAATCTCACCTTCACTATATTTATATATATTTACACAAAAATTTATTCATTTTTCTTAAGCCGTGTAACCAATATTGTAACCTAGAAATACAAACATATAGCCAAATTCTATCAAAAATCTATCACTATTGTAAAATAAAAAATACAAAAAATATTGTTCGTAAAAAATGATTTCATCTATAGGTAGGAGAAAATATAAAAAATAGTCATGTAATTTTGTCAGAATCCAAATTTAGTCTTTCATCTTTTTAATTTCTCAATTATGGTCCTTTAGTTATCTTTTTTCTATTCTTGATAATTAAAGAACCATAATTGATCGAGAAATTAAAAAAAATAAAAGACTAAATCTGAACTCTAAGATTATAGTATTATTTTTTGTATTTTCTCTATTAATTATATATATATATATATATATATATATCATTCTTTTAAAATATAATTTATTTAATTTATTTAAATTACAACTTGCATAAAACTGTAAATGTAATTATTTTTACCTTTTATTTTCACACAATATTTATACATCTGATTTCATATATCTAATTATGTTATTTTATACTCTTTTAATGTAGTAAAATATTTTTCTTTTTATTTATAAATTTTGTTTAACTCCTATGCTATGAATGACATTAGAATTTATGAATCATTTTCAATATATTTCAATCGAAATTTTTTAGAAAATTAGAATTTAAAAAATGAGAGTATAATATAATATTATTAGAAATTTGTAATATATTTGATATATAATATAAAATTAGAGGAAAAAATTTTACATTGAAATTTTTTAAAAGGTATGATTTAATTAAGTCAGATAAATGAAATAGATGATTTCAATAAATAAAATAATATAAAGTAATATGACAAGTTTCAACAAAGAATATAATATAAAGATTTATAGTTACAATTTACAATTTTTAAAAGAATGTACTATAATTCAAATAGGATTTATAATGTAAAAAGATAAATAATTTGAAACGTTAAAAGAGTCTAAATAATATAATTAGATATATGAAATTGGAATATACAAATATTACTCCCCCAGTACCACTATATGTTTCACATTTTATTTTTTATCTTTTTTGAAAACTACTATTTATTTTTTATTATTATTTTCATTACATTTTACATTATTCCTATTACTTTCTCACTTTTCTCAATCTCATCATCTATACTATATCAATATTTTATACTTTTTTTTAATATTTGTGTAAAAAAATAACAAGCAACATATAGTGGGACAGATGTATTATGTGAAATTAGAAAGTAAAAATAATTACATTTACAGTTTTACACAAGTTATAATTTAAATAAATTAGATAAATGAAAATATAAAATAAGGATACATATATAACTAATAATAAAATATAAAAAATGATCTTGTAACTTTATTTGAGTCCAGATTTAATCCTTCATCTTTTTAATTTCCCAATTATGATCTTTTACTTATTAAGAATAGTTCATTTTAAAAAATATAGATTCGAATAAAATTACATGACTATTTTTTATATTCTCTCCTGTAGGTAGTACCAAATTAGAAGACTTTCGCTATTCTTCTATTAAGAAAACAATAATCACAAACTATTTACTATAAAAAATACAATAATCACACACAATTTATACTTAGCAAATGAGAATTAGCCCTAATTAAAACTTCTAAATCTCATAAGTATCTTTAACCCAATAATAAAAATAAGGGTCAGTTACATATTAGTTAAAAAAATAATTATATTTATAAATTGGTTCACAATTTTTGCACAGAAGTATATTTTTTTCTACACAGAACAAATTTATAATCAGTGTCAATTTTATGAACTATTTTATAATTTTCCTGAATAATTAATATGCTTTAACATTTACCACAACCACAACCTACTAAAGAAAATAACTTGTTATATTGATTGGTGAATTCATGATGGCTAGTAAAATATTTGGTATATGTAATTAAGTAGGTGCATTGGCGGCAATGGAGGAAGAATTAATAGTACTATATAGTTATATGGTTGAGTCAAAGACCAAACTTCTTTCTCGATCTTTCTGTGAGAACTCTCTCTCTCTCTCTCTCTCTCTCTCTCTCTCTCTTGTCTGGTAAGAAGCAAACAAAGTGAAGGCTAGAAACAGTACGGTTTTATAGGGACAAAAAGCTAATTGCCATTATATATAGCTAATCTTTCATGAGGCCCACATTAACGACCTGAGAAAATGAGAAATATGAAAGTGAACTTTAAATTTAATTTAGTTTAATTGAATCATGAACAAGGATGAAAATATCGGTATCGACGGAAATATCGGTACCCTAAATTTATGGATATATCGGTGGAAATATCGATATCGATAAAAAATAGAAAATTCATGGAAATTTCATTAAAATGATGGAAATTTAACATGAAATTTTAGACAATATTATTACTAGTCTTAATACATTAATTGAACTTAAAATCTCAATAAAATGAGAATCTTACAACAAACATATCAAGAAAACATACGTAAGACATATAAAACGATACAACAATTGTTCATAATTATTGAATATTACACAACTAATACCAAAATGATGTCCTATGAGCCTCAAATGTAAAAGAAGAAAGACCATCTTGGTCTAAGCAATAATGATACCAAGTCATCAAATTAGAGAAATTCTTGAAGCAAATGATCCGAGAATTGAGAATTAAAAAAAAAAAATTCCCGAAATTTCCCGAAATTTTGACCGATAAATTACCGAAATTTCCACGATATTTCTCGATAATCTGCACATTTTGAATTACCCTGGACCGATATCGAAATTTCGCAGAAATTTCCCGAAATTTCCGAAATTTGACCGAAATTTTGGAAAAATAATCGTTCAAGTGAATTTCCATATCGGTACCCTCAAATTTCCGAAATTTCGGCGAAATTTCCCGAAATTTCAATCCTTGATCATGAATTTATGTTCAAAAAATAATTTAGTATATTGATGTAATTGATTTCAGAGATCCACCATAGACATAACGGATTTCAAAATATTGAATTTACCCATAATCGACTTGTGAATTTTTTTTAAATTGACAAATTATTTATGTGACTATTAACTGTGATGGAAAATTTTAAATCGAATACCATTTTTCATATACATGGACATGACTATTGTCGATTTAAAATATTAATGTGAACAAAAAAAATAAAAAAATCACAGAAAACTCAAGATGATTTTAACATGTAATTTTTCAGAGTTAATTTTGAGCTCGGGTGCAGAAGTGCAGACTTGAGATGACAAGAAAGAAAATAATTAAGGTTCCATTAGTTTAATTGGTGATAGAATTGTTGGGCTATGGAATATGATTGATGGAATGTATTAGTACATAATTTGTTCAATAATCATGACAACTACTTTTTTCTTTTAAGAACTATTCTACTTCACTTGACTAATTTTAAGATTAATCCTTTAATTTTTTTTATTTCATATCTCTCTCTTTTATATATATATATATATATATATATATATTATTATTATTATCTGTTATATGGTGACTTCAATCTATAATTTTGTGACCATAAGTTGCAGAGCACTAATTAATTAATTAACCACTTGAATATACAAAAAAAATTCATTTATATTACTTAATTTTCTATAATTGTAAATTAATTGATAACAAAGAGTGCCACACTTTATAAGCTGAATATGGAAAAACCCACAGGTGGTATATTCAACATATATCGAGTTAAATCTTGAATTCACTATAAAATTTTTTTTAAAACAAATTAGTGGCCACGATCCTGTCATTACAGCTTCTTTAACAAAGAAATTATAATGACGGTAAACATTTTTTAGTGGATTAGCTCATTTGCTTCATGAGATCGGATTGTTTAGTTTGAATCGAATTAAATTGGATTGGATTGTTGGATTAGATTATTGAATATGTTAAGACTAAATAAAATAGTTTTATATTTGTTCAGGTTACTGAGAAATACACAATCCTTGAAAATGTTCAGCAATTTCTTTCAAGATTTTTACAAATTTTCGGCAAAAAGTTTCGAGCAATTTTTCATTTTTACACTATGTTCGAAAAAAATGTAGATAAAATAAAAAATCCTAAAAAGACAAGTGCCAATAACGTGGGCCTTTTATATTTGGTTTGATGGATTAGGTGGAATGTAGGTAGTTATTGTCATTTATGTCTTGTATAAGAGCAACACTTGTATATAAATTTCTATCATAAAAATATCCATTTTTTAAAAATTCGCGGGTCTAAGTCAGGTCGGGTCGAATTTGGGCATTTTTTTATCAAAATTCGCGGAACTTGTAATTTTAGATTTTTTCGCTCCCAGGTATGTTATAATTTGGGCAAATGTTTGTTACTAATTCTTAAAAAAAATAATTTTTTGTACTTTTCAAGTAACTATAAGGAATATAAGTATTTTGCAAGAATAAATATGTGTTACCTGATTTATTTTTTATTCTCTTTGTTGATTTATGTTGATAGTATGTTGTTCATGTATTAATACATCTTTTAATACCTTACATATGTTATATAGAGTACACTATATATTTTTCTAAGAACAAATAAATGTTTATGTATATAGTAACAAACATTTGATTTTGCAGTAACACAAGTTTACTCTAATTGTAACACACATTTGCAGTAACACACATTTACTCTAATTGTAACACATTTACTGTAAATGCATTACACATGATTTGTAGTAGCACATATTTACTTTAACTGTAACACACATTTGTAGTAACACACATTTACTCTAATTTTAGCACATATTTGCTCCTCAATTTGTGTAATTATATGAGCAAACATTGTTACTATTGAATAAATGTATCTTTGTTAAGAACAAATATGTATTACACATACAATGTAACACATGTATGTGTTACATTGTATAACATGTGTTTATTTCTATAAAAACAAATGAATATGTGTAAAAACAACATATAATCTAATTGTAACACGTTTTGCTTTAAAATAATATGCATTTGCCCGAATTGTAATATATCTTGAAACGAAAAAAATTGAAATTTCAAATTGCACAAATTTTGAAAAAAAAAAAAAAACCAAATCCAACCGATTCAATTTAGACCCTTAAATTTTTAAAAAATGAATATTTATATGATAGAAATTTGTATATAAGTTTTTATCCTCCTATAATACACAAATTTACAAAAACAATCTGCAATTAAATATGAAACTTAGAGAGCAATTTGGTAACTTTGATGTTGGGATTATTTAGTCACATGCACCAAAGAGATTGGGTTTTGGGCTTTGATTCTGTCAGCCAACAATATTAACTGGGACTAGATACTCAATTCATTCCAATCCCACGAATTAAATGGAATTCTGTCACTAAAAATTATTTCTCGTCAATAAAGATTTTAATTGGGAAATTATAGTAACATAATTATTGTTGTTATTATTATTATTATTATTATTATTAATTAGTGATTATCACTTACAATTTGGATATATCCTACCTCGAGCTCTATTCAATCGATCCTGATGGATCTGGAAATATATAAATTATGGCTTGGTCTTGTATGCATCAGTTACATCGTGCAACTCAATTTCATTTTTAAAATATTACACAAAATACTAATGAAAAATTACACATGTTATTATTAAAAAATGTATCTTTAATGGTATAACTTTTCAGTAATAATTTATGTAATTTTTTAGTAATAAATTGTACAACTTTTTAAAAATAAACTTGAGTTGCACGGTGTAACTGGTGCACAAGAGACTTACTCATAAATTATTGGGAAATCGTCGGCCAAAAATAAAATGGGGTCCCATTAGAATATAATTATGAATGGACATAATTATAAGGAGCAAAATTGAAATGAATGTTGAAAAGATGAAGAATCCAATGATCGATCGGTGACGGGACTTTTGGAGTATCACTGCTTTGGCCCAACTAAAGATTACAATAAGATTGGATATGATTGGTTTGGTAAGATTGTTTTCATTTCATTCTTCTTCTTGTAAAAATAAACGCAAAACCGGATGCCGTGTTTATTTTAAAAAAAATATATTTAAAATTATTAAGTTGTTTATATTTATTTATACTAATTATATAAAATGCACCTTGTTAATAATTTTTTGATATTAATTATTTTTTATTCATCTATTATACATGTTGATTGTAAAGCTTTTATGTTATTGAAGTCCCGTTCTAAATTTTTATTTTTTTTGTCCATTGCAAAATAATAATGAATGAATACATGATAGTTTAATGAAATTTTACGAATTCATAAAATAATGAAATTCTGTAATTTCTAAATGTTGAGTTCACAATGATTGTTTGAAATCAATTAGAATAAAGAAATTGAAGAACACCAAGACTTACGTGGTTCGATAAAAAATGATCTACGTCCACGGATGAGGCACCTCTCTCACTAATCAATGAAGGATAATACAGATTACAAATATTTGTGTGAATATCTCTCTAAGTATGTAATTTTCTGTGTTATTGTTCTCTATACATATGTGCGTATATATATAGGAATGAGAACCCGAATTAATCCTTGAGTTTGTAACCACCCAAAAGTAACTGCTACAGTTGCAACCGAAAATGAATAATGATTAGAGCCCAACTGTTTTTCAGTTTTGATTCTATTAAACTGATCGCCAGTTGTTCAATTTGAAAGTTTAAACCTCTTCGTAGCTGATTCTTGGTTAATTCCTGACTTGGAGTCAGTATGCTCCTTTCTTGTATGCTGATGTGATATGTCCTCAGCTGAGTCTGAGTACTCAGCTGATATAATCAGTAGACCTTTATCAGCTGATATCATCAGTAGATCTTCATCCTGACTAACCAGTCCTGACCATCATCCTGACCTGACCAACCATCCTGACCAGTCATCCTGACACCTCAGCTGACTACCTCAACTGACCTCATCAGCTGACTACCTCAGCTGACTCCGCTGATATACCAGATGACTTAGATGACTTTCCTGATGACCTTAGTAGACTTCCCAGATGATCTCGGCTGACCCCATTAGATGACCATCAGTAGACCTATCAGCTGACTACCTTCAGCTGATAGTATAATGTTCAGTTAATCAGCAGTACTTGCTCATCTTATCTATATTTCACTTTCTTTGCACCCATAACAATTCTCCACCTCAAAGTAAGTGAGATGCCTCCACCTATCCTTCACATCACAGTAGTATTAAGGCACATCCCAAGACTGTACCTTAACCAGCTCCAAACAGTAATTGAATTTTGAACTAGGTATGACCTTAGTTAGCATATCAGCAGCATTGTCATCCGTAGAAACTTTCTGTATTGTGATCACCTTCTTTTCCACCACATCTCTCACAAAGTGAAGCCTCACATCAATATGTTTAGATCTTTCATGAAAGACCTGATGCTTGACTAAGTGAATAGCACTCTGATTATCACATTGTACAGCAACTTCATTTTGTCTGATCCCAAATTCCCTGATAATACCCTTCAGCCACATAGCCTCCTTTACTGCTTCTGTCACTGCGATATACTCAGCTTCAGTGGTTGATAGTGTAACCACTGACTGTAATGCAGCCCTCCAACTGATGGTTGTGCCATAAAGTGTAAACACATATCCAGTCAGAGATTTTCTTGTATCTATGCTTCCAGCATAGTCAGAATCTACAAAACCTTGTAGAGGTTGCTTGTCCTGAGTCCTCTCAAACAGTAATCCCAGATGTGCTGAACCTTTCAGATATCTCACTATCCACTTGAAAGCTTCCCAATGTGCCTTTCCAGGATTAGCCATAAACCTGCTGACCAAACTCACTGCATGAGCAATATCAGGTCTGCTACAAACCATGACATACATTATGCTTCCAACTCCATTTGAATAAGGTATCTGTTTCATTTGAGACTTCTCCTGATCACTCTTGGGGCATTGATCAGCTGTCAGTTTGAAATGTTGTCCAAGAGGAGTAGAGACTGATCTTGACTCATGCATATTGAATCTTCTCAAGATTTTCAGTATGTAGTCCTGCTGAGTCAAGAACATCCTTCCAGCTGACTTATCTATGATAATATCCATACCCAGAATTCTCTTAGCACTTCCAAGGTCTTTCATGTCAAAGGTTGAACTGAGCTTATCCTTCAGTTTCTGAATTCTTCCAAGACTTTTGCTAGCAATTAACATATCATCCACATAAAGTAATAGATATGTAAGTACCTCAGAGCCTTGCTTTTCTAGGTACACACAACTGTCATACTTGCATCTGATGAAGCCTATTGACATCATGAAGCTATCAAACCTTTTATACCACTGCCTTGGGCTTTGCTTAAGTCCATACAATGACTTCTTCAGCAAACATACCTTTTCTTCATTTTCTGATAGTATGAACCCTTCAGGCTGTTGCATATATATGGTTTCTTCAAGCTCTCCATGTAGGAATGCAGTTTTGACATCCAGCTGTTGTAACTCCAGTCCATCCTGATTCACCTTAGACAATAAGATCCTTATTGAGCAGTGCTTCACAACTGGTGAAAATACTTCATTGAAGTCTATTCCTTCCCTCTGAGTAAATCCTCTTGCAACTAGCCTTGCCTTGTATCTGATCAGCTCCTGTCCATCTGACCCAATTTCAGACTTTTTCTTGAATATCCATCTTAAGCTGACAACCTTCTGCCCTTTTTCTTTATTCACAAGAACCCATGTATTGTTCTTTTCAAGTGAATTTAACTCCTCTTTCATAGCTGAAATCCACTGATCTTTATCCTTTCTTGTCACTGCATCAGCATAAGTTTCAGGTTCTTGATACTCTACTTCTTCTGCCACTGATAAGGCATATGAGATTATGTCAGCCTGCCCAAACCTGATTGGTGGATGAATGCTTCTCCTATGTCTATCCCTGGCTAGACTGTAGTTTCTCAAATCTTGACCCTCTTCATCTGAATTTTCAGTTTGATCTTCAGAATCACTATCTGCTGATGCATCAGACTGATCTGCATGTGGACTCCTGATATCAGAGTTGTCCTGAGCCTGATCTTCATTCAGAATCCTGGTTGTATGCTCCACCTGAACTGGTGTATGTCTGATTATGGGGTTATCCTCAGCATCCTGAGGATTTCCAGATGTACCATATCCCATGACTTTCTCATTGAAAGTCACATCTCTACTGATAATACACTTCTTGTGTCCAGCTTCAAGGCACCACAATCTATAACCTTTGACACCTTTTGGATATCCCAGGAAGATGCACCTCAGAGCTCTTGGTTCCAGCTTGTCCTGCCTTATGTGTGCAAAGGCTAAGCAACCAAAAACCTTCAGATTATTATAATCTGACCTCCTACCATACCAAAGCTCATCTGGGGTTTTGAAGTCAATAGCAGATGAGGGTGATTTGTTTATCAAATAACAAGCAGTATTAACTGCCTCTCCCCAAAACACTTTAGGTAGTTTAGCATCTGATAGCATGCATCTGACCTTCTCCAAAATAGTCATGTTCATCCTCTCAGCTAGCCCATTTTGTTGAGGGTTTGCTGGAACAGTCTTGTGCCTTGTTATGCCTCTTTCCTTGCAGAAGTTTTCAAACTCTTCTTAGACATACTCAAGCCCATTGTCAGTCCTGAGATGCTTTAAGGATCTGCCTCTTTTATTCTCTTGTTCAAGAAGCCATTCCCTGAATTTTCCAAAGGCTTCACTCTTCTGCTTCAGGATGATCACCCACACCTTTCTGCTGAAATCATCAATGATAGTCATGAAGTACTTTCCACCTCCATGAGTCTCAGTTCTTGATGGCCCCCAGATGTCAGAGTGTACATAGTCCAAAGGAGCATCAGTATGATGTTGCCCCTTTGCATAAGAGTGTTTCTTGGATTTTCCCAACACACAGTGATCACAGAAATCCAATTTGATTGTTCTTGAAACCCCAAATGCCTTCTGCTTGGAAAGTTCATTCAGTCCTCTTTCACCAATGTGCCCTAACCTCTTGTGCCACAAGATAGCATCAGAACTGCCCATAACTGCATTTATTGATCCAGCAGCTGAGTTACCAATTAAAATGTACAAGCCATTCACCTTCTTGCCTTTCATCACAATGTTATTATCCTTGGTTATCAATATGAATCCCTTCCTTGTATTGAATTCATATCCCAAAACATTGAGTGATCCAAGAGAAATAAGATTTCTCTTCAGCTCAGGTACAAACCTGACATCTTGTAGTATCCTCTCAGCACCATCATGCAGCCTCAACTTTATTGAGCCAGAGCCTCTGACCTTGCACATCTGATCATTCCCCAAGAGAACTGATCCACCATCAAATTTCTTGAGATCCCTGAATAAATTTTCATTGGGACACATATGAAATGAGCACCCAGAATCCAACACTCAATCTTCACTCAGCTTGACATCAGTAACAGCCAAGACCTCAGCACTATCATATCCTTCATGAGTAGCAATTGTGACATCAGCCTTCTGATCCTCTTCTTGCTTCCTGGATTTGTCAGGACAATTCTTCTTGAGATGTCCCACCTTCTGACATGAGAAACATTTTCTCATTTCCACAAATTTTCCAGGTTCAGGGCCTTTACCATTCCACTTCTTCTTTCCCTGAAACGGTTTCTTTCCTTTCTTGAATTTGATATTCAGCCCTTCACCTTGATTTGTGTTCTTCCTTTCAGATTGCATTTGAACCGCCTTAGTTTTCAATGCATTCTGAATATCATCAGGTGACATCTTCTCTTGCCTTCCAAATAACAGAGCATCCTTGAAATTCTCCAAGGATTTTGGTAGAGAATTCAGTAACATAAGGACTTTATCCTCATCTTCAATCTTGACTTCAAGATTCTCCAAATCATCTACTGCTTTATTGAATTCTTCAAGTTGTTCAACCAGATCCCTATCCTCAGTCATTTTGAAGGAATGAAGCCTCTGCTTCATGAATAACTTATTGGTAACCGACTTCGTTTGATACACTTGTTCCAGCTTGTTCCACACATCAATGGCAGTCTTCTCCTTATACACCTCCCTCAGAGGTTTGTCTCCCAAGCACAAAATAATTGTGCTATGAGCCTTGTCCAGAATCTCCTGCTTCTTTGCAGGTTCTGTTGAGGATGAGGAAGGCCACTGATTCGCTGGTTTCAGAGCATTTGATAATCCATGGTGTGTGAGGAGAGCTTTCATCTTCACCTTCCACAAACCAAAATCATTCGCTCCTGTGAATTTCTCAAACTCCATCTTCTTAGAAGCCATAGCAGTTGATTTCACCAACAATCTTCTTTCCCATAGACGGCGCCAATTGTTGAGTTAACAATGATTGTTTGAAATCAATTGGAATAAAGAAATTGAAGAACACCAAGACTTACGTGGTTCGATAAAAAATGATCTACGTCCACGGATGAGGCACCTCTCTCACTAATCAATGAAGGATAATACAGATTACAAGTATTTGTGTAGATATCTCTCTAAGTATGTGATTTTTTGTGTTATTGTTCTCTATACATATGTGCGTATACATATAGAAATGAGAACCCGAATTAATCCTTGAGTTTGTAACCACCCAAAAGTAACTGCTACAGTTGCAACCGAAAATGAATGATGATTAGAGCCCAACTGTTTTTCAGTTTTGATTCTGTTAAACTGATCGCCAGTTGTCCTATTTGGAAGTTTAAACCGCTTCGTAACTGATTCTTGGTTAATTCATGACTTGGAGTCAGTATGCTCCTTTCTTGTTGATGTGATATGTCCTCAGCTGAGCCTGAGTATTCAGCTGATATCATCAGTAGACCTTTATTAGCTGATATCATCAGTAGATCTTCATCCTGACTAACCAGTCCTGACCATCATCCTGACCTGACCAACAATCCTGACCATCATCCTGACTGACCATCCTGACCAGTCATCCTGACACCTCAGCTGACTACTTCAGCTGACTCCGCTGATATACCAGATGACTTAGATGACTTTCCTGATGACCTCAGTAGACTTCCCAGATGATCTCGGCTGACCCCATTAGATGACCATTAGCAGACCTATCAGCTGACTACCTTCAGCTGATAGTATAATGTTCAGTTAATCAGCAATACTTGCTCATCTTATCTATATTTCACTTTCTTTGCACCCATAACACTAAATATTTTAAAATAAGTTTTTGGTTTTTAACATAAAATTAAAAATCTTCTTCATCAACGTTTAGGAATTATTGTCTTGTTAATGAGCTTGTTATATAAGTTATTTTATGTTAATGTGTTTATCTATAGGCTGTGAATATGTTTTAATACTGTGTGAGAATAACTGAAAATTAAAAATTTGCTTCATAAGCTTTTGATATCTGAAGTTTGCAAAAAAATTATTGTTTTTACATTAAAAATTCTCTGTACACAATAATTTTCGTCTGATGTTCGTTCTATATTTTGATCAATACCTTTATATCCTCTATAGAAATACATCTAAAAAGGACAACTTACGATCGTTATTCATATCTCTATTATTTCTAATAGAAATACATCAGATCCACGTATTCATATTTCACTGCTTATCGAGGTATAATAGTATAACTTTACATATCATCCTATTTTTCTTAAAAAATGTGCACTGCCAAAGATGAAAACACCGGTGCGACGGTGGTAGTATATTTTTTTGTTCCCACCAAGTCTGATTCATTTTATTTTATATTTTGAAAATTGTCAAATAGTGAAGGTGAATATATATATCTATGGGGTCTTGTTGTCATTGCTCGGAGCCAGGGTGGTTCAGAGCTTGATTTGCAAGAATATGAGTGGACAAACGTTGAAGGTATGGACTGCCGGAAAATTTAACGCTCGTTAGGTTATCCACATTTTCTTATTGAAATATTTTAATAATTGTTTTTAGTATTCAACTTGAATTCATTTTAAAATTTGTTTTATTTTATAACGACAACATTGCTTCTTAGAAATGTAACCAGACAATGTTTATAACTCTATAAATTTTCTTCTCAAAAAAAAAAAAAAAAAAAAAAAACTCAAAAAAATTTGTTTAAATGAAATGAGTATACTGTACACTGATAGTTGGTCCATTGTTTTTCTGTTCTCAGTACAATAGACATTTGTATTAATCATATGGATGATAAATTTTTGGCTAGGTGATTATATTATCACATCCCGTTGTAGTATTTTGTATCAGTTGATAGACGTTGTGAGATATTATATATTCCATTCATCTTGAAATTTATTCTTATTTGTACGGGCACGAATTTTAAGAAAAATAAAATAAAATAAATAAACTAAGGATATTGTGGAATAATGGTGGAGCCTATTAGAAAATAAAGTGATTGTTTATGAGCGTGATAATAAAATAATATTTTTTTAAAAAAGAATAAAAATAAATTTGTGGGACGAGCGAAAATTGATAGTGGAAATAAATCAGGGGGACGAATGAAGTATATATTTAGCGATACTAGTGGATATAAGTTGTGATATTTTAGTAGATAAAATATTACGATAGCAGTTAATATAAGTCAGTGGTATTAATTTATATGTGTAAAAAAGTTTGGTGATAAAATGGATGCTGAGTTTTTTTTATCGTGGTATCAATTGATAAACATAGTGGTATCATTTTATCTATATATATATATAACAGTAAAAGTGAGGATAGAGAAAAAAGTATGTTTATTTGAGCAAGTGTAGTACACTTACTTTGTAGTGAAATGATTAGACTCACTCTCCAATAAAAAAAATGAGTTAATTTTATAAAAAAGAAATTATCTTTTATTTTATGCAAACAATTTCAATTTTATTTAAATTTTGAATTTATATTCCACACAATATATATTAAATTATCTAAGAAATTTTATTTAACATATATATTGCACATATAAAAATAAAATTTAAATTCTAAATATACATTTTGTTATTATAAAAGTGATTATTTATTAATTTTAATTATACGATTGAAATTTAAATGGTTTTGCTTAGATTATATAACTTATATAAAAAAGTAAATTATTTTTTAAAAGTTTAGTGTATAATTTTAAAATAATATAATTGATTACACATTTTAATACACTCATATACCGTATCATCCTTTATATTAAAGAACATAACAACCATAAAATAAAGTTAATAAAATTAATAGATAAATTGATGAAATAAATTTAGTTTATATTTATTTTGATCGATAAAAGAATATTTTTTAAAAGAATCGTATAACATGTATATAATACACTCAATCCTAATTAAAGTTTGCATTTAATTTAATTTAAATATATTTTATAATTTATTATTTATATAATTTATTATTTATAATTTATAATATTCAATCCATGCATTGCACAGAGAATTACTTGTATATATAATGGTATTGGTGGACATACATTGTGGCATTTTAATGGATAAATTGTGGTATTTTTCTGAAAAAGAA
The DNA here is from genome assembly GCA_026898435.1 of Prunella vulgaris. Classification (NCBI taxonomy): domain Eukaryota; kingdom Viridiplantae; phylum Streptophyta; class Magnoliopsida; order Lamiales; family Lamiaceae; genus Prunella; species Prunella vulgaris. Next base: position 268,012 of record JAPKLY010000291.1, read on the forward strand.
ATTGGTCTATAAATGGACAATTTAAAATAAAACATACTGAGTATGAGTGGACTATATTCTTTTTAATAGCATGTAAGGTTGAGTTTACATTAATTGTTAGGATAATTTAGATACTACTCCCTCCATCTCGGAACTATTATAATAGTAGTTCCGGACACACAAATTAAGAAAAAGTAAGTAACAAGACTAAGAAGGTTTAGCACTATCATCCTCCAGATTAAGTAAGAACATGAATTTGTTAATGAATTTATATACGTGTAATATAATATATATTACAATAAAATAATTTTTTTCTTAGATTTTTTTTAATGTAAAAATCCATTTAAAAATAATTTTGCTACAGTAATATTTTTTTCTTCCTTAAAAAGATTAAGATTCGAAATGGGTCCATATTTTTGTTTTCTTCTACTCAAAGAGTGCTAATTCAATGGATCTAAACCCAAACACAATTTGCAACCTAAATTTAGAGGCCCAATGTAGAAACAGATCTGGTTAATGGTCTATTATAATTTTGTCTTTAGACGCAGGTATTTCCCCCGCTTTTTTTTGAGTTCACTTTCTTTAAATTTTTCATTTTAAAAATAATGTTTAAAAATAAATTATTTTTTAAGCATAATTTTTAATCATAAAAATATCAGTTCACCATCTTTTAGTACCTGTTTTGAAACACTAAAAACAACTTCTAAAAGCACTTTTTTTTTCTAAGTTATCTCTCACAGTTTTTGAAAACAAGTACTTTTAGAAACTGTTTTGTAGCACATGCAAACAGACACTTAATTCCCTTAAAACCATTGATAATCACTGGAAATCACCAGAATTAATTTCTGAAGCCACCCACGAGCATGACTGTCGACACCTAACTTTTGATATTTTTCTAAGTTATATTGACTTTAATTTTAATACTTTAAGTTATTTAATTTCAAAATTAATTCTTAAAGTTTAAATTGATCAATTTTTAAAATATATAAAAAAATTACACATGAAATAATAATTAAAAATTCAAACAATTCAAATAAACTCTGACAAAAAATTTAAAAATTCAAATAAAAATTTAAATAGTTAAAAATAAAAAACTGAATAAGACCTAAAAAAATATTAAAGTAAATTAACGAAATCTAGCAATAATCCAATTAAGCTAAAAAAATATTTAAAAATACAACTAAATCTTTAAAATTAGTTAAACTAAGAAATTAATTTTAAAAAACTCAAATTTTAATTCAAGATAATTAAAAATAAAAATAAAATTAACTTTAAATTTAATTATTTATGAAGTTTAAGTGATTAAAAAAATATGACTCTGAAATTTTAAAAAATAAAAAACTAAGATTTTTGAAGATTTTGTTGATTTTTATATAAAATTTTAATTTTCTTTTTAAACTAATTTTTTTAATTTAGACTTTAAAAGTTTATTTGATTTATTTAATAATTTTAAATTTTAGTTAGGTTTAAATGATTTTATTTAAATATTTTTGAAGATTGATTTGATTTATTTTAATTATGTAAAAATTTTGTTTATTTTTTCAGATTTGTATTTTTTTTATTGATTTTAAAGTTTAATATATTTTGAAATTTATTTTATACTTCAAATAATTTTTTTAATATTTATGAAGTCTTTGATCTGTTAAATGATTTTTAATTTGTATGTTTTTGAAATTTTTGTTTATTTTTTATATTATTTCAAAATATATTCAATTGTTTAAGAACTTTTAACAAAATAAGAAAGTGTGTCAAAGTTTTTTCTTTTAGTATTTTTAAAGTAGGTGAAATGATGGGAATGTGTTATTTTATTTAGATGAAGCAAGGATATTTTAGTAATTAAAGAGGATATGTTTAGAATATATGTTAATTTTTTAATTTTGTTGGGGAGTGTTTAAGAAATAAAGTATATTTAGAAGATTTTGGGATATGAATAGTTGTATTCTGGTTTTTTTTTTTTAATCTTTTGAGAAAGAGGATATCATAAAAACCAGTTTACTCAATATGCAGATCGAAGATGAGAGGTTTTGGAAATCAAATGCAAGAGAAAATTGTTGAGATAAATACACGAATAATCAAAACAACAAAGTATTTGTCTACACAGTGGAATGATCAATTACCCCTCTCTTGTGTGAATCTAGTAGGAAACAGTACTAAAAATATAATGCACAATAAAACAAACAATCACGGAGCACAACACAAGTAATTAATAACGTGGAAAATCTCCTCAACGTGAGGAGTAAAAACCACGGACCGAAGTCCACCCAAAAACTTCACTATGAGAAAAAATCCAAGTGTTACAATATGCTCATTACAGATATTCAACTACAAATCTGTCAAGAACAATCAATACTTGATAACAACAAGGAGATTAGAAAGATCTCACCCAATAACATCAACTGTAGTTCTCTGTTCATGACTCTCAAAACCTTAAAATTCAATCTCCACCGTCCGGAATCAATCTCTATGTGTCCTCAACGTGCTGTCCAAATTATAGCTCGTTCCAATAGTTGGTTTGTGAGAAATGACCCTTTTACCTCAACTGCACAGAAGTGAATTGCCCAAAAATAGATCTTCTGTGTGTGGCCTATTCCCGTCAATATAGGTCTCCATATATGATCTCCGCCATTCAGAATGTAGTTCCACAAGTTTCAAACGTGCTGACAAAATTTCAGCTCGGTTGAACAGTTGCAACTCTGGATATCGCTTAAGATTTATGCTTTTGAACTCCCTTAAAAAATGAAAAATTTTATTTTCTTACATCTTCTCTCAACGTATTCTAGGACAAGATAACGCCAAGTATTGGGCCTATTTGGGCTTTATAATCTTGTTTGCTATTGGGCTCTTCACATATTTGAAAATCCAATCCAACAAAAATTACTCGGTCAAATCAGGATACCGACTATATCAACGAACTCATAAGTAAACAATGCAATTTGAAATCTTAGAGGCAAAGCAAAATGCTCGAGCATGGTGGAGAAAGATCTAGAGAATTGAATGTACCATTAAAAGTTCACATATAGTCGAATGAAAAATGATTCAAGAGACAATTGCTACGGAATGTAATCTCTATACCCATTAGGTGCCTTTACAACCATCTAGTTTTTTTGTGTGGACACCCATTTGCTAGTATGGTTCATGTTTTATTCTCGTGCTTAACTGTTACACATATTTGGAAGAAAAGGAATATGTGGAAGACTCTCCAAAGGGTTGAACATCTAAGTGCTTAGAATATGCTTTTCACGAGTGATAAAATTTGTTCAAATGAGGAATTGATCATGTTAGCATGAGGGATCTGGAAACGTAGATGCATATAAAGTGAAACATGAAAAGGGGGATGATTTCACTAAATTCAGATGAATGCAAATCCACAATATTGTTTGGGTGATCAATTATCTTACGGAGTTCCAGGGAGCAAATGAAATGTTGATGTGATGAATTTGGATTAACGCAATCTTTCACGAAGAAAAAGGTTGGGTAGAGTTGGATATCATGTTATTATGAGTGGAGCAGAAGATATACTTGCTGTTAAACGAGACACACAAAAACATTGAGAAAAATTATGTATTAACCTATATATACACAAAGGACTAAGCTAATTAAGGTAACCTCATTTAATGCCCTAGTTCTCTACCAAATATATACATATTATTCTAACACTCTCCCTCAAGCTGGAGCATAGATATTGATCATACCTAACTTGTTACAAAGATAGTCAATCCTAACTCCATTAAGGGCCTTCGTAAAGATATCCCGTAATTGATCTTCAATTTTCATATAACCTGTCGAAATCACTCCTTGTTGGATTTTCTCACGAACAAAGTGACAATCAATCTCAATGTGTTTGGTTCGCTCGTGATAGACTGGATTAGAGACAATATGAAGCGCAACTTGATTATCACAACATAATTTCGCAGGTATTGAAACCTTCAGACCAACTTCACTTAGGAACCCAGGAACCCAAACTATCTCACACAAAGCCTTGACCATAGATCTATATTCAGACTCTGCACTAGAACGTGAGACAACATTTTGTTTCTTACTTTGCCAAGAAATCAAGATTCCCCCAAAGAAAATGCAATAGTCTGAAGTCGATCTTCAATCTTCTTTCGAACCTGCCCAATCAGAAACGAAAAATACTCAATCCGATCATGACCATGGTCACTATACACAATTCCACGTCCATGTACACCCTTCAAATAACACAAGATCTGCTCTAAAGCCTTCTAATGATCTACAGTCGGCGATGACATGTACTGACTCACAATACTTAATGAATAAGCAATGTCAGGACGTGTCATTCGGAGGTAGTTCAATTTTCCAACCACCCCTCTACTTCGTCCAGGATCATCAAATAAACCACCTTCTTTCGTGAGTTGTAAATTGGGAACCATAGGAGAGTTACATGGTTTAGCTCCCAATTTTCCTGTTTCAGAAAGTAAATCTAGGACATATTTTCTTTGACACAAGAAAATTCCCTTCTTACATCTACTCACTTCAATACCAAGAAAATATTTAAGTGTCCCCAAGTCTTTGATATTGAATTGAGTAGAAAGGAAATCTTTCAAAGATGCAATTCCTTTAGGATCACTTTCAGTGATTACAATATCATTCACATACACTGCTATCAACATAATACCACTCTCAGAATTCATATAGAAAACAAAATCATCAGACTTACTTTGCTTCATACCAAACTTCTCAATCGCACGAGTAAAAGTGCCAAACCATGCGCGATGACTCTGTTTCAAACCATACAACGACTTATTACTCTCCCCCTGAGCAACAAATCTGGGTGATTGCTCCATATAAATAGTATCAACAAGATCACTATGGAGAAAAGCATTTTTGATATCCAACTGGTGTAAAGGCCAGTTATGTGTAGCTGCTAGTGAAATCAAAAGTCTAATCGTGGTGAGTTTGGCAACCGGAGAAAAAGTATCAGAATAATCAATACCATAAGTTTGAGCATAGCCTTTAGCAACAAGGCGGGCTTTCAGACGAGCAACAGATCCGTCAGGATTGATTTTGATAGTAAACACCAATTTGCAGCAAATAAGTCTTTTACCCGCAGGAAGATCCACCAATTCCCAAGTCTTAGTTGAATATAAGGCATGCATCTCCTTAATCATGGCATTACGCCAGCCAGAATGGGCTAAAGCTTCATGGACATTTTTAGGAACAGTCTCAAGTGAATAAATCAAAGCTCGAGAGGAAGAAGACAAGTGATCATAGGAAACAAAAGATGAAATAGGATAAATGCAAGAGCGTTTACCTTTTCGAAGAGCAATATGAAGATCATCACTTGGAGAAGGATCTGCCGGTGAAGACATTGGCGCATCAGGACATGAAACTGGCGAAGCAGGAACCAAATTAGCAGTAGGAGGGGTAGATGATTGTGGACGTCGAGAGTATGTATGTAGGATAGGAGGTTTAGTGGACTCAGATGGAGGAAGAACCGGTGGAGTAACTGAGTATACTAGAAAGTATGTTTCCACCCCCTCAATGGAAGGAGAAAGGGATTGAGAGAAATGTGTATGTTCAGAGATATCTGTTACGACTAGGACAAAAACACCGATACCCCTTTTGTACCCGAGAATATCCCAAAAAATGCACTTCAATGACTTAGGGTCAAGTTTCGTGACATGAGGCCAAACATCCCGAACATAACATGTACAACCAAAGATCTTAAGTTTTATTGGAAATCGAGACTGAGATGGGAACATAACATGAAAAGGAGACTCACCCCTAGAACCGAAGAAGGCATGCGATTGATGAGAAAACAAGCAGTGGTGACTACATCAGACCAAAAAGATTTAGAAACATTCATAGCAAACAACAATGCTCGAGCAGTTTCAAGAAGATGCCTATTTTTTCTTTCAGCCACACCATTTTGAGACGGTGTGTCAACACAAGACGTTTGATGAAGAATACCATTCTGCAAATATATTTATGAAATGTGTCAGAAAGATATTCCTTAGCATTATCACTCGAAAATTTTCATAGGAAAACCAAATTGAATCTTAACCTCAATACAAAAGGCAGAAAAATGGCTAAATAACTCAAAACAATGTTTCATCAAATATAACCATGTCATACGAGAATGATCATCAACAAAAGTAACAAAATAACGAAATATGAGTTTTGATGTAATAGGACATGGACCCCATACATCAGAGTGGACTAACTCAAAGGGAGCACTTGCTCGTTTATGGAGTCGAGGACTTAGACTAACACGATGGTGTTTTGCAAAATGACAAGATTCACAATCTAGAGATGACAAATGAGAAAATTGCGGACACAATTTCTTTAACAAAGAGAGTGAAGGATGACCCAACCAACAATGTGCCTCCATGGGGTTGACGACTCCCCTACATCCTACTAATTATTGTGTATCAAGAATGTAGAGGCCACTCGATTCATGTCCCTTGCCAATGATCCTCTTCGTCGTCAGATCCTGAAATAAGCAATAATCGAGACAGAATGAGACACTACAATTAAGGTTACATGTAAGTTTACTTACAGAAATAGGTTATATGAGAGGTGGGAAAGGTTAAGAACAGATGACAAGGACAATGAAGATGTTGGGTTAACAGTTCCCGATCCTTTGGCACGAGATTGTGAGCCATTAGCTAAAGTAACAGGAAAGTGAGAAGTATGTGAATCAAAGGTAGAGAACAACTTTGAGTTACCTGTCATATGATTTGTGGCACCAGGACATGCATTAGGTTTACCTGACTCAACAATGGTAGTGACCGAACTCGCTCGCAATTGCATCAATTTTGCATATTCACTAGCAGATGTAGTTACAGGTTCACTAGGGTTGCCAGAATTATTGCCACTGGCAGCCACATGAGCGGACGAAGGGGGCTTCTTATTACGCAGCTTTGGACAATCTCGCTTGATATGTCCAATACCATGATAGTAACGACACTCCACATTTGAATGCCACTGTCCTTGAGTACCCTTATTTCCATTCGACTTGTACTGCGATCTCGCAGAGTCATATGTAGGAGTGCGGCTAAAAAGGACACTGTTAGGTGTAGAGGCTGCAGCAGAGCTTGTGCGAAGAATTCTGCTATAAGCTTCTTCCAGTGATGAAATCTGAGTATCAGAGAGAACTTGTGACTTAGCAGTTTCAAATTCAGGTGGGAGCCCTGCTAAGAAACTCATCACAGCCATTTGGCCTCGCTGGGAATGTTGGATATTGACATCCGGGCTCAACGGAAGCAACACGTTAAGTTCTTCATAGGTTTTCTTGAATCCCATAAAGTACTCTGTTAACGATTTATCACCCTTCTCTGGCCTGTAAAAAGCTTGACACACATCATATATTCGAGAAACATTCCCTTTCACCAAGTACAAAAATTCAAGATATGAGAGAAGAGCCTTAACAGTCTTACAATGGGTAACCATCCCAATAACCTCACTATTGATACAATTACGAATCTGTAGAAACAAACGAGCATCATCTTGTGACCAAGTCAGTTTAGTGTCATCAGTGGGTAGATCATCAGTCATATGACCATCCATAGATACACTCAACAAATAAATCTCAATAGTTTGACATCAATCCAAATAATTCGTGGGATTAAGTTTATGCTCCATAATTTTAGCCATCGTAGACATAACATCAATAGAAGTTTTCTTTTCATCGCCCATAATGAAGCACCAAACAAAAGACAATCAAAATTTCTGAAACAAAGGAACAAATAGAGATGTACCCAAAACAAAATCACACACCGCTCGGATGTTGACTCAAACGGATACACCAACGGAAAGCCCTCAATGAGACGAGTTGAAAGGAATCGGCAGGAGAAAATTCCGGCAAAGGACGTGCCTTCTCGCGCTGGAAAAATAAAGCTGCACAGAAACAATCGCCCGGCGCGTGAGCCTCACACGCGTCGGTGCCGGAGCCGAAATCGTTGGCAAACGATCGCCGAACAATGCCCCACCTACCTGTGCCGGCGGTGTCGACCGGTGATGGCCGGAATAGGTAGAACCTGAAAACCCTAGATTTTTTTCTGCAAAACTAAGTCCTAAATCGTACCGTTCTCTGATACCCTGTTAAACGAGACATATGAAAATATTGGGAAAAATTATGTATTTTAATCAATTGATATGAGTGCCTATTGATGCGCAAATTCGTTTCATACACAAATTCGCTTAGCCTACAAGTGTATAGGATTGTTGTAGTACGTAAGCTTGACCAAGTAATAAAATTATCGAACCCTAGGAAGGAAATCTAGTGCAATGAGACAATAAAATATGGAGTGCTACTAAAACTAAGAAAGCTATAAATGGTTTTGGGCTTAACAAAAATAAAACCAAAGCAAGATAAATTAAACAACCTAATTAAAACCAACTAAGATGATTAAGTGATGTGTGCTTAGGGTAATGTCAATTAAGTGAGTTTAGTTGCCTATTGTATCTAAGCCATAATCTCGATTCATTAAACAACCAAACTAGAGAAAATCCCTCACCAAGTTAAGTAAACGCAGCTCTCGCTTCTTGCCCACTCAATCTAGTGCCTAATCGTGAGTCTTCTCGACGATCTATCCCTTCTCGGTGTAATAATAAATCATTCAACACAACAATACACCTAATAGAGCAAACGCAGCTCTCGCTTGTTGCCTACTCAATTAAAATGCACAATTATAGACGAACAATCCACTAACAATAAAATAACAATAAACCAAGAACATTAAAATTAAACCTCCAAATGAAATATATTGGAAAAATATCTAACAAAATAAAAAATGTATATTAAACTATAACTAACAATTGTAGAAAAATTAAAACCCTAATCTAATGTGTGTGGAGTGTGTGAGAAATTGGGCGGCGGGCCAGGTTGGGGGGGGAGCTCCCCCTGACTTGGAGCTGGCCGATTGTGTTGTCTTGATTGTGCTCTGAATTCCTCTTCTTTTATATCAATGGGCTTAAAAATATTAACTACTCAATTGGGCTTATCCCACAAAAAGCCCAAAACACTTTTCAGCATTGCAAAAGAAACGTTTTTACCTCTGCAGAAACTCTTCTTGATCGACCGCGAATAAGTCTTTGTCCGAGCGTAGGAAGCTTTGTCCGAGCAAAAATTTTCTGTACACGACATTTTCTGCCGCTCGACCTCCTCACAAATTGAATCCGCTCGATCGTGCGGCCCTTAAGGCTTGCTCGAGCGTTGATAAAGAAAAACGTTTTCTCTTTTTTTCTTGCGACTTTCTAAGTGAGGCACGTTTCTTACCTTTCTTTCTTCGACTTCCTCAAACAGCAATGACTTCAATTTTCAGCAATTTCTCCATGTTTTTTTTTTCTGAACATCTTCAATTTCCGGCAGTGGGGACGTTGGACTGATTTCTGGCGATGAGAGAGCAAGTCGATTCCGGCTTGTGGTGGCAGGGGTTGCTTCCGGCGAGAGAATGAAGAACAGAGACAGAGTCGATTACGGTGTTGGGCTGCTTTGAACGGGACGGCTGGGCTTGGCGTGAAATCGGTTTCCGGCGGTGAACAGGGGAGGCGTGGCTGTGGGTCTTCTTTCTCCGGCGAGCAATTTTCGGGAATTATGCAATTATGAACAGAGGATGCGCTGGAAGGCTGCAGCTTCTCCATCATCTCCGGCGAATTCGTCGGCAGCTTAAATGGTGTGCTTCCGGCGTGAGTGTGGTGTTTGGGTTGGCCCGCAATTTGAGAATTGAGATGTGGTTTGCAGCGGATGAGGTTGAAATTGGTGGTGTTGAACAAGTCAAATGGTGAAAGAAGGGTAGGTGGAAGACCACGTCTTTAATTTCTCTGCAAAAAGAATTAACCAGCACTTTTTTAATTCCCCAAATGGGCTTCATTACTTAAACAAATTAATTATGAAGATGAGCCTCCTGCAATTTCTCAAATTAATGGGCTGCCATTTGAGCCTCAATCAATTAAAATGGGTATTAATTTCTTAAATGAGCCCAAATTAATAATCAAACAAATTAATTACCAAATTCAATTCAATTTTCAATTAAAATGCACCACAATAAATATTTTTACAATTAAGCACAACTAGTCAATTTAGTATAAAAAATGCAAGAAATCATATCAAAATTAACAATAAAAGTACAAGAATTTCAAGCAAAATTCGCACTAATCACCTATATATACACAAAGGACTAAGATAATTAAGGTAACCTCATTTAATGCCCTAAATCTCTACCAAATCTATACATATTATTGTAACACTTGCAGAAGAGTTAGGTATCGGGGTATGGCCTTAGGTGCAGAGCTTCAGGAATTCAAAAAGGGATACAACAAGCTCAAATGCTACAGAGACAACACTTAATGATACACTTGGATTGTCTCGAAGCAATTAATATGATTAACACCAACAAAAGATGCCTCTCACTAGAAGGACTTATTCTGGTCAAATATCGAGTTTGTTGGATGCATTTATTTCTTTATCTTGATAACTCAAAATGTGCAAGCACACGAGCTTGTGAAGTCAGCAATTTTCTCTTTGAATCCTCAGGATCGGGTCGGAGAAGAAATCTCATTTTGGGTTAAAATTTTCTCAATGATTGTAACTGATGATGCTTGGCTTTATAGAAGATTTTTCTTAGTCAAGAAAAGTTGAAAGTAAATATTCATGTTAATTAGACAAATTATCAGTTGAATTTTTTAATTTGTAAAAAATCAGTTAAAGAATGAGTATAACTCAATTTAAAGAATGTAACTTGATTAATTTTAAATATATCAACCAAAATGGTTTGCTAAAAAAAACTCGATTCTATAAGTTCTTTTTGCGCTCGTTGCACCATGTAACTGAATAAAAGAATGAAACGTGCAAATTAATATATTTAATTGGGTAAGTTTGTGCAATGTCGTCACATTACATGATACTAATATAAAATGTGTCATTTTAAAAAGTAATTTTTTTAAAAAAAGCAATAATTTTTTGTAAAAGTGACTACTATTTTTCTTGAAAAAACTATCATATTTTACTACAAAATCTATCACCATCTTTAAAAAAAAAAGGTGACAATTTTTTTTATTAAAAATGACTCACTTTTCTTAAAAATATAATCACGTTTTATTATCATCGTACTACTATTTTTTTCATGTCTCATGTTATAAGATGGTCTCACACTTCTTTTTTTGCAATTTAATATACTTAAAATATGAAATATAACTAAATATACAATTAAAGTAGATTTGACTGAAAATGTATAACAAAATGTACACATTAAGAGGGTCGCTTGGTTGGGAATGATGAAGATGGAGAATGAAAATGAATGAGAATTCATTATCATTAATAATATTTTATTATTGTTAAGTGTAAAGATAAGCTGAGTTTGAGTACTGAAGATTAGTCAGGAATCCTGATCCTGAGTATTGGATCCGGAGGAATATTCCTGAGGAAAGCATCCTGAGCCTGAGCGAAGACTTGATCCTGAGTCAGGAGTGTTCTGATCCTGACACTCATCCTGAATGTAATCCTGAGTGGTCAGATCAGTGAAGACACTGAAGACTCAGTAGAACTGAAGGAAAATCCTGAGAGAACATCCTGAGCTGAGAATCACCTACTCCCTGAGTCTCTCAGTATGAAGGCGATCCTGAGCTGACAGTTATGAAAACAGAGCATGGCAAAGGTGACTTCACCAGAGTGATAAAGTCGGTTATTTGAGCAGCTGGAGGAGCAATCTCATTGGACGTCAGAACAGTTATTCAAGACGATTATAACCATACGAATCTCGTTGATTGATTAAGAGCTCAAAGGCGGTTAAGGGTCTGATCTATAAATATGTATTCATTCCAGTCTTTTAAGTGAGTGCTTCTTTCTAAATCTTAGAGAGAAAAAGCTTGTATTCTGTAAACATTATTCATCATTTAGTGAAGTGAGCTAACCCCATCCGTGGAAGTAGATCAATTTGATCTAACCACGTAAATTGCTTGTTCTTCAGATTTCCTGATTATTTCTGTTGAGTGTGTTCATCCGGCAAGTTCTTCCAATTGCTCTGAAAACTTCAAGTCTTATTGAGTTCGATTCATTATCGGACATTTTCACAACAATTGGCGCCGTCTGTGGGAATCGGAGGAGGAATCGACTGGTTAATTATCAATCATGGCATCTACCAAACTGGAATTTGAGAAATTCACTGGAGCAAACGATTTTGGTTTGTGGAAGATCAAGATGAAGGCTCTCTTGACTCATCATGGGCTGGCCAATGCTCTGAAGCCTGAAGATCAATGGCCATCGTCTTCATCAGAAAATCCAAGCAAGAAACAAGAAATATTGGAAAAGGCACATAGCACAATCATCTTGTGCTTGGGGGATAAGCCTCTGAGGGAGGTGTGTAAAGAGAAGATTGCCATTGAGGTTTGGAGTAAGCTGAAGAAGGTGTATCAGACTAAGTCTGTCACCAAGAAGTTGTTCATGAAGCAGAAACTGATGTCATTCAGGATGAATGAAGAGAAGGAGTTGATTGAACAACTTGAGGAATTCAACAAGGCTACTGATGATCTTGAGAACCTGAGAGTGGAAATTGATGATGATGATAAGGCTTTGATGCTCCTGAATTCTTTGCCTAAATCCTTTGAGAATTTCAAGGATACCTTACTATTTGGGAGGCAGGATAAATTGTCCTTTGATGATATTCTGGGTGCACTGAAAACAAAGTCTATTCAGCTACAAGCTGATAAGAAAAATTCAGTTCAGGCTGAAGGATTGAATGTCAGGTTCAAGAAGGGAAAGAAAGATTTTCAGAACAAGAAGAAGAAGAACACAAAGGGGCCAAAATCTGGTGATTTTGTGGAGAAGAGGAAATGTTTTGCTTGTCACAAAACTAGTCATCTCAAGAAGAATTGCCCTGACAGAAATAGGAATCAAGGAGAAGAACAAAAGGCTGATATAACTGTTGCTGCTGAAGGTGGGTATGATAGTGCTGAGGTGTTAACGGTTACTAACCTGAAACTGAATGATGAGTGGGTACTAGATTCTGGATGTTCAATCCATATGTGTCCTGATGAATCATTATTCAGGGAGTTGAGGAGGTGTGATGGAGGCTCAGTTGTGCTGGGCAATAATCAAACATGTAAGGTGAAAGGGAGTGGTTCTGTCAGGTTGAAGCTGCATGATGGAGTAGATAACACAAATGTGAGGCTGGTGCCAGAACTGAAGAAAAATCTGATCTCCCTGGGTTCACTGAATCAACTGGGTTATGAGTTCAACACTGAGGATGGTTATATCTTGATAACCAAAGGCAAGAAGGTATACATGAAAGGCAAGAAAGTCAATGGGTTGTATATCCTGATTGGAAGCACTTCTTCAGGGTCAGCAAACAATGTTATGGACAGCACTGAGGCAATGATATGGCATAAAAGGTTGGGCCATATTGGAGAAAGGGGGCTCCAAGAACTTTCAAAGCAGAAGGCATTTGGGGAAGGAAATGTGATGAAATTGGATTTTTGTGACAATTGTGTCATGGGCAAATCCAAGAAAATTCCATTCCCTAAAGGTAAGAAGACTACTGATGCACCTCTGGATTATGTTAATTCTGATATCTGGGGACCAGCTAAGGTGGAGACTCATGGAGGGGGAAGATACTTCATGACAGTCATTGATGACTTCAGCAGGAAAGTATGGGTATTCATACTGAAGCAGAAGAGTGAGGCCTTGGCAAGGTTCAGGGATTGGGTCAGTGAACAAGAAAATAAGAGAGAAAGATCCATTAAACATCTCAGGACTGATAATGGATTGGAGTATGTATCAGATGAGTTCAACAATTTCTGCAAGGAAAGGGGGATCACTAGACACAGGACTGTTCCTGCATATCCTCAGCAAAATGGCTTGGCTGAGAGGATGAATAGGACAATCCTGGAAAAGGTCAGGAGTTTGTTGTCAGATGCAAAGCTACCCAAGGTGTTTTGGGGGGAAGCAGTCAGTACAACTTGTTATCTTATTAACAAGTCACCTTCCTCAGCAATTGAGTTCAGTACACCTGATGAGGTGTGGTATGGGAGGATCTCAGACTACAATAACCTGAAGGTATTTGGTTACTCAGCTTTTGCCCACATCAGGCAGGATAAGCTGGAACCTAGAGCACTGGAATGTATCTTCTTAGGATATCCTAAGGGAGTGAAAGGATACAAGTTATGGTGCTTGGAACCTGGACATAAAAGGTGTATTGTCAGTAGAGATGTGACTTTCAACGAGAAAGTCATGGGATACAATCAGCCCATCAGCATACACGACTCAGATGGTATACTTTCAGGAGATGGATCTCAGGTTGAGGTGGAGACTCCTGAAAGGAACTCAGGACAAGGAATTTTTGAGGCAGGTGAAACCTCAGGAAGGACTCAAGAGGAGTCAGAGGAAAGTGATACTGACAACCATTCTGACCACTCAATTTCAGATACTGAAGGTCATGATCTCAGAAACTATAGTCTAACAAGAGACAGACACAGGAGAAGCATACACCCTCCGACTAGATATGGTCATGCTGATATGGTGTCCTATGCCTTGATAACCGCTGAAGAGGTGGAGCATCAGGAACCACAAAGCTATGCTGAAGTTGTGTCAGGGAAAGACAAGGAGAGATGGATATTGGCCATGACTGAGGAACTTCAGTCATTAGAGAAGAACAACACATGGACCTTAGTGAACAAAGTTCAGGGACAGAAGATAGTCAGTTCCAAGTGGATCTTCAAGAAGAAATCTGAAATGGGATCAGGAGGAAGAGAGAAGCTGAGATATAAGGCAAGGCTTGTTGCCAGAGGCTTCACTCAGAGAGAGGGGGTAGACTTCAATGAGGTATTCTCACTAGTGGTAAAACACTTTTCAATCAGAATCCTATTGTCAAAGGTAGCTCAGGAGGACTTGGAGCTTCAGCAGTTAGATGTCAAGACAGCCTTTCTACACGGAGACCTGGAAGAAACTATACACATGCAACAACCTGAAGGTTTTATTCTACCTGGGAATCAGGATAAGGTGTGTCTACTGAAAAAATCATTGTATGGACTAAAGCAAAGTCCGAGATAATGGTACAAGAAGTTTGATAGTTTTATGATCTCCATAGGCTTTACAAGATGCAGGTATGATAGTTGTGTTTATCTTGAAAAACAAGGGAAGGAAATACTCACATATCTGCTGATCTATGTGGATGACATGTTGGTTGCAAGCAAGAGTCCTGAAAGAATTCAGAGATTGAAGGTAAAACTGAGTAGCACATTTGACATGAAGGATCTGGGTATGGCTAAGAGGATACTAGGCATGGAAATTATCAGAGATAAGGACAAAGGGAGGTTGTTCTTAACTCAGAAGGATTACATCCTGAAGATACTCAGGAGGTTCAACATGCATGAAGCCAGAGTTGTATCTACACCCCTTGGTCAACAGTTCAAACTGACATCAAGTCAGTGTCCGAAGTCAGAAGAAGAGAAGACACACATGAGTAAAATCCCTTACTCAAATGGGATAGGTAGCATAATGTATGCTATGGTGTGCAGTAGGCCAGATTTAACACATTCAGTCAGTGTGGTCAGTAGATTTATGGCAAATCCGGGAAAGATACACTGGGAGGCTTTTAAGTGGATAATACGATACTTAAAAGGAACTGAGAATCTGGGGTTACTCTTTGAGAAGACTAAGGATGGCACTCAACCACTTCAGGGATATGTGGACTCAGATTATGCTGGAAGCATTGATACGAGGAAATCCTTATCAGGATATGTGTTCACATTATATGGTACAACAATCAGTTGGAGAGCAGTACTCCAGTCAGTAGTGGCACTCTCAACTACTGAGGCTGAGTATATTGCGATGACTGAAGCAGTGAAGGAAGCGATGTGGCTCAAGGGTATGATTAAAGAATTTGGAATCAGACAAAAGGAAGTTGCAGTTCAGCGTGACAATTAGAGAACAATTCATTTGGTTAAGCATCAGGTCTTTCATGAAAGGTCAAAGCATATTGATGTCATACTTCATTTTGTGAGAGATGTGGTGGAAAAGAAAGTGATTTCAGTGCAGAAGGTTTCCACTGAGGACAATGCTGCAGATATGCTGACTAAGGTCTTACCTATGTCCAAATTCAGATATTGCTTGGAGTTGATCAAGCTGCGGTCATGGGATGTACCATGAGCTAGGTCCTGAGGTGGAGTGTGGAATGGGGGAAACTCACTTACTTTAAGGTGGAGAATTGTTAAGTGTAAAGATAAGCTGAGTTTGAGTACTGAAGATTAGTCAGGAATCCTGATCTTGAGTATTGGATCCGGAGGAATATTCGTAAGGAAAGCATCCTGAGCCTGAGCGAAGACTTGATCCTGAGTCAGGAGTGTTCTGATCCTGACACTCATCCTGAATGTAATCCTGAATGGTCAGATCAGTGAAGACACTGAAGACTCAGTAGAACTGAAGGCAAATCCTGAGAGATCATCCTGAGCTGAGAATCACCTACTCCCTGAGTCACTCAGCATGAAGGCGATCCTGAGCTGACAGTTATGAAAACAGAGCATGGCAAAGGCGACTTCACCAGAGTGATAAAGTCGGTTATTTGAGCAGCTGGCGGAGCAATCTCATTGGACGTCGGAACAGTTATTCAAGGCGGTTATAACCATACGAATCTCGTTGATTGGTTAAGAGCTCAAAGGCGGTTAATGGTCTGATCTATAAATATGTATTCATTCCAGTCTTTTAAGTGAGTGCTTCTTTCTAAATCTTAGAGAGAAAAGGCTTGTATTCTGTAAACATTATTATTCATCATTTAGTGAAGTGAGCCAACCCCATCCGTGGACGTAGATCAATTTGATCGAACCACGTAAATTGCTTGTTCTTCAGATTTCCTGATTATTTCTGTTGAGTGTGTTCATCCGGCAAGTTCTTCCAATTGCTCTGAAAACTTCAAGTCTTATTGAGTTCGATTCATTCTCGAACATTTTCACAACAATTATTATTTATTATATATGAATGAGATCATCAAAATATGTTAAACAAAAGGGTAATTAATAATTTCATTAATGATTATCCCTTTATAAATACCCATTACCATTGTCATTTTAAATTCATATCAAGCACTCCGCAAAACTTATGCGCTAAAGCAATTGAAACGCGAATATATGCATATAAATACATACGAAACTAGGTATTTCCAAATACATTTCAAACAAAAAATATATTAGATGACTAATCATATGTCATAATCGATTGAGTCCAAAATAACGATTGTTATTTAAAATTTATTGTAAATAAAAGAAAAACAATAAAAGAACAAGAAATTTGGTTATCCAATTCGTCATGAATGACTACACCAAGGGACGACCAAGCTAGGATATTTTTACTGATAATGACTGAGTATATTTTTTTGTACATGATAGAAGATGATAAACTATATATATAAAGACGTAAACCTATTTAACCCTAAAGTCAATTAGGATCATAGTCCAATGGACTATCTAATATGTAATGTCCATATACTATATTATTTTGCAACAATCCCTCTTGGACATTAGAATATGATGTCAATATTTCTTTTAATAATGTTGGTCCTGTAACAATGGAGATGATATCGTTGAACATGCAACAATTTATCAAGCAGGATAAACATTGAACAAAATGATAAAGACAACAAGATTTGCCTAACCCTCATATTGCAAGAACTAGAAATTTAAAAGGAGACTTTAATTATAAGCTAATAATGTTGTTACAGATTACAATCAGAGCGCAGGACTAAATTCAAGCGAGAAATTGTGCTTCGCTGTGTATGCAAGTTTTGTGTATCTATAGACAATAGTTTTGTGTGTGATGATGGTGTATTGATTCTCCAAAACAACAAGAGACCTCCCGCAGATCCAATCGGGTTTACACCAAAACAACCTTCGAAGTTTAGGACCCCCTTCCACTTACTTCCTATAACAACTTTCACTCTAGACTCGATAATAAATAGCATAAAGCAAATCAATTTTTTTTAGTTGAGTAAAAATTTATGTTGGACGTGCAAAAATGAAAGTGTGCAAATTCATGTGGAATGGAGTGAGTAGAGAGAAACTCAAATTGCAAATCAAAGGCTAATCGAAAGGCACAAACCAGAAAAAAATTAGTTATTAGTCTCACTTTTAGAATATAATAAATAATTTAGCGAAAATAAATTGAATTTATTAGATTTTCTCTTTTCGAATCTGTTTCGCATTTAGGTGAAGCTACTTCTTCTTTATCCATTGAAGAAGAGCTTCGCCAAGCCTACACAAAATTCGATTGTGCCTAAAGTTTACACCAGTGGGAGGATAAAGTAAAAAAGTCGGCTGCGGTGAGGCTAGGGTGGAGTAGAGAGTGGAGAAGAAAGGTTTTTGGTTTCAACGAGATGGAAGGCGCGCTCGAACCCCATGGTGGTTTGGAAATATGTCATTGAAACTTGCTTTTTCTTTTTGAGGACATTGCAGTTGAGAAAAATTATAATTAAAATTGATGCATGATGGCTTTCAAAAATCACTTATTAAAATGTGCTTGATTGCTTAAAAAAATAAAAAATCATGTCATATTTGCTTAATTAATATTGTGATCAATTTCCCGGCCCCAATATTCATCGAAATGTGTAAAAAAAATATGAAATTAGACCATGTGCTTTGTTATGGAATGAAATTAAGAATTACAATTTTTTTGGATCTTTTACTGAAAAAGTTATGGGACGAAATCAAATTTAAACTTAAAAAAAATTAAATGTATATGTTGAGTCAACAATGATTGTTTGAAATCAATTGAAATAAAGAAATTGAAGAACACCAAGATTTACGTGGTTCGATCAGAAATGATCTACGTCCACGGATGAGGCACCTCTCTCACTAATCAATGAAGGATAATACAGATTACAAGTATTTGTGTGGATATCTCTCTAAGTATGATTTTCTGTGATTTTTTTTCTCTATACATATGTGCGTATATATATAGAAATGAGAACCCAAATTAATCCTTGAGTTTGTAACCACCCAAAAATAACTGCTACAGTTGTAACCGAAAATGAATAACTTTCAGAGCCCAACGATTTTCAGTTTTGATTCTGTTAAACTGATTGCCCGTTGTCCAATTTGGAAGTTTAAACCGCTTCGTAACTGATCCCGAGTTAATTCCTGACTTGGAGTCAGTATGTTCCTTTCAGATCTGCTGATATGATATGTCCTCAGCTGAGTCTGAGTACTCAGCTGATATCATCAGTAGACCTTCATTAGTAGACCTTCATCAGCTGATATCATCAGTAGATCTTCATCAGCTGATATCATAAGTAGATCTTCATCCTGACTAACCAGTCCTGACCATCATCCTGACCTGACCAACCATCCTGACCATCATCCTGACTGACCATCCTGACCAGTCATCCTAACACCTCAGCTGACTCCGCAGCTGACTACCTTAGCTGACTCCGCTGATATACCAAATGACTTAGTTAACTTTCCTGATGACCTCAGTAGACTTCCCAGATGATCTCGGCTGACCCCATCAGATGACCATCAGCTGACCTCCTCAGCTGATAGTATAATGTTCAGTTAATCAGCAGTACTTGCTCATTTGATCTTTATTTCACTTTCTTTGCACCCATAACAATTCTCCACCTCAAAGTAAGTGAGATGCCTCCACCTAACCTTCTCATCATAGTAGAATTAAGGCACATCCCATGACTGTACCTTAACCAGCTCCAAGCAGTAGTTGAATTTTGAACTTGGTATGACCTTAGTGAGCATATCAGCAGCATTGTCATCAGTTGAAACTTTCTGTATTGTGACTACCTTCTTTTCCACCACATCTCTCACAAAGTGAAGCCTCACATCAATATGTTTAGATCTTTCATGAAAGACCTGATGCTTAACTAAGTGAATGGCACTTTGGTTATCACATTGCACAGTAACTTCATCTTGCCTGATCCCAAACTCCCTGATAATGCCCTTCATCCAGATAGCCTCCTTTACTGCTTCTGTCACTGCAATGTACTCAGCTTCAGTGGTTGACAATGTAACCACTGACTGTAATGCAGCTCTCCAACTGATGGATGTGCCATAAAGTGTAAACACATATCCAGTCAGAGATTTCCTTGTGTCTATGCTTCCAGCATAATCAGAATCTACAAAACCTTGTAGAGGTTGTTTGATATTCTGAGTCCTCTCAAACAGTAATCCCAGATGTGCTGAACCTTTCAGATATCTCATTATCCACTTGAAAGCTTCCCAATGTGCCTTTCCAGGATTAGCCATAAACCTTCTGACCAAACTCACTGCATGAACAATATCAGGTCTGCTGCAAACCATGTCATACATTATGCTTCCAACTCCATTTGAATAAGGTATCTTGTTCATCTGAGACTTTTCTTGATCACTCTTGGGACATTGATCAGCTGTCAGTTGGAAATGTTGTCCAAGAGGAGTAGAGACTGATCTTGACTCATGCATATTGAATCTTCTCAAAATTTTCAGTATGTAGTCCTTCTGAGTCAAGAACATCCTTCCAGCTGACTTATCTCTGATAATATCCATACCCAAAATTCTCTTAGCACTTCCAAGGTCTTTCATGTCAAAGGTTGAATTGAGCTTATCCTTCAGTTTCTGAATTCTTCCAAGACTTTTGCTAGCAATTAACATATCATCCACATAAAGTAATAGATATGTAAGTACCTCAGAGCCTTGCTTTTCTAGGTACACACAGCTATCATACTTGCATCTGATGAAGCCTATTGACATCATGAAGCTATCGAACCTTTTATACCACTGCCTTGGGCTTTGCTTAAGTCCATACAATGACTTCTTCAGCAAACATACTTTTCCTTCATCTTCTGATAGTATGAACCCCTCAGGCTGCTGCATATAAATGGTTTCTTCAAGCTCTCCATGTAGAAATGCAGTTTTGACATCCAGCTGTTGTAACTCTAGTCCATCCTGATTCACCTTAGACAATAAGATCCTTATTGAGCAGTGCTTCACAACTGGTGAAAACACTTCATTGAAGTCTATTCCTTCTCTCTGAGTAAATCCTCTTGCAACCAATCTTGCCTTGTATCTGATCAGCTCCAGTCCATCTGACCCAATTTCAGACTTTTTCTTGAATATCCATCTTGAGCTGACAACCTTCTGCCCTTTTTCTGTATTCACAAGAACCCATGTATTGTTCTTTTCAAGTGAATTTAACTCCTATTTCATAGCTGAAATCCACTGATCTTTATACTTCCTTGTCACTGCATCAGCATAAGTTTCAGGTTCTTGATACTCTACTTCTTCTGTCACTGATAAGGCATATGAGATCATGTCAGCCTGCCCAAACCTGATTGGTGGATGAATGCTTCTCCTATGTCTATCCCTGGCTAGACTGTAGTTTCTCAAATCTTGACCCTCTTCATCTGAATTATCAGTTTGATCTTCAGAGTCACTATCTGCTGATGCAGCAGACTGATCTGCTTGTGGACTCCTGATATCATAGTTGTCCTGAGCCTGATCTTCATTCAGAATCCTGGTTGTATGCTCCACCTGAACTGGTGTATGTCTGATTATGGGATTATCCTCAGCATCCTGAGTATTTTCAGATGTACCATATCCCATGACTTTCTCATTGAAAGTCACATCTCTGCTGATAACACACTTTTTGTGTCCAGCTTCAAGACACCACAATTTATAACCCTTGACACCTTTTGGATATCCCAGGAAGATGCACCTCAAAGCCCTTGGTTCCAGCTTATCCTGCCTAATGTGTGCAAAGGCTAAGCAACCAAACACCTTCAGATTATTGTAATCTGTCAACCTACGATACCAAAGCTCATCTGGGGTTTTGAAGTCAATAGCAGATGAGGGTGACTTGTTTATGAAATAACAAGCAGTATTGACTGCCTCTCCCCAAAATACTTTAGGTAGTTTAACATCCGATAGCATGCATCTGACCTTCTCCAAAATAGTCCTGTTCATCCTCTCAGCAAGTCCATTTTGTTGAGGGTTTGCTGGAACAGTTTTGTGCCTTGTTATGCCTCTTTCCTTGCAGAAGTTTTCAAACTCTTCTAACACATACTCAAGCCCATTGTCAGTCCTGAGATGCTTTAAGGATCTGCCTCTTTTATTCTCTTGTTCAAGAAGCCATTCCCTGAATTTTCCAAAAGCTTCAGTCTTCTGCTTCAGGATGATCACCCACACCTTTCTGATTAAATCATCAATGATAGTCATGAAGTACTTTCCACCTCCATGAGTCTCAGTTCTTGATGGCCGCCAGATGTCAGAGTGTACATAATCCAAAAGAGCATCAGTATGATGTTGCCCCTTTGCATAAGAATGTTTCTTGGATTTTCCCAACACACAGTGATCACATAAATCCAATTTGATTGTCCTTGAATCCCCAAATGCCTTCTGCTTGGAGAGTTCATTCAGTCCTCTTTCACCAATGTGCCCTAACCTCTTGTGCCACAAGATAGCATCAGAACTGCCCATAACTGCATTCACTGATCCGGCAGCTGAGTTACCAATTAAAATTTACAAGCCATTCACCTTCTTGCCTTTCATCACAATGTTATTATCCTTGGTTATCAATATGAATCCCTTCCTTGTATTGAATTCATATACCAAAACATTGAGTGATCCAAGAGAAATAAGATTTCTCTTCAGCTCAGGTACAAACCTGACATCTTGTAGTATCCTCTCAGCACCATCATGCAGCCTCAACTTTATTGAGCCAGAGCCTCTGACCTTGCACATCTGATCATTCCCCAAGAGAACTGATCCACCATTAAATTTCTTGAGATCCTTGAATAAATTTTCATTGGGACACATATGAAATGAGCACCCAGAATCCAACACCCAATCTTCACTCAGCTTGACATCAGTAACAGCCAAGACCTCAGCACTATCATATCCTTCCTGAATTTGTCAGGACAATTCTTCTTGAGATGTCCCACGATCTGACATGAGAAACATTTTCTCCTTTCCATAAATTTTCCAGGTTCAGGGCCTTTACCATTCCTCTTCTTCTTTCCCTGAAACGGTTTCTTCCCTTTCTTGAATTTGATATTCAGCCCTTCACCTTGATTTGTGTTCTTCCTTTCAGATTGCATTTGAAGCGCCTTGGTTTTCAATGCATTCTGAATATCATCAGGTGACATCTTCTCTTGCCTTCCAAATAACAGAGCATCCTTGAAATTCTCCAATAATTTTGGTAGAGAATTCAGTAACATCAGAACTTTATCCTCATCTTCAATCTTGACTTCAAGATTCTCCAAATCATCCACTGCTTTATTGAATTCTCCAAGTTGTTAAACCAGATCCCTATCCTCAGTCATCTTGAAGGAATGGAGCCTCTGCTTCATGAACAGCTTATTGGTAACCGACTTCGTTTGATACACCTGTTCCAGCTTGTTCCACACATCAATGACAGTCTTCTCCTTATAAACCTCCCTAAAAGGTTTATCCCCCAGGCACAAGTTGATTGTGCTATGGGCCTTGTCCAGGATCTCCTGCCTCTTTGCAGGTTCTGATGAGGATGATGCAGGCCACTGATCCGCTGGTTTCAGAGCATTTGATAATCCATGGTGTGTGAGGAGAGCTTTCATCTTCACCTTCCACAAACCAAAATCATTCGCTCCTGTGAATTTCTCAAACTCCATCTTCGTAGAAGCCATAGCAGTTGATTTCACCAACAATCTTCTTTCCCACAGACGGCGCCAATTGTTGAGTCAACAATGATTGTTTGAAATCAATTGGAATAAAGAAATTGAAGAACACCAAGATTTACGTGGTTCGATCAGAAATGATCTACGTCCACGGATGAGGCACCTCTCTCACTAATCAATGAAGGATACTACAGATTACAAGTATTTGTGTGGATATCTCTCTAAGTATGATTTTCTGTGTTTTTTTTTCTCTATACATATGTGCGTATATATATAGAAATGAGAACCCGAATTAATCCTTGAGTTTGTAACCACCCAAAAATAACTGCTACAGTTGCAACCGAAAATGAATAACTGTCAGAGTCCAACAATTTTCAGTTTTGATTCTGTTAAACTGATTGCCCGTTGTCCAATTTGGAAGTTTAAACCGCTTCGTAATTGATCCTGAGTTAATTCCTGACTTGGAGTCAGTATGTTCCTTTCAGATCTGCTGATATGATATGTCATCAGCTGAGTCTGAGTACTCAGCTGATATCATCAGTATACCTTTATCAGTAGACCTTCATCAGTAGACCTTCATCAGCTGATATCATCAGTAGATCTTCATCAGTAGATCTTCATCCTGACTAACCAGTCCTGACCATCATCCTGACCTGACCAACCATCCTGACCATCATCCTGACACCTCAGCTGACCTCCTCAGCTGACTCCGCTGATATACCAGATGACTTAGTTAACTTTCCTGATGACCTCAGTAGACTTCCCAGATGATCTCGGCTGACCCCATCAGATGACCATCAGCAGACCTATCAGCTGACTTCCTCAGCTGATAGTATAATGTTAAGTTAATCAGTAGTACTTGCTCATCTGATCTTTATTTCACTTTCTTTGCACCCATAACAATATACATCATATTTTCTTAGAACCAAATTAAAAAAGGTGATAATGTATTTGACCAAATTGGATTCTATCAACCACCCCACCACCCCTTTTATTATTTTATTGGAAAGGAACTTGTTCATCTTCATCATACCATCGAGCTCTTTCTAAAAGAAAGACAAATCAAGACAAATGATTGCTCATCATCACAAGCTTATCATTATGATGGAATCAAATGCTTACATTTTAATTAATTTTATATAATTTATCTTACACTAAAAAAAAGTAACGATAAAATCTTGTCATTATTACGTCTCTAATTAAATATTTTGTAGAAACAATACTGACATAATTTTTATCATTAAAGATTAATTTTTTTATAATGTTATTAATGTTATATATGCCTATATTATACTCACGGTGGAGAAATTATAAATTCTAAAACTTTTGGACATTTTCTAATTTGTTTATTTGGACTTTTTACGAGACCAATTTTAATTATGTTCGACTGATTTGTCGAGCTGTCAAAATTTGCTAAGAGAAGAATGTGAATTTATATATACGGGATGCATAAATATGGTTTTAATTTTTTAATTTTTTTAATTCAAAGAGTCTCAATTACAACTACAAACACTAGGGGAAGTCCAATCACAATACATCAATCTAAGTCCAGATTCTGTAGCAAATTAAAGTGTGTATATTACATTTAACGAAAGAAACTGAAACATAAATGAATATATTTATATGGTAGAATATGATCTCCAAAAATCAACGAGTTATCCCACTCATTATCAACCTCCATATATATATATATATATCCTAACAACAATAAATTCTCCCTTAGTCATTTCTAAAGGGCCATTCTTGTCTGCCTATCAAGCTTGTCTTTAATTCTACCGGAGATTATGAATTCGTGTGAGTATTTGATTTTTTTAAAATAATTTTTTTTTTATCCTTCTATTTATTTATTCTTGACCGTTAAAAGAAAAATCAATTTTAAATTTTATCTTTTGTGTATATTGTGAACCGATTTCATATATATTGCCCAATTATAAATGATTGTACCCATTAGATCATAATTGTAAAATAGATAGCAAAATAAAGCTAATGATTCATTCTTTCTTTTATGATTTAGTTGCATGAGAACCAAATATTAATTCGTATAACTCAAGTGCATTTCTAAAAAAATACTTTAATTGCAAATAATTATTAAAAAATTAATATTGTTTATATTAAAAAATCATACGGTTACCATTAAATAGAGATGACTTTTTAATAGATGATTTTTCAAATACACATTTAATTGTATTTTTTTAGTATTAGACTATGATTATAATAATGTATAATTTGGACAAATATAATAATAACAAGATAAATTATAGAAATTAGAAAAACACTAGGAAATTCGAATTGGTTAAGGGGGGTCGGGGGCGCCATAATATATAATCCCTTTGATTACACATACAAAATGGTCGGTGACTTTTTCGTCTTTTTTGCACGATTTTCAAATTAAAAGCAAATTGACCCAAAA
Source organism: Prunella vulgaris (assembly GCA_026898435.1). Classification (NCBI taxonomy): domain Eukaryota; kingdom Viridiplantae; phylum Streptophyta; class Magnoliopsida; order Lamiales; family Lamiaceae; genus Prunella; species Prunella vulgaris. The sequence continues at coordinate 293,983 of JAPKLY010000291.1, forward strand.
GCGGATGGGTAATTGTAGTATTGCAAGTATACGACCAAGTAGTTATCGACCTAGGATTTAGTGGTGTGATGGAGCCCCAAGGCTATGTGTTGGCATGATACTATAGTGACGAGTCCGGGTTGGCAAGAAACTAAACAAGCAACAATTAACTAGAAAGTAATAAAAATCACCAACTAACTTCCGAGAAGTGCAAGAGAGATGTATGCTTATGGTGTTTTCCTTATAATTTCGATTAATGTTTCTCACGACAAAACCATCTATCCTTTGCTATGTTTTTGGGATTAACTAGAGGCTACCACAAAACATTTGAAGACCGATCCCTTTTGAGGCTTGGGTGATCAAGCAACATGACGAGCACCTAAGGTAGTGAACTATAGAAAGATTCAACACGGTTACTAATCCCTATAATTCCCCTCTCACCAAATCCTCCAATCCTAGATTAAAGAACCTAATGTCTATCATAGGCCGTCTAAGCCATCTACCCCCTCTCGGCGATGTAGACTACTAGGAGAATCAAATTAATCAAACAAACTTTTCTCTACAAAATCAATTAAGTAAATACCCAACTCTCATTGAAGCATCTACCCATCAATTAAGAGTTACTAAATCCACCCAATCAATCTAATCAAGATAAACACCATAAAAAAAGCAATAAACCAGTCACATAGCAAATTCAAGACAATCAAGTCATAATCACATTAATTTCCATCACAAATCAAACACCAAAAGCATAGAAAAGTTAGCCAATGGCTAAAAACATCAAACACATGATCAAAATATTAAAATAAACATAAAACAAGAATATCACTATTGAAAGCTTGAATAATAGAACAATATCACCTCTTGTGTTCCCAATGGCTTCAACACTTCAAGAAATAAAAATATCCAATCAAAATTCTAACTAAAAATTGCATTAAAAATAAAACCCTATCTAATGTGTGTAGTGTGTGGGGAAGAGGAGCTCCCCCTCTTGTGGTGTTCTAGCCCTTCTAACCTCCCCTTTCAAATCTGAAAAAATGAAGTATATACAGTGTGGGAGTAGGGTTTAAGAAAAGAATTTGCAATTAAAATCCTGAAATTCTGAAAATCGCATTTTTACCCCTCTGCCGAGTCAACTCGGGGTTGACTCAGGATGAACTCGGTCAACTCAGCGAGTTGACTCACTATGACTCAATTTGCACAAGCACGGGTTGGAACTTGAGCACAGGTCGTGCCTTAATCCTCAAACCGTGCATAAATCTTCGACATGGTCTGTTCGGGATGCAAATTTTGAGCACGGGTCGTGCCTTAGTGCTGAACCGTGCAAGTGATCTTCTTCAAATGGGTCGGGTCAGGCGTGGTGGAGCTCCGAGCTGTGAACAAGTCGAACTCCGGCAATAAAGACAGCTGAATGCGGTGGCTTCATCTTCCCGAGGCGGATTCCGGCAAGGCGCGGCTTTAGACAAGGCTGGGCAGCAGCTTCCATGTCTGAAAATGGTAGTTTCCGGCGCGAGTGAGCGCGTCTTCTTCCTCGGCGAAGTAGCGAGAAGCAGGGGCTGGGCTTCGGTTGCTCCGGGCTGTTGGCGACGGGGATTTCGGGCTGCTGCAATGGTTTGCGCGGCTTTGGGCATTAATTCCGGCGACACAGAGAGGCGACGCTCGCGTGAGTGCCGGATTCCGGCGGTGGGTCTTGGATTAAGCAGCAATGAATATGTGGATAAACAAGACCATGTTTCCTCTCTCCTATTTTCTCGGTCAAAGCATTGGTAATGGACAAACCTACTCTTCAACTTTCTCTCTTCAAATTCACGTGACTGAGATAAGAGATGGGACCCAGCAGCTTGCTTCCAATTCCAATTCATTTGGTCAAAATCTGTAAACCAATTTCCCTTCTCAGCATAAGTAATGGGCTGCCAATCTTCCATTAATGGGCCTTGGATTAAAATTAAATTGAGAGCCCAACTTCTTTTTTCTCTAGTATTTTCTCGACTCATCCCCGTCAATTGACTCCAAAATTATAAACATGTATTTTGCTCCAAAAAATCATCAATTTCCTACAAAAAATCAACAAATGCCTTTCTTGGCCATTAAGCACAATAAATCAACTTTAAAGTGTAAAAATGAATGGAATCCTAAGAATTTAATCCAATTAAGCACCCTAAAAATGAACAATTCTCACACTAATCAGTCGGCCAAATGAAATATTTTTGTGGACCATCAACATCCATCCAACACATGGTCGGTTACCTCTCATCAAATAATGAGTGATCATTGGTCAGCAAAGACCATAGTGCCACGTGTCGCCACCACATCATTTTGGAGGCACCCCCAGCCCTCAAATGACAGTGCACGCTTCTGCATTAGCTACACTGTATAAGTAGAGGTATTGTAGAGCAAAAGTATTACAAAACATTCGAATTAATATTCAAGAAAGTGAGAGCCAAAGTTTAAATAAAAAGGAAAATGCCACTTGCAAGAATTGCCGTCGGAAGTCCGGGGGAGGCGAGCCAGCCGGATGCCATCAGAGCCACCGTGGCGGAGTTCATCTCCATGCTAATATTCGTCTTTGCCGGAGAGGGCTCCGGCATGGCCTTTGGTAAGCTAATAATACTAATTCCTAGTTAAAATGATATTTATTCATGGATTAATTAATTTGCTTTTCTTTTTCCACCAACAGCTAAGCTGACAGACGGTGGAGGTAGCACCCCTTCCGGGCTGATTGCGGCGGCCATTGCCCACTTATTCGCCCTCTTCGTGGCCGTCTCCATAGGCGCTAATATCTCCGATGGGCACGTAAATCCGGCGGTGACCTTTGGCGCCTTAGTGGGGGGTCACATCACATTGTTTAGGAACATTCACTATTGGATTCCTCAGTTGCTTGGCTCTGTTGCTGCTTGTTTTCTTCTCAAGTTTGCCACTGGTGGATTGGTAATTAAGTCTTTGACCACATATCATTTAAGTTTATTTTAAATTTTAATTTTCTACATAAACTTTTCAAAATGAACTCAAATTAAATGTTGAACACGTGTAAAATTTGACTCCAAGTCTAAGTAATTTATTATTTTGTCCCTTCTCATATATACACTTATTTATTTATTTATAAAAATACATCATATTCATAAATAAAACACTTTAATTAATATTATATTACATTGAATTGGTCCTTTCCGAAATTCCCATTATATGATTTTGAGCTTTAAATCGAGTTGAATTTGAATTTGGCACTAAGTGCACTTGTGTCCTATATATAATGTAGGAAACATCAGCCTTTGCACTTTCATCGGGAGTCACGGAATGGAACGCCGTCTTATTCGAAATAGTGATGACATTCGGTCTAGTTTACACAGTGTACGCCACCACAGTTGATCCCAAGAAAGGCAACATAGGAATCATTGCCCCACTCGCCATCGGCTTCATAGTGGGGGCCAACATTCTTGCTGGAGGAGCTTTTGACGGCGCCTCCATGAACCCCGCAGTGTCTTTCGGCCCGGCGGTGGTGAGCTGGACGTGGGACAGCCACTGGGTGTACTGGCTCGGCCCATTTGTTGGCGCCGGAATTGCGGCTCTTGTTTATGAGATTCTCTTCATTAATCAAAGTGGCCATGAACAACTCCCTGTTGCCAACTACTAAGAAATTTTATCTTTGTTGGTGTTTTATATTTAATTAGTGAAAGGGTTTGGGGGTGTTGGTTTTTTATTTTGTGTAAGCTAGCTAGGTGGTCAATTCCACTTGGTTTTCTCTACTTAATTTGATGTGTGTAAGTTAATTTTCCATAATGCAATTCCTGAAACCATGATGGAATTGACAAATCTGTAATATGTCCGAGATCTTCCGTCTTATATTTTAAATTTAGAATCGTATCAGGATCCATGAATTCCTTCTAGTATTGAATATTTTTGTTCGAGTCCTTTAACGTTCCTGTCAGAGTTGTTTTCTCCCTCTTACGTTTTTCTTTTATGTATTCACTCTTAATGATGCCGTGAATCTTTTGGCAGAGGGAGATAGGAGTTTTAAAACAAAAATCATAACTGTTTAAAACTCCCCGATAGTTTTAATATCCATAATTCCCATTAATCATTATCACGGGATGCCTTAAATTAAAATTTGATTTCCTTTAATTAATATAAGACGAATTTCATATTTAATTATTAGACCTATTTAATTACACGGACCACTTTAATAGCTAAAATAAATAAATATTTTAACATTCTCCCACTTGGTCCTTGTAATGACTTGATGGTCTAATAATAACTATAAAACGCTCCATTCATTAAATTCACATATATTAAACTTAGTTGAACTAGAATAGTTCATATCATGGCGGTCACATATCATTTAGCGACATGATCCCTTCCATGTATCACAGAACGACTTTAATCCAATAAACTTTAATTTGAAGGATAACTGTAAGCTTCAAATTTTCATTACTTGATGAAAACTATAAGCATCAAGATACTTTGTTATCTATTACAATCATGTCTACACTAATGTCATAAGATAACAACTTTAATATTTTGAAAGAAATGAAAACTTTACTGATATCAAAGTGTCAACTATAACAAGCATAGTAACTAGACCAGTACTATCAATACAACAAGGTGTTATCCAAAATACCCATAGACCTACATGACCTATAAAGGTCTTAGACGCTAATCCTTTAGTTAACGGGTCCGCTATCATATAATTAGTACTAATATGCTAAAAATAGACACTTCGTTTCTTAACTTCTTCCTTAACTGCCAAGTACTTCAACTTCATGTGTAGAGTACTTGTCATTCTTTGAGAAGAAGACAGCTGCATAATTATCAAAATAAATTCTCAGCGACTTGGATATATTGTCGACAATTCCAAGTCCAGAGATTAAGTTCCGCAACCACAATCCTTGAACCAAGGCCTCAAAGCATGCCACGAATTCAGCCTCCATTGTGGAAGTAGCAATGACAGTCTGCTTTCCACTTTTCCATGATACTGCTCCACCAGCTAATAGGGAAAAGTAGCCAAATGTAGATTTTCGAGTATTTACGCATCCAACATAATCTGAATCTGAATAACCATTTATCTCGAATAATTCAGATCTCCTGTATGTAAGCATTTGTTCTTTGGTTCCTTGCAAATAACTTAAAATTTTCTTTGCAGCTTTCCAATGGTCCATCCCAGGATTGCTTTGGTATCTACCCAACATATCAATAGCAAAACTGATGTCAGGTTTTGTACACGTTTGCGCATACATCAAGCTCCCAACCACTGAAGCATAGGGAATCCTTTCCATTTCTTTTTGTTACAATTCACTTTTAGGACATTGCAATAGACTAAACTTGTCACCTTTCTGAATTGGAACTATTCCCGCCAAACATGTATCCATGTTAAATCTCTCTAAAACGTTATTGATGTAACCTTTCTGTGATAATCCTAATACTCCTTGTGATCTATTACGGAATATTTCTATTCCAATCACATAAGAAGCATCACCCATATCTTTCATTTCAAAGTTCTTAGAGAGAAACTTTTTCACATAATGTAACAAACCTTTATCATTCGCAACAAGCAATATATCATCAACATACAGGACTAAAATAACAAACTTACTCCCAATGACTTTAATATAGATACACCGATCAACAATGTTCTCTACAAAACCATAAAAGGTGATAGTTTCATTAAACTTAAGATACCATTGATGAAAAGCTTGCTTTAGTCCATAAATTGACTTTTTTAGCTTACACACTAGATTTTCTTTTCTAGTGACCACAAAACCTTCAGGTTGGGTCATGTAAACCTCTTTATCTAAATACTAATTTAGAAATGTGATTTTAACATCCATCTGGTGTTGTTCAGGATCGTACTGAGCAACCATAGCTATGACAATTATAAAAGAACCTTTCTTTGAAATTGGAAAAAATGTTTCATTGTAATCGATGCCATCTTGGTGTAACCTTTAGCAACAAGTCTAGCCTTGTACCTTTCGATGTTACCATTAGAGTCACGTTTGGTCTTAAAGACCCATTTACAACCAACTCTTTTAGAACCTTTAGGTAACTCTACCAAGTCCTATACATTGTTGTCATCCGTCGATTTGATTTCACCTTTCATGGCATCATACCACTTTACAAAATTGACACTTTCCTTGGCTTGTTTAATTGAGACAGGAACCTCATCAATGCTCAAATCACATTCATCCTCAAGAGAAAACACCACAAAGTCATCAGAAATAGTTGATGATTCAAATCACATTCATCCTCAAGAACATCTTAAAACTACTTCCTCTTATGATTCATTATTCTCTTGCAGTTCGTTAATGATCGGTTCATCCATATTGATATCATCTTGTGAATTTGGAACATTAATTTATTGTTCTTGTATATTGTGTCTTTGTGACACAACAACAGGAATAACTATCGTAGAAGGATCATCAGGTGTAGTAGTTTGCACCCGAGTTTCTTTAATGTCCACTTTTCGAGTTTCCAAACTCCCACTAGTTTGACCATTTTCAATGAACCGAGCATTTTCTGACTCATTAATCCTCGTACTATGGTTAGGGCAATAAAACCTATATCCTTTTGATTTTTCAGGATAGCCAATGAAGAACCCACTGACTGTCCTAGGATCAAGTTTTCTTTCATGCAGATTATAAACTTTTATTTCTGCTTGACAACCCCAAACATGAAGATGCTTCAAGCTGGGCTTCCTACCAATCCACAACTCATAAGAAGTCTTAGGATTTACTTTACTAGGAACCATATTAAGCAGGTATACTGCAGTCTTTAATGCATGCATCCACAATGAAATGGGTAATGAGCAGTTACTTAACATGCTCCTAACCATGTCCATTAGAGTACGATTTCATCTTTCAGCTACACCATTTTGTTGAGGAGTGTCTGGCAAAGTATACTGTGCACAAATGCCACGACGCTCAAGAAACTTTGCAAATGGACTTGATTCTGTCCATTTTTATTATATCTACCATAATATTCACCACCACGATATGATCTCACAACTTTTACCTTTTTATCTAATTGTCTTTCCACCTCATCAATGAACACCTTTAGGCAGTCCATTGATTGAGACTTGTCATGTATTAGATAAATGTAACCATAACGTGAGTAATCATCTATAAAAGTGATGAAATATTTTTCACCGTTCCAAGAGGGATTATCAAAAGGGCCACATATATCAGTGTGAATACGTTCAAGAAGTTGAGTGCTTCTTGTGGCTGCTTTCTTTAATGTGTGTTTTGTTTGTTTTCCTTTAATACAATCAATACACACGTCCATGTCACTAAAATCCAAATGAGGAAATTTTTTATTTTTCACTAACCTCATTAACCCTTTCTTTGGAAATGTGACCTAACCTTTGATGCCACAAGAAAGCAGAACTTTCATTTGGTGCACTACGTTTAATACATATATCATTTTCTACATGAAACAGAGATTCAACGAACTTAATATCCAAACCTTTCTTTCCCAAGTAAGTCTTTTACTCTTTAATAATGAAGAACATGAAAACTTCTTAGGCAAGGCCTCTATTTTATTTTTGTCTCCCTTTCCTTTTTCCTGATTTTTTTTCTTTGTTATTGTTGGATTTTTAAACCTATATAGTCCTTCTATTCTTAAAGGAGACTGTAAATCTATTGAATTTAAAAGAATAAAGTTTAATACATATATGAATATTGACAGGTGTTGGTGCGTGTGATTGAAAATGTTTTAGAGAAGTGTTGTTAAAAATGTCTACAACATAAATGACAACACTACACAGCGGAAGACTTAAACGCACACTTTTGCAAATGGATATCAAAATTTTCATAGGCTATACAAAATGTATAGACTATGCTGCCGCACTAGCAGAGAAACTTCAATATAACTTGTAGTGACACAAATACAAGGTTTACACAAGAAACCAAAATTCAAGGCCGCGCAAGACCTACACAAGATCACACAAGGATCTAAACAAGACCTATAAGAATAGACCTAAACAAAACCTAACACTTCTATGTTCAATCGAACAGATTGTTAGATTAAACAATGAATGTTGTGAACAATACCGAGACTAATGTTCCCAATATTCTGATGAACCGTGTATAACCTAGAATCTAGTGAATGACACATGATCTGTTCAACTCTGAATTATACTTTTCGGTCATACTTTGAAATGATGAAGTGGTGCTCTATTTATAGACGTAGATAATGAGCTCTCCACTACATAAGGAAGCCAAGTAGTGGGCTTCAAAATAACCGCCCATAATGATAACTTCCAAGTTAGTGGATATCTCTCTACTCAAACAATGAAACCACTTAACTTTCTAGAACCTTCTGGGACCTTCACGTCTTCAACTTCCATGCCTAGACAAATAATATAACATGGAAAAATCATTAGGAAAGTTAGTAGAAAGGGCGAATTCTGATGTAGTCTAAAATGATGGCAACACATTGCATAACATTTTTTCAACATCAACAATCTCCCCCAATTTGGCCTTTCTATTACAACACACTGATGTTGATCATAATCAAATAATTTTGATTAGAGTTGATCAGAGTTATGTAGACGAAATGATAAAATTTTCATCAAACGAAGTGATGAAAATTTTTAATCGAACCAAATAAAATAAAGCAAGTAAAAAGATAGTTTTGTGGACATAAAGCACAACATAAGGTGCTTATGGACCAAAAGGTTAACTATCAACCAAAACAAGTTTTCCGGACATAAAGCACAACATAAGGTGCTTATGGACCAAAAGGTTAACTATCAACCAAAATAAGTTTTTCGGACATAAAGCACAACATAAGGTGCTTATAGACCAAAAGGATAACTATAAACCAAAACACAATTATAAGCATATTAAGAAACTAATAGAGAAGGTTCATAAAGCATACAAACAATGCTTTAGACCTAGCAAAACAAGAAATAGAATAGCCTAATCTAAGAACTGTTTTTTAGGCTATCAACTATTACAACTTTAAAATAAAAACAGAGTCTAAGCATAATAATGAAAATTCAAATGAAGTAGAGGAGAGGAGAAGGGCTGAAGATAGAGATCAACAGCTGCATCCACAAGGACAGGCACAAACTCCCCCATACTTCGAACTTCATCATCACACAAGCTCAACTTTGAACATCATCTTGATGTTCAACTGCATCATCTAATCTTTCATTTGACTGGACTCAGGATATCATCAGGAATAGGTTGTGTAACCCCAATCTCATCAGCAACCACCTTAGCAACAGTGTCTGCAACAGCCTGCCTTAATATGTTGGCATCATCTTGAACAGCACTGTCAGCAACAACTTCATTTCCTGGTTCTTCTGGATCTACATTAACCTCCATATCTTGTAATTGCACTCCCCCAGAATTTGTGCGTGCATCAACATCAGGAGCTACTCCCCCTGTTGGAGTGGAAAAGAGATTCTCCCAAAATGCTTTTCTAATTTTCAAATCCTCCACATTTGCCAGAAAATTATCAATTGTGGTCTGCAAAGAGGAAATTTGATCAAGAATATAAGAGGGAGTTAGTTGGACAGAAAGAATGGATCCTCCAGGTGACATGTTGGCATTAATGTTGCCAACATGTTCAGCAGCATTTGAGGTAGAAGGTCGATTCTGAGCAGACTTGGCTGGATTAACACCGGGTAAAGGAACATCAATCACCCGTGGTCCACTGAGCAAGGTGTGAGAGATTCTGAAGCTTGCTTGGAAACTGCTGATTGTTTCAGTCTCTGGCCTATCAAATTCTTTATCTTCTAGCAACAATAAAATCAAACATGGGTAGGGTAGCAACCCTTTCCCAGAGATAGGACCAGTATAGCTCATCATATTTCTGAATATTGTTTGCCCCAAATCGAACTGAATCTCCTCATCTTGATAAGATTCATCTGAGTGTTGTTCAGTATGTTGCTCATCATCTTCTGAGCTTTCAGACCTTGATGTTGCCATCGGAGAGGCAACATCTTCAGCAACATTTATGGGAACATCGTGCAGAACAACCTTTTCTTTCTCTGTCTCCTTTCTTGATGATCTTTTCATTGCTATGTACTGATTCAAAGGAATTTTCATACTTGAATCAGTCTCCTCTGAGCTTTCTTTGTTTCCAGTTGGAGCAGCGGAGACTTTTTTTTCTTCATTCTCGCCAAAGACCTTGATGGGGTTAGAAGCAATCCCATCTTCAAGTACCTTTCTCCTCTTCTCAGAATAGTTCACTCTTTTCCCCATTGTTCTGTAGGAAACCCTACGTTTACCACCACGATAGGTAGTGTTCCCACGCCCACGATTGCGAACGTTTTGGAGCCGTTCTCCCAGTTGCAAAGATTCACTGAAGCCTTTAGAGTCGTCGGACCCAATGTCCGAGTCAGTTTCTTCCTCTGTAGCTCTTTCATCGACATAATCTTTAGGGTGCACCATTCTTTTCACCGGGTCTAAGTCAATCACACTCTCCCCCACAACGATTACAGGGGTAGTCGTTTGAAGGCAGAGCTGATTGTAAGCAGCAACCATCTCGTCCATTGTCATGTCCGCTGGAAGTTTGATTTCAATCGGACAAGTTTCAAACTCTTTTGGTGTGGGTTTGGAAGATTCAGCAATAATAGGTGTAATGTAAGAAGAAGGAGCTATTTCGGCTTGGATTGAGAGTGGATTTGTGAAGGTAAGTGGTTGAGGAGCAGTAGGTATGGGAACCTCCATCGAGCCAATGGTAATCGACGGCAATGTTGGTGTCGATGCCTGAGCATTTTCGGCAGTATTCTGGGATTTAGAAGAGGTAGCCATGGAAGCAAGAATTTGCAGAGGGTTTTCTTGGGATGTTGGTTTCGATTGTGATGATTGTGAAGATGCAGAGCCTCCCTGCGTAGCCATCTAATCAAGTTCAGAGAGAAAAAATATTAAAATAATCAATACACAATAATATTAAACCAATTGAAATGAAGAAGATGAAGTGATACTACACAAGAGTACAAATAATACCTTATCTAAAATAATGCTAACACTTTAATTAACTTAAACAATATTTGATATAAGGAAAAAATGATATGAAAAATGAGATATAATTTATAGAGATATGAATTGGAAGTTATTTTCGAATTTTTCAGCTTGAAGAAAAAACTACCCATAATTATGATGTGGTGGTTTAAAAAACCACCCATCATTTCGAAAAATAAGAAAGTGGAAAGTTTTGGAAATAAAATTAAATAACTACCCATTACACTACACATAATTAATTAAATAAATTCAGAGAATTAATTCACATAATTAAGACTTAATAAAATTAAAATTCAAAAAAGAAATAACCATCAAAGACTTAGTCAAATTTTCGTGCCCTAACAAATGTTGTCAAATATGTCGGCACACACACATCTCAACACGAATTTTACATGAATTTACTTCATTAGTGTTGCCCCAATTTTTTTTTTTTACAAAACACTATTTTAGTTCATATTGATCCATCTTTTCAAAAGAGAGCATCGTAGTAGTCAACTCCGTGTCCCATAGTTACTCAATGGATTATGAACAAATTGATGCAATTTTCATCACCTTTTAAAAGAGAGCATCGTAGTCACGAGCTCCGTGTCCCATATTTACTTAGTGATTTAACATCTTTTAGTGAATATTTTTACAGGCATTTAAGAGATGTGTGTCCAGGACTTTCAAAATGTTCCAACATGTATGCTCGAAAATAATAACACATCTAATCAAGTTATAAAGTAACTGAAATATAAAAATACCTAGTCAAAATTATGAGAACTAAAAAATGTTGTCACAAATGCTGTCACCATTTGCTACAACACTCGTCATGAATTTAATTAATAGTGCATAGACCAAGAGATTTCTTAAGAGATGAAAATCTTTGGTCATCAAGGGCTTTTGTAAAAATGTCCGCAAGTTGTTTTTCAGTAGAAATATATTCTAACTTCACAATTTCTTTCTCTACAAGATCTCGAATAAAATGATGTCTTATACTAATGTGCTTAGTTAATGAATGTTGCACAGGATTTTTTGAGATATTAATTGCACTAGTGTTATCACACATAACAGTGAGCATTTCACAATTTAAACCATAATCATCAAACATTTTTCTTAACCAAAGTAATTGAGTACAACAACTCCCTGTTGCAATATATTCTGACTCGACCGTGGATAGAGAAACACAATTTTGCTTCTTGCTATGCCGAGAGATTAAGTTGTTTTCCATGAAGAAACAACCTCCACTCGTGCTCTTTCTATCATCACTATCACCTGCCCAATCAGCATCACTATAACCTAGCAAGGAATTGTTAGTATCTTTGCTATACCAAATACCAAGATCACATGTGCCGGCAACATATTTGATAATCCTTTTGACGGCATTTAAATGTGACTCTTTTGGATCAGCTTGGTATCTTGCACATAAACATACACTAAACATAATGTCCGGTCTACTAGCAGTTAGGTATAAAAGACTTCCTATCATCGATCTATATAATGTTGGGTCAACATTTTTGCCAACATTATCTTTAGACAATTTTTGAGATGATCCAATAGGAGTTTTCATGTGTTTAGCACTTTCTAAACCAAATCTTTTAACCAAATTTTTTGCATATTTACTTTGTGAAAAGAAAATTCCATCTTTAAGTTGTTTGATTTGAAGATCTAGAAAGTAATTCAAATCATCAACCATGGACATTTCAAATGTTGATGTCATTTCATTAACAAAGTCTTTCAACATATAATCACATGTAGAACAAAAAACAATGTCATCAACATATATTTGTGCAATCAAAATTTTAGAATTAACATGCTTGATGAATAAAGTTCTATCAGCTTCTCCTCTTACAAAACCAATTTGAATAAGAAAATCAGTTAACTTACCATACCAAGCTCTAGGAGTTTGTTTAAGACCATATAAAGCCTTTTGCAATTTAAAAACATGGTTAGGAAAATCTGAATTTTCAAATCCTTTAGGTTGCTCAACATATGCTTCTTCATTTAAAATGTCATTTAAGAAAGCTGCTTTAACATCCATTTGATGCAATTTAATATTAATGAAACATGCAATTGCAAGTAATAGTCTTATAGACTCAATTCTAGCTACGGGTGCAAATGTTTCATCAAAGTCAATTCCCTTAACTTGAGTATAGCCTTGAGCAACTAATCTAGCCTTATTCATAACAATATTGCCAGATTCATCAGTTTTATTCTTGTATATCCATTTAGTTCCAATCACATTAACATTTTCGGGTCTAAGAACTAAAGTCCATACTTCATTACGCTCAAATTGATTTAATTCCTCATGCATGGTATCCAATTCTCATCTTTTAATGCTTCATCAACATTTTTAGGCTCAACTAAAGAATGGTAACATTCATGGTTCACAAGATTGCATTTAGAAGACATGCATATGGATCTTACCACATTACTTACGATCATCTTCCCTCTTGTTTGAACTCCAGAGTATTGTTCTCCAATGATTTGATTTGATGGATGATTTTTCAGTATGCGTGAAGACAGAGTTTTATAAAAAATATTTGGATATTCTATAGGTTCTGACTTTTTAGTAGATGTTGTCTCAGATGTTGACGCATTTTGAGCAACATTTCTATTTTGGTCAGAATCTATAGGTTTTATAATTTCAACCAAATCAGTAATATCCTCTTCAAAATTTGTTCCTGCAAGACTAGAATCATCATCAAACACAACATTAACTGATTCTTGCACAGTGTCAGTTTTCAAATTGTAGATTCTATAGGCTTTACTATTTCTAGAATAGCCTAAGAAGAACCCTTTATCACTTTTTGAATCAAACTTATGCAATTGATCCCTATCATTCAAAATGTGGCAAACACAACCAAAAATATGAAAATACTTCACATTTGGTTTCTTATTGTTAAGGATCTCATATGGGGTTATTTTGGAATTAGTTCTAAGATAGACTCTATTAGTAATATAACAAGAAGTATTTAAAGCTTCAGCCCAAAACCTTTTAGATAAATGTTTTGATAAAAGCAAAAAACTAGCCATTTCTTGCAAAGTCCTATTCTTTCTTTCCGCAATTCCATTTTGTTGTGGGGTTTTTGGTGAAGAAAACTCTTGAATGATACCCTTATTTTCACAAAATTCAGTAAACAAAGCATTTTGAAATTCCCTACCATGATCAAACCTAATTCTCTTTACTTTAGTATTGAAAATAGTCTTGAATCTTTTATAAAGAATTTTAAAAGCATTAAAAGTTTCTGATTTGTCTTTTAAAAATTCTACCCAAGTGTATCTAGAGTAATCGTCAACAATAACAAAAGAATAATTTTTTCCACCAATACTCTCAGTTTCCATAGGACCCATCAAGTCCATATGTAAAAGTTCAAAACAATGTGTTGTCGAACAGTGTGCCAACATTTTATGTGACACTTTGATTTGCTTACCCTTTTGACATGCATCACAAACCTTGGTTTTGTCTAACTTTAAAGAAGGGAGACCTTTAACAGCGTCAAGTCTAATCAAATCATGAATGCATCTATAATTAGCATGACCAAGTTTTTGATGCCAAAGAGTATTTTCATCTAATTTCACACTATTGCACGTTTCATTCGATTCAATCAAATAACAATTGTCTACAGACCTATTACCAATCATAAGACACTCATCATCATTATTGAGCACATAGCATGAATTTTTATCAAATTTAACATGCAAATCATCATCACATAATTGACTTATACTAATCAAATTAGCACGTAAACCATCAACATGCAACACATTGGTTAACTTTGGAAAACCATGAACATTCAAGGTAACTTTACCAATTATTTTTCCTTTTGAACCACCTCCATAGGTAACATTTCCACCATCATGCATTTTATAATTTGTAAGAAATTTAATATCACCAGTCATATGTCTAGAACATCCACTATCAAAATACCATAGACCAGGAATGCATGCTTTTAAGGAGGTATAAACAACATTACATTTCATATCAGACTCACTGACCTTTTCATGATCATGTTGTTGAATATGTTGTGCTTTACCAGGCAACATATTACAAGACATTTTAGATTCTTGTATTTAAACCAGTAAGGACGAATATGACCCTTCTCATGATAAAAATGACATACAAAATCTCTAGAATGAGAAGTAACAGATTTACTATCTCTTGCCTTAACAAATTTTATGGACATATCATTTTGCACGATTTTTGTAGAGTTAGAATCATACCCAATACCTTCTTTACCTACATTCGAAATTATCAATGCATCTTGTAATTTTTCTGCACCTTTGGTAAACTTTTTGAAGCTTAAGGTTGTGCTTTCTAGTTGTTTTTTCAACTTACATATTTCTAGATCTTTTCTAGTAAGCAATACTTCCAACTTTGCTACTGAATGTTTTAAGTCATCATTCTCTTTGATGATTTGTTGAATATCAACCTGTTCTTCACCTGAAATATTCATCTCTGAAAAAGAACTCATTAGACAACTTTCATCTGGACTGATTTTGTTTGATGTTTTCACAAATGTTGGCACATTTGTTTCAACATCAGACTCAAAATCGTCCAGTAAATCATCATTTGTATCATAAAAAAGAATTCTAGCAGAGAAAGCAAATTCATCATTTTTCTCAATGTCAGGTTCATTATCAGAATCATCACTCAAGGTAGTATTAAAATTCAATTTCTTTCTAATCAAGGTGTTAGCACATTCATTAGCATAATGGCCGTATCCAGTACATGCATCACACCTAACATTCTTTCTATACTCGGGATCGAATTTAGGTTTATTACTCCTATTAAACTGTTTTGATCTATCAAAATTTTCTTTCTTTTCAAACATTTTAGGAGTAGAAGTACCTTGATTCATATTCTGAACATTTGTTTTTAACCTATTAGCTCTATTTTTCAAAAATGAATTGAACTGCTTGGTTAATAAAGAAATGTTGTCGGAAGTGTCGGAACATATTTCAGAACATTCATCATCCGATTCAACTTCAGTAACAAAAGAAATGTTTTTAGAACTAGAAGCATCATTTTTCAAAGCAACAACCTTTTTATCAGAATTAACTTCATCTCTCTGTTCAAAATTCATCTCATAAGTTTTTAAAATACTAATCAATTCATTAAGACTTATAAGATCAGTGTTTTTGGCTTCTTCAATAGCACAAATTTTTGCATCAAAATGTTTTGGTACGGTTCTTAAAACCTTATGGACTAATTTTATTTTAGAGATAGGTTCACCCAATGAATGTGATTCATTAGAAATCTCAGTGATCCTTTCACTATACGAAGATATATCCTCATCATCTTTCATTTTAAGATTTTCAAATTTTGTACCTAACATTCTAAGCTTAGTTCTACGAACACTCTCAGAACCTTCGCAATGTTCTTGCAAACGGTCCCAAGCATCTTTTGCTGACACACAATTCGAAATGATTTTAAACATAGATACATCAGTTGATGTAAATATTGCATTGAGGGCTTTCGAATTGTAGTTAGCAACCGTTACCTCATCATTTGTCCAATCGATTTCTCGTTTGACACGAGCTTCATTATCATCATCGGCTGGAAGTAGAGGCTGAGTCCAACCATATAGTACACTCCTCCATGCTCTTTCATCAAGAGATTTGATATACATCCTCATCTTTGGTTTCCAATATGAATAATTGGAGCCATCTAAGATAGGAGGTTTTAGTGCGGGAGTTAATGGATATTCCATTGCAAAAATACACAAACAAAGGATCTTAAACTAAATGTGTCTAGTTTGTGGCTCTGATGCCACTTGACATGTGTTGGTGCGTGTGATTGAAAATGTTTTAGAGAAGTGTTGTTAAAAATATCTACAACATAAATGACAACACTACACAGCGGAAGACTTAAACGCACACTTTTGCAAAGGGATATCAAAATTTTCATAGGCTATACAAAATGTATAGACTATACTGCCTCACTAGCAGAGAAACTTCACTATAACTTGTAGTGACACAAATACAAGGTTTACACAAGAAACCAAAATTCAAGGCAGCGCAAGACCTACACAAGATCACACAAGGATCTAAACAAGACCTATAAGAATAGACCTAAACAAAACCTAACACGTCTATGTTCAGCCGAACGGATTGTTAGATCAAACAATGAATGTTGTGAACAATGCCGAGACTAATGTTCCCAGCATTCTGATGAACCGTGTATAACCTAGAATCTAGTGAATGACACATGATCTGTTCAACTTTGAATTATACTTTTCGGTCATACTTTGAAATGATGAAGTGGTGCTCTATTTATAGACGTAGATAATGAGCTCTCCACTCCATAAGGAAGCCAAGTAGTGGGCTTCAAAATAACCGCCCATAATGATAACTTCCAAGTTAGTGGATATCTCTCTACTCAAGCAATGGAACCGCCTGACGTTCTAGAACCTTCTGGGACCTTCACGTCTTCAACTTCCATGCCTAGACAAATAATATAACACGGAAAAATCATTAGGAAAGTTAGTAGAAAGGGCGAATTCTGATGTTGTCAAAAATGATGGCAACACATTGCATAACATTTTTTCAACATCAACAGTGATAAAAAATTGTTGTTCAATTATTCATTGTTGTTCAGCTTTAAAAATTAGTAGTTAATAATCTGTAACTTTTGTTTCTTCAATTATGCAGTAGCTAGTAAGATGGATAGTTCAAGTGCAAGTGCAACACAACCCATTAACTAATAAAGAATAAATTCTTCTTGGAAGTATAATATACTGTAGGATCCAAAATTTAAGGGAAACATTATACGCTATTGAAATAAAACCTTTGCCATTATTAATATACTATATAAATTACTATTTAAAAATTTCCTAAAAATATTGATACTCATTTTCAATTGAAATGATGTTATTGTAAAATTTATCATTTAGACCACCGTGAGACCATTATAATTTTTTAATAAAAAGATTTATCACTTTGTGAATCACTGAATTAATTAAATTATTTGAGTCATGAAAGAATCCAATATTGCTTCAATATAATATATTTCTGTTGTGGTACGATTATTACAATGGGCCCGAGCCCATAAATAATCAGACGAGGCCCAAACCCAATACAAGAGAAGTTGGAGTACGAGCATAAACAAAGCCCACAAATACAAGCAGGAGCAGGTCGAACACCTACAGGCACGAGCAGGTCGAGCACCTACGTGCACGAGCAAGTCGAGCACCTACGGGCACGAGCAGGTCGAGCACCTACGTGCACGAGCAAATCAAGCACCTACAAGCACGAGCAAGCCGATCACCTACGGGCACGAGCAAGCCGAGCACCTACGGGCACGAGCAAGCCGAGCACCTACGGGCATGAGCAAGCCGAGCACCTACGGGCACGAGCAAGCCGAGCACCTATGGGCACAAGCAGGTCGAGCACCTAACGTGTACGAGCAAGTCGAGCACGTACAAGTACGAGCAAGTCGTGCACCTACAAGCACCAGCAAGCTGAGCACTTACGGGCTCGAGCAAGCTCATAGTCAACTCTTACAGAGTAATTATAGCTGTTATGCATAATTAAGGGCTTAATTAATATCATTTAATACCTACACAAGGAAAGCTACCATTTATGGAGAGAAGACTTACTGAAATAATATTTGTAACGGTCTAGTTGACCAATTTAGCACGATAGACGCACATACCTTATTTAGGAACGTCTATAAATATGGGCTTAGGGCCATCATTGTAAAGGTCCACGAATTTGATCAATACAAAGACTACATTTAAGTCCTAGCTCTTGCAATACAAGACCTAGGCAAATCTCTGTGTTATTTATTTCTTCTGCACGATTATTCAAGTATTTACAAACTTATTTGTTATCCTGATCCCAGCCACATAAGGATTTAATCAGGTAATAACAATTGGCGCTAGAAGAAGGGCAACAAAATACTTATATCTCCTAATTTTAAGGATTTAGACTTGGATTTTGAAGTTCATCTTCAAATCCTCAAGTCTCTAAGAAATTTTCGAAGGCTATCTTCAAAGTTGTCGTTTCGAATATCTTCTCCAAATCATCGTTAGAATGACAAAATCAAAGGCTGCTGCTACAACCCGTGCTAGCTCCCCAACACTTCTGGTGGATACTCCACGGCTCATCTGAGAGGAAATTTATCTGCGAGAAATACACACACTCCGGACCAAACCCCAATGGCTGAGCATGCTCAGTCCGCACTCGCGCATCGGACAAGGGAGTTAGCGCCTATCCCCATGTAGAATTTTGAATCTCCCGAGCAAGTGGACACGCTTGTATGGAAACTCCAGAAAAAAGCCAAGGAAATGAGAGTAGCACGAGCTTCATCCTCTACTCCTAAGAAAAACTACAACTTTCGCCAAAACAAAATAAGAAGGGTGGAGGAACACTAAGGGGAAAGTCATGTGCAGGCTACCGAATCTGAATCTCATTCGGTTTTTAATCGACTTGGTTTGGATTTCTCCAACAGATCATATTCATGGCCTGCCAACCGGAAAATACCACATGTTTCTTCTCTTCCAGAGTCATTAACTCGGTCCTCTAATTATACTCCTATGCAAATCTCATACTCAAGAAACGTTGAACCTGGAAACTCTGCCAGACAACAAATGAGTTTTGCACAAAGCGCATTGCTTAGGTGTGATCAACCTCGTATTTCGGTCCATGATCGATTGTGCCCTGGGTGTTATCCTTACCATGCTTACCAAGAACCTGCAATTGGACAGGTAAGACCAGCGGCAGTGCAAGATAGCCAACAATCCCTTTTGCAAGCCTTACAGAAAAGGCTAGATGAAGTGGAGGGAAAAGTGGAATCAAGAGGAAATAACCATAAACGATTAAGCTCGGACAATGAGCCTTTGGCCATTGAGCTGGAAGAATCCCCTGTGCAAGCAAAAATTACTCCTTTGCAAGCCCCCCTCTATGAGGGAAAGACTGATCCGGAGACCCATCTCTCCAAGTATAGGATATACATGACCGGTCGAGGTGCAACAGACGCTACAAAATGCCGACAATTTCCACTCACATTGGGTGAACTAGCCCATAAATGGTATGTGAGTCTTGCTTCCCGCTCCATCCACAGTTTTTCTGAACTTGGGGAGAAATTTGTATCATATTTTGCCGCTAAAATTAACAAGCCAGAAAGCCGCCATCGTCTGATGAGGGTAAGGCAGCAAAAGAATGAGGGGGATGAGGAATATATTGATAGGATTGATGAAATTATCCTTGGCGGTGAACCTATAAGTGACGAACTAGCACTTCATTCTTTGCTCGGAGGATTTAGGGGAGACTCTCCCATGTTCCGCAGTCTTACTAAGGACCTCCCAACAACTTATGCAGAGTGCAGGAGACGAGCAGGCGAGCTCATAAATCGTCAGAAATTGTTAGCCCAAAGGTTGGGAGAGGTTAAGGAAGAGGAAAAACAAGTAAAGCCATCATCTTTCAAGAAGAAGAATGGCGGTCGGACTTCCAAAATGCCAGGAACCTTTAAAAGGTTCGATGCCGGTGAAGAAGTGAGTATAGTGGAGAAGTTCAACCAAACTCCAGCATATATCTTCAACGCCATCAAAGGCAAGAATTTGCTCGAACCTCCTCAACCAATTCGAAATGTACCACGTCAGCCTAATAACAAACAATTCTGCGCCTATCACGATAGTCCTGGACATAATACAAGCAGGTGTCGTGATCTCTTAAGACAGCTATGGAAGCTGTTTGAGGAAGGGAAGTTGAATGAGTTTGTCAAACGACCAGCACCTAGGTGAGATAAGGCTGATCAAGGCACTTTGAAGAGAGAACGAGAAAACCGACCTCCACCTCATCAACAAACAGAAGTTGCCAATTTAGGGGTTGAAGATGAGGATTCTTTTGGGGTGGAGCCCCCAATTCGAGCTGGCGGACATGTGCATATGATCCAACCTGGTGGAGCTGTGGGGGGACTTACTCCGGTGATTACTACTTCAAACAGAAAAAGAAAGGCAGAAATAAGAGCACTCAACGAGGTAAATCTTGTTGCGCTCCCAGAGCCAAACATCTCCAAAAGTTGTGTGCTTACATTCTCAAACGAGGATAGGGAAGGGATGCTGTACCCAAAGAATGACGCACTAGTCATTTCAACTAAAATCCTGGGTATGAATGTGAGTCGCATCCTCGTTGATAATGGATGTTTCTGCAATATCATATTCAAATCTGCTCTCGATCAAATGGGCAACCTCACGAGTTATATCAAACCATACAACACTATACTCAAGGGGTTCGGGGATACTGCAGTGACCGCTTACGGGAGAATCAAGCTCGCTGTGGAGCTCATCTGCTATAAAAATGATAAAGTGAGGATCACTAGGCCCATAGAATTTATAATAGTCGACCTGCCAAATGTTTATAATGGCTTCTTAGGTCGTCCTTTTCTTGAATCATTTGAGGCTCTAGCGTCCTCATATTTCTATTGTATCAAGTTTCCCACCATTGAAGGTGTGGTCGGCACCATTAAAGGTGACCAAATAATGGCAAAAAAATGTGTGAACTATCTCAATGTGTATTTAGATTATACTTTATTTTCTAAATTTCAGAATATTGGGAACATCGAGGAGCAAGAGCAAGCTATGTCCATCGAGATGGATGTCGACCCCAATGAACTTGAACATCAAGTCCCAATGGACATCGATCAGGAAGTGGCACAATACACAATCCGCAAGGACGACTGTTCAAGTAAAGATTGTCCAAATGAAGACCAATTAAGTGAAGATTTTGAACTAAGACTGGGATTTGAGCCATTGACCTTCGACATTGATCCCCGACATGAGATAAAAGATCCAAGGAAACTGAAGAGAGCTACACCAGTGGAAGCACTTGAGCATATTCCTGTTGATCCAACACGACCAGATCTCGAAGTTTTGATTGGATCTCGAATTCCAGTGGACATGAAGGATCATGTTATTGAGTTCCTCAAAAGCAATATTGATGTTTTTGCTTGGTCTCACCAAGACATGGTTGGGATTGATCCCAAGCATGCATGTCATCACCTCAAAATCGATCCGTCAAGAAAGCCAGTCTCACAAAAGCGTCGAAAGTTTTACCCAGAAAAATATGCTGCTCTAGCTGAGGAAGTGAAGAAATTGCTTGATAATAAGTTAATCGAGCAAGCTAAAGATGAACCTCAATGGGTGGCCAATGCTGTTTTGGTGAAGAAACCAAATGGATCATGGAGATTATGTATCGACTTCACGGATTTGAACGATGCATGTCCGAAAGATCATTTCCCAATGCCCCATATTGATCACCTTGTGGACAATACGGCGGGGCATGAAATGATGTCTTTTATGGATGCCTTTGCTGGTTATCATCAAATCCCAATGGCTAAAGAAGATGTGAAGCATACCTCTTTTCTCACAGAAAAAGATATGTATAGTTGGAAGAGGATGCCCTTTGGCCTAAAGAATGCTGGAACAACATACCAGAGGTTAGTAAACAAAATGTTTGCAAACCAAATTCGTAAAACGGTTGAGGTGTATATTGATGATATTGTGGTCAAGAGTCGAAGGAAGGAGGATCATCTACATGATCTTACTGAAGTATTCTCTATCTTGAGAGAGTACAACATGAAACTTAATCCGAAGAAGTGTCATTTCGGAGTGGAGTCAGGGAAGTTCCTCGGTCATATCGTCAGTCAACGAGGAATTGAAGCTAATCCTGAAAAGATAAAGGCTATCCTCGACCTCAGAGAGCCCACCAACATCAAACAAGTTCAGAAGTTGACGGGATGCTTGGCATCTCTTAACAGATTCATTTCAAGGTTGGGGGACAAGAGTAGGCCGTTCTTCAACACAATAAAAAAGAACAAATTTTCATGGAACAGGAAAAGTCAGTTGGCATTCATGAGGTTGAAAGAGTACCTTGCCAATCCGCAAATTCTTTCCAAACCTGTTCCAGGCGAAAAATTGTATCTATACTTAGCAGCATCAAAATCAGCACTCAGTGCAGTATTAGTTAGAGCAGAGGGGCAGCAACACTTGCCCATTTATTTTGTGAGTCAAGTACTTCATGACGCTGAGCTACGTTACACTCCTTTGGAAAAATTGGCTTATGCACTGGTGATGAGCGTGAGGAAACTAAGGCCATACTTTTTTTACCATCAAGTCGAAGTTCTCGCTACTCTTCCACTCAGACAAGTGTTGCACAGGCCGGATACAAACGGGAGATTGCTCAAATGGTCATTAGAAATAGCCCAATACGGGGTCACATACGCTCCACAAACGGCAATCAAGGGTCAAGCCCTGGCGGATTTTGTGGTGGAACTCACTTTTCCAATCAGTCCTACGAAATTGAATCATCCTCCATGGAAGCTGTATGTGGATGGTTCCTCAACAAGTACAAGTTCGGGGGCAGGAATAGTTTTGATTGGTCCGGATGGTCAATCCTTTACAAATGCAGTGCGGTTCAACTTCCAAACAACCAATAACGAGGCTGAATATGAAGTGTTAGTCGGTGGTCTTGAGCTCGCAATAGCTGTAGGAGTCAGAAGATTACATATTTTTATGGACTCTCTTTTGGTTGTAAACCAAATGAAAGGCTAGTACGAAGACAGAGGTGAACAAATGGTGAAGTATCAAGATTTAGTGATTGAGATGTGCGAGAGGTTCGAACAAGTCTTTATCGAACAAATACCTCGTGAGCAAAACTCTCAAGCTGAAGCTCTTTCTAAGCTCGCAACTTCAGAAGGATCAGCGGACCTATCAAATATCCAATTAACCAGGTTAGCAAGCCCTTCGGTCAACAGACATATGGTTGCAAATGTGGAGGAGATCGAGGATAATTGGATAACCTCCATTGTCGTTTACCTCCGGACAGGAGCACTTTGCGAGGATCGAACAAAAGCTCGGCAGTTGGAGATGCGGGCAACAAGATACATTCTTTTAGGGGATCAACTCTACAAGAGAAGTTTTTGTTTGCCACTTCTAAAGTGCATCACCCCAGAGCAAGGAAATAGAGTTTTAACCGAGATCCATGATGGGGTATGTGGGAACCATGCAGGAGGAAGAGCCCTCATTTACAAAACAATGAGGCAAGGATATTTCTGGCCCACATTGAGGAAGGATGCCATAGCTTATGCAAAGGCTTACCACCAATGTCAGATACATGGACCAAACATCAAGCTAGCTCCGGAGCAGCTTACATCTATGTATAGTCCATGGCCTTTTGTTCAGTGGGGCATAGATCTTATCGGTCCATTACCAACAGCTCCTGGTGGACTCGAGTTTGCTGTCGTCGCTGTTGATTATTTCACAAAGTGGGCAGAAGCAGAGCCTTTGAACAAGATCGATCAAGGCCAGATGATAAAATTCATATGGAAAAATTTGATCTGTAGGTTCGGACTTCCACAAGCTATAATTACGGATAACAGGGAAGCAGTTCGATGACTCCGAGCTAAGAGATTTTTGTGACACTTGGAAGATCAGAAAAGTCTTCTCAACGCCATATCATCCCCAAACTAATGGCCAAGTAGAAGCAGTCAACAAAATTTTGAAACGGACTTTGAAGGCCAAGCTTGAAGAGAGAAAAGGTAAGTGGGCCAGTGAGCTTCCAGATGTATTATGGGCGTATAGGACAACTACGAGAAATTCAACTGGAGAGACCCAATTTGCCCTTGCATTTGGAACTGAGGCGGTCATTCCATCTGAGGTGGCAGTTCCTAGTCATAGGACTTCGCAAGAGTTTAGTGAAGAAAACGACATAGCAAGGAGAATCGATCTCGACATGATTGAAGAGCGACGATTAACATCGGCTCACAAAAATGCCACTTACAAACAACAATCGGAGAAATACTTTAATTCCAAAGTTAAAGTTAGAAAGTTCGGAGTAGGAGACTTGGTACTCAAGAAAACAAATGATGTAACAAAAGGGGTATTTGGACCGAACTGGGAGGGACCATTCACGGTGACAAAGTGTCTATCCAACTGTGCGTACGAGCTTGAACACCCAGATGGCACTCCAGATCAATACCCCTGGAATGCTGCTCTCTTGAAGAAGTATTTCCAATAATATGACATTTTGTAAAGCCCTGGGGGCATGTACATATCTTGTGTCTTATGAATAAAAATGTTTACCTACACAATTTTGTTGTGAACATATTTCTCTCAAGCTTTCCTCAAAGTTAGCGAGCTTCAAGTATCTTGCGCAAGCTCATTTGAGTTAGTAAGATATAAAATCTGTCACTTTAACTAGTGAACCCTTCAACCACGGCAAACATGACTGTGGTTGGAGCCAAAGTCGCCCGAGCTAATCAAAAGGCGAGCTAATAATCTTGCAAAATTGGACTTAGTGTGAGGCGCAGCGGATTTAGCTCGACGAATATAACCGACGAGATTAATCCTTCAAAAGTCCCTTGACGAGCTAATAATCTCTCAAATTCGGGCAAAAATCTATTACAACGAGCAAAAAATCTTGCAAATAGATCCAAATAATTTGATGTAAACATAGCACATATGCAACCATCAAGTTTTTATGTCAAATCCAATCAATAAAGCAAAGATAGAAAGCAGGTGTTCAAAGTACATCTCAAAAACCATAGTGAAAAGTCAACGGCAAAACAGATGAAAAGGAAAAAAATCAACTCAAAATAGCTCTACTACGGATCTACATCGACAAACGAGTAGTCATTATGCAGAGCGCCAATAACTTCAATATCAGTGTGGGGAAGTCCGCTAGATGGAGAAACAACATCCAATGCAATGATATTCGGGACAACATCAATGGGTGAGGCATCTTCCATGAGAACAAGAGAGTTTGGTTCAACAGTAGCAACCTGATCGTCCTCTACATCTTCACCTCCATCATCTTCTCCATCTTCACCATCAGGAACATCTTGCCCCGGAAGTAAAAGTTTGCTTTGATCAGGAAACCAGCTTAAATCAATGTTGTGATCGGTTTGTAGATCAAGGATACGCAGGTAGAAGCATGGATGAAGAGGATAACGAGTAGCATAGTTTTTGAAACATTCTGCCAAAGCATCAATAGATAAACCAGCACAGGCTACAACTCGTATGGCATCCACAAAAGCAAGATAATATGAGCACTGCGCATAGAGTACGGGGTCCTTGGTGGGATCTTCTTCTTTGGTGATATCTTGGTTTGCCTGATGTTTAAGTTTCTGGTTAGCTTCGGCAAGTTCTTTCAGAGCGGCATCAAGTTTTCTTTGCAGATCATCTTTCTCTTTTGCTCTCTCTGATTGGATAAGCACAACATTTTCTTCAGCATTCTTCTTATCCTTAAGTGTTTCACGTCGAAGGTTCTCCACCTCCAAAAGCTCATCTTTCAAGCGTATTTCCATCTCTTTAGCGGAGGATTTCTCGGCCTCATATTTATCCTTATATTCCTTCATCACAATATAAGCAGAATTGAGCTGACTCTTAGCTTCCTTAACTGTATCCATGATATCCTCTTCACGCTTCTTCATCTCGGTGAGTTCTTTCTTCAAGGCAAGAAAGTCATCAATCTCATCATCTCTTTCAGCTAAAGCTTGAGTAGTCAATATGGCAGTCTGAAGTGCAAGCATCTGAGCAGCTAGCAGAATATCATCCCCATCACTTCCTTTCACAATACCCTCAAGCTCGTGAGTCCACGCCCGAGGAACATCAAAGATAGTCCATTTCAAATGACTGGGCAAATCTCTACCACTTGAGGCTCCCCTCGATGTCAAAAAATCAAGCAGCATAGGAGGACGGGGAGGATCATTTTTTACATATCTGGAGTAAGAAGTAAAATAATTGTTACATACTTTGAATAAAAGTTTCAGAAAGAAATTCAGAGTATAGATATATAATAAACGACTAAAATCTTACCTCTGGAATCGATTGGGATCCGACCCAAGGAAACTTTTCTCCTTATAATTTGTCTTTGCTAGTGAAGGAGTTGGAGGAGAAACATGGGTAGCAGGTTCTTTTCCTCGGTCCAAATGTTTAGCTCGAGGAGGTGTGTTTCCAGTATCAATCTCCATTGGATCTAAGGACGACTCTCGAGTTCTTTTTTGACCCGCTTGGGGTGAGGAGTGAGGATGAGCAGAAATCGAGATTACCGGAGGAGAAGCAGGATAGTTCTCGATAGTTGCAACTTCAGATATCACGGGTCTCACAGTGATTGCTCCAGGAGCAGGAGGGTCCATCTTTCTCTTCGCCGTACCTTTCCTACCCCTTTTACCTCTTTCTTTGGTCTTAACAACTCCTATTTGAGCGAAGAAGTCGGGAATATCATCCATTAGCTCTAGAGGGCAAGACTCAAAAAGGGGAAAGACGACTGCAATAACAGAGGAAAAGAATAAAGAAAATCAGTGCATTTCAATCCATATAAAGTACTCCATTTCAATATTAAATGAAATGAAGAGCTAAAATATGCTTACGAGGTTCAATACGGATATGATTTGGATCCCGAAATAATCTAGCTTCGAAGCGGGCAGCCCGAGTATTAAGGTGGTCTACACGTTTTTCACGCTCAGGCAACAAGTAAATTTTCTCCAACACTACCCTGAAGTCAAATGGGAGTTCGTTTTCACCAGGAAACACGTAATCTGCAGTAAAAAAGAATAATTAGATCAGTACTTTTGCAAATGCACAAATAAAAAGTCTTACTTGATGATTTTCGCTTCGGAACCACGGGAATATCAAGCTCGACTCTGTTAGAATGATGCACAGTTTTCCAACTACCAGAAACCCAAAACCATTTTCTACTGTCGGATCTTGGAGGGTTGGGAATCCCCACTACAACTCGCAATTTATGACGAGGTTTAAGATATATATCACCGTATTATCTCACTTCTGATGTCAGCACATACAAGTAGGTGAGCTCAGCTGCATTTGGAAGTCGATATAATCGAGATTTTTCAAAAATGATCAAAGTGCTCATAAGAGAGTACCACGAGTTAGGCATGAGTTGAATAGGGGCAATTTCCCAAAATTGAAGTTCTTCTGTGATGGCCAGATGAAGAGGAAAATGAAGAACCGTTTCCATCATGTCATAAGTCACTGCTACCATCCCTGGGGGAGGTTGATCCGCTCTTTCACTCGAGTAAGGAACATGAAAATGAACATCACTAGGGGTGCCCCATCTTTCACGCCAAGAGTTAAGGTCAGTTAGAGTCATAATGCTCCTAATCTTATTAGAATTCCAATTCGTCCTTTCAGTTCTCCTAAATGACTCTGGAGCACGAGATACCGGACAATAGGGATGTTCAGACAAATATTTGGAAAAAGATGGACTCGGGGTAGGTCCAGCAATTTCATCCACAAATCGTCTCCACAATGACCACGCTCTTTCAACATCATAATCAATATCAGAGGAGTTATTCTCGGAAGCTCGTTTTGTCCGATTATGATTACGGTCATCTATGGATAAATGTCTAGTCATGTCATTTGGAAGATTCTTCGGTGACACCGACATCGGTTTGTCAAAATTGCCATCCATGTCACGGAGAAGTCCCATATGAGAGCGACTCACGTTAAGTGAAAATCCAACGCCGTCGTTAGATGGTTTATGAACTCTACGGGACATAATGTTTAAGATCGAAGATTGAGGATCAGAATTAAAACTTACTCAATAATTGAGATTTTTCCAGACCTCTGGAGAGAAGGGTGTCGTCGAGTCTGCTGAAGACAGATTTATTCAAACTTAAGTAAGGGAATTCTTTTGTTTGCCGATTAGAAAAGAAAAATCACATGGAAAAGTTTATTTGAGTAAGTGGAAGAAAGTTATATGTTTACCTGATGTCGCACAAAGTTTGTATGAAAATAACAAAAATGTTTGGCTCCAAGATATGACCACTGAGCGACGTCACAGGGGCAGGGGGAACCGTAGTCCGTCCCAAACCGAGTGTCTCAAACGTTGACAACAAATTTCAATGGCGAGGCAAGGGGGAACCGAAGTTCATCCCAAACCGAGTGTCGTGAGCCGTAAAACTGGGCAGGGGGAACCGAAGTCTGTCCCAGGCCGAGTGTCTCGAACAGTAATGCTGGACAGGGGGAATTGAAGTCCGTCCCAGGCCGAGTGTTGGAGACGATAAAATTCTGAAGAAACTTCATTAAAAGCTCTGTTATATATTTATATATATAGATAGAAAGGATGAAGAAGTATTCTACGAGGATGGGAAAACTTTGATTTTGTTACCAAAAATAAAGGTGAATCCGCGTAAATACAAAATTTACGAAGGAAGCAGTGTTATTAATCAACCACAATTTATTGGAATGGAGATGGAAAAATCGCTTAATTGAAATCTGAAGAAAATTTATTCTATATACATGTATATATGTGGAAGATACACTGCGAATCCTTGCAGAAAATATGGAGGATGTTATTTGATTGATTGCCAAAAATACGAGTATAGGCCGCGAATTTCTTCCCAAATTGATTCAAAAATCTGTGGCGCAAATTTGATATATATATATATATATATATGGCGGTAAAGAACATATATATGGCGGTAAAAGACAGCTGATGTGTGTGCAGTATTTATGGAAAGAGGGAAGCGTATGTATATGTGTTAAAACATATGCAAAAGGAATATATATATATATATATATATATATATATATATATAGAGAGAGAGAGAGAGAGAGAGAGGATTTGTTTGCAGAAGATGAGTTGAGTTCCTTGGGAAAAGCAGAAGGAAGAAATTTGGAGTAAATATATATAATATATATATATATATCCCCTAATTTAAGGAGTTCTGCAGACGTGAGTTGTTTGCTTGGGAAATGAGCAGCCTATTTTATTGATATTTGAAGTGGTCAATTTCATTGACAAAAAAAAAAAAAAAAAGAGGATATTGAATTTGGAAAAAGGATGGCCTGCGCAAATGGAAAGAAGGCTGAGAAGAATTCAGCAAGTCAGCAACGTGGGTTAATATATTTTGTAGGAATATTTGGAATTGATTCCAAAGCACTACGCCAGTTATTGCCACGAGGAGGGGAATTATTTTTCCATTTGATAATTTTCTCTTCATATAATTAGAATTTCTCTAATTATGGGAATTTAGTTTTTTTGAATTTCATTTTGAATTTCAAATTAAGAGTTTAAGCTACACATTGGATTGGACTAAATTAAATTCCACAGTTGAGGACTCATACATCTTATTTAATTCAATTGGTCCATCTCAAAAGTAGATTTTCTGGATTTTATTTCACGAAGGCGATCCTTGGAGAAAGATTGGATTTTTTAATTTTTTCTGAGACAGAATTTCATAGTCTAAGTAGTAGCAGTGAAGTCGTCTCTGTCTCGGAAAAATTAAAAATTATTTTGAATATTTTCATCAAGACAAGTTAAAATTCAGAGGCTGCGGAACAACATCAACTACTTTAGAATATCTTCGGACAAGACCTCTTATTGATCTCAGGCAGTTCCGCTCAACA
Source organism: Prunella vulgaris (assembly GCA_026898435.1). NCBI lineage: Eukaryota > Viridiplantae > Streptophyta > Magnoliopsida > Lamiales > Lamiaceae > Prunella > Prunella vulgaris. The sequence continues at coordinate 324,278 of JAPKLY010000291.1, forward strand.
CTTACTTTTAATATGCTACACATCAAAGATTTGAGCATATCAAAAGTAGGGGGCAATTGTTGTGGTACGATTATTACAATGGGCCCGAGCCCATAAATAATCAGACGAGGCCCAAACCCAATACAAGAGAAGTTGGAGTGCGAGCATAAACAAAGCCCACAAATACAAGCAGGAGCAGGTCGAGCACCTACGGGCACGAGCAGGTCGAGCACCTACGTGCACGAGCAAGTCGAGCACCTACGGGCACGAGCAGGTCGAGCACCTACGTGCACGAGCAAATCAAGCACCTACAAGCACGAGCAAGCCGAGCACCTATGGGCACGAGCAAACCGAGCACCTACGGGCACGAGCAGGCCGAGCACCTACGGTCACGAGCAGGTCGAGCACCTACGTGCACGAGCAAATCGAGCATGTACAAGCACGAGCAAGTCGTGCACCTACAAGCACGAGCAAGCTGAGCACTTACGGGCTCGAGCAAGCTCATAGTCAACTCTTACAGAGTAATTATAGCTGTTATGCATAATTAAGGGCTTAATTAATATCATTTAATACCTACACAAGGAAAGCTACCATTTATGGAGAGAAGTGATAGGCGAGTTTTTTTTCTCTCCCTAAAATTGTTGTAAGATAGAGGTACCCCTTATATTCCACCTACGTATTTGGCATGATTAAGACATATTTTAGAATAATCTATGATATAATATTGCTAAAGTTTTGTTGAATATTAATTATATATTTTATTTACATTTCAGTAAAATAGATGATTGAGTGGAATAGATGTTAAGTAAAAAAGATGATTTATTCATATACTAAAAATATATGAATTGGGACATTTACAGAGCAAACCTACATCAAATTAACAACAATCGAAATGCAAAGAAGTGCCTAAATTGTCCCGAAGATGTTAGAAATGAACTCAAAGATTTTATGGACAAAAAAATTGAAGATAAAATCAACTATGACAAGGTACGTAACTTTGAGGAGTTGGATTACATGGAAGATGATGACGTTGGAGAGCTCGAAGTAAATGGAGCTAATTTATTTGATAAAGGCAAAAAAAAAAAAAAAACAACAAGTTCAACCTCTATGCCACTACCGCATCCAAAGAAAGCTAAGGGAAAAGGTCAAATGGATTCTTTCATCTTCAAGAAGCCTGAAACTATTGTAGAGCTTCAAAAGCAAGGAAAGTTGAAGCAACAAAAGATTGATGAGAAGTTGGATAAGGAAATAATGGACAATGTTATGCAATACATAGCTAAAGTCTTCTACAAGGGTGGTGCGGGATTGAAGCCTTCTAGTTACATGAAATGAGGGTGACACATTTGAAGAAGGAACTGGCTAGTATGAATGACATATGAAGTCAACATAGAGTTGTGTGGGAGAAATGTGTGCTCAATAATGGCTGATGGGTGGACAAGTACAACTAGTAAGAGAATTGTTAATTTCTTGGTTTCCTCTCTAAATGGATGTGTGTTTATTAAGTCTATCGATGCATCCTCGTATTCAAAAACTGGCAAAAGAGTTCTTAGATTACTTGATGATTTTGTTGAATATGTTGAAGAATCAAATGTTGAGCAAATGGTTACCGATAATGGTTCTAATTTCAAGATGGGTGGAAAGATATTGGATGTTAAGAGAAACACATATATTGGACACCATGTGCGGCCCATTGTATTGATCTCATGCTTGAAGATATTAGGAAAATGTCTTGGATAAAAAAACATTAGAAAGGATTGTTACTCTTACAGGTTATATTTATAACTCTGTCAGCGTATTAAACATGATGAGAAAGTTCACTAATCAAGCAAATCTTGTTAGAGCTGCAAAAACCAGATTTTGCATATGCTACCTCAATCTTACGAGTATCCACCAGCAAAAAAATGCTTTACGAGCTATGTTCATCTCAGAGGATTGGACTTCTAGCAAATGGGCAAAGGAGGCAAACAGTTTTCATGGTTTCATTATGAAACAACATTTTGCATATTCTCAAGTTGATGGACCCTCTTGTGAAAGTCCTTCGGATGGTTGATAATGAAAAAAAAAATCAGCTATGAGCTACATTTATGAAGTCATGGATAGAGTAAAGAAGCTACAGGCAAAGCATTTAATGGAAGAGAGACGAAGTACAAATATGCTTTCTATATTATTGATGAGAGATGGAAAGATCAACTTCATCATCCATTGCATACAGCTGGTCAATTTCTCAATCCATAATATTTTTACGATAATGCATCGATAAAGTTCAATGAAGAAATCACAAAAGGGCTTTATGAATGTATATAAAAATTGACTCTAAGTCAAGATAGACAGCTTAAAATCATCGATGAACTGCCAAAATATACAAAAGCAGAAGGTTTTTTTGGCTTTAGTTTGCCAATCAAAACAAGAAAGATAAAGGCACCGACTGAATGATGACGTTTGTATGGCAACTCTGTACTAATTTACAAAAGTTGACAATAAGGGTTCTTAGCCCCACGTGTAGTTCTTCAGGATGTGAGCGTAACTGGAGTGTCTTTGAATAGGTATTTAAATTTAAGATTTTAATACTTATATTAGCATTTATACAAATTAATAAGTGTTTATTTTCTAACCTTAATGTTTTCAATGGCTTTAGATTCACACAAAGAGAAGAAACAAGCTTTTCATACAAAAACTAAGGGTATGTTTGTTTTTGGAATCACTCAGGTGGACGTAGGACTTTGTGATCACGCTCCATATGAGTTTGGGATTTAACATTTGGTTTTCAAATCACAAACTCAATCCACACCTAAAAATACACATTATACCTATTATCACTCTTTCCAACACAACACTCATAAAATACTTATTATACCTATAAGATCAATATCATTAGCACACTCTGATTTGACATAAAGTAACATCCTACCTTACCAAAATTCCAAAGCAAACACAAATTTTTACTATTCATCAAGATTTTCATATCCCAGGATTTCATCAAGATTTTGTGAAGCATAATCCAGCAATCAAAGAACGCTACGACAACAAGATTGCAATGGATCCAATTATTTTGAAGGATATTGATGATTGCAACAAGTGGTTGCTTGGAGAGTATGGTATAGGGGAAGAAGATGCATCAAATGACCATGTGTTTAGTGATGATGGAGGTGTAGATGGCTTGACATGGGGTGATGTGAATAGCTCAGCAGGGGTTGAAGAACCAAGTAGATTAACAAAGGCACAAACCAAGTCAACTACTACAAATTCTAGTCCTAATGTTGGTAGTTTGAGAGGTTACACATTGCGTGATGAGGTTGAAATTGAGAAGAATTTGAAGTAGATGAGTCGGATGAAAATGATGAAGAACCTAATGATAATTGTAGTGATGATTATTTTAGTGGTGAAGATTGTGAGGGTACTGATGGTGTTCTCTAGATTTTGGAAGTAAGAACTTTAGGATGGTGGTTCACTAATTAACTTTTTTGCTTGGCTAGAAATTTAAAATGGTAGTGTGATGTTAAGTAATCAATTTTTTGTTTGGATTAGGAAATTCAAAACTTGAGAAGTATTCACTAATTCACTTTTTTTGCATGAATTAGGAACGTAATATTGTTGTCATTTTGAAATAAGAAATATCTAATGACAAGCTTTTATGTTTCTCACTTTGTCTCATGTGTTATACTAAATGGATTACTAAATATTATTGATGTCTATGGTATTATGTTATTTAATATACATAATGTTTTTAGAATAGTGTGCATCACCTCGATGAAGCGCGCTTTTATTTTGCGCTTTGCGCTTAAAGTATTAGAGGGTTTTTGCGCTTTGAGTGCGCTTATCATTTTTAACAACATTAGGATGCACCTTGATTTTAAGTTTAATTTTGATTTTAAATTGATTTTTTGAAAACAAACAGACACAATTTACGTAGCACTATATATTTTTTGACAATTGAGGCATTAATGAGTTGTTCTTTGGGCATTAGTAACTTCTTCATTGTATATTACAAAATTGTTCTTGAGGTATTAGTAATTCGTTCTTCGGGTATCATAGACTTGTTCTTGGGATATTGTGAGTTATTTTTGGAGTATTATTTAGACTTGTTTTTGGGGTATTAGTGAGTGATTCTCGGGGTATTAATGAGTTATTCTTGGGGCATTACTAACTTGTTCTTTGGGTATTATTCAGTTGTTTTCGGGTATTAATAAAATGTTCTTTGAGTATTATTCATTTATTAATTTATATTTTAAAAGTATTAGTGACTTTGTTACTGGTAATTGATTTCAGTTAATTTCTTGTTCAATTGAAACGAAATGTACAATAACCCACCAAAATCAGTGAAAATGAGTTATTAGACAAAATAATGATTTGCCATAGTACAGCCCATTGATGAGTACGCTGTGGGGAAACTCAACCTTCTCCATGATAGGTTATAAAACCATTGATTATAAACTCTGTAGGGATTAATACCAAAATCGTCTCATAACTTTTTCACTTTTTTTATTTGGTCCCATAACTATGTAATGTTTCAATTTAGTCCCATAACAATTCAAATCTAACCAAATTAGTCTCATAACTATGCAATGTTTCAATTTAGTCCCATAACAATTTAAATCTAACCAAATTAGTCCCATAACTATGTAATGTTTCAATTTAGTTCCATAACAATTCAAATCTAACCAAATTAGTCTCAAATCGCCGGAAATGACAAACAAATTTGGGACTAATTTGGTTAGATTTGAATTGTTATGGGACTAAATTGAAACAATACTTAGTTATGAGACTACTTTGGTTAGATTTGAATTGTTATGGGACTAAATTGAAACATTATATAGTTATGGGGCTAATTTGATTATATTTGAATTGTTATGAGACTAAATTGAAACATCACATAGTTATGGGACCAAATCGAAAAAGTTGAAAAATTATGAGATGATTTTGATATTAATCCCAAACTCTGTGCATATAGAATCATAGATTATGTACATGAAAATGGAAAAATGATTTATCTAAGATAGCGCAGTAACTTGAAGCTATGGTGAGTAATTAGAAAAGTATCTGAGGCAGTGTTGCTCCTCATTTGCCGGCCTGATTGGCAGTGCATGTGGATAGGGTGAGAATGGAGGTGTCATTGACCACGTGCTGCTGTCTCTGTTGCCGATTCGAATTCGAATTGTTGTTTGTGTAACTTGAAATGAAGGATTTCGTTTTAATGTTGGAGAAGATGAAGTCGAGATGAAGATTGGATGGGGAGTCTGTCAAAATTAAATTAAATTTGAAGTACATGGGGTCACCCAAAAACCACTCTTTAAAAATTGGTTCAAAATATTTGAACAAATATATAAAAAAAAAGTTTTGCACAGAAGTATATTTTTTATTTGCACATAATTAATTTATAATTAGTATCAATTTTATGAACCATTTTATAATTTCTCCAATTTAATATGTGTCATCTTATTTGGAAAACTTATATAAATCCTGGCGATCCACATTATCAATTGTCGGTCGAAAATTAAAAAAAAAATGCATTGAATTATAATTTGATTAAAGATTAAATTTTTTAATTATAATTGTGAAGTTCAAGATTAAATTGAAAATTAAGAAAAATATGATGAATTTATATTGAATTGACTCTCTAATATTTATATATTATTATTATATAATTTATGTACAAGACATTACAAAAAGGTGTTCCGTGCATAAAAAATATAACTCTTCGACAAAGTAATTAAAATTGATTTTTGTAAATAAAAAAATAAAGCTAAGGTTGCTGAGAAAAAGCATAGATTATTATTCAAATTAATATTAATGTAACACCAACTTTAAAAAGAAATCTTCCATATCCATACATTTTTTAAGGGAATCAAAAGTGATATCAATCCACTTTCATTTCTAAACCTATTTACATTCCTCCCCCAAAACCAAAGCATAAATTAGTTGCAAATTTGCAATGCAAAACCTCTAGACGGAAGGTTGGATATATTTTATGGTAAGAGTATACCTCTTGTGAAGGATAGCTTGTGTAATTATTTCTTTTCCGAGTATTACTATTATCTAATGTATATTTACTATGATAACAGTTATAATATGATGTAATAGTGTGTATATATACATAACTATAATCATTCAGGCCTCATTTAGTTCGTCAGATAAATTAAGATAAATTAAATTAATTATTTTATCTAATTTAATGTTTGGTTTAATTGACAAAATAAAAAGTCCAAAATTAAAATTCAATTTTCTTATGAATGAAAGATAATATTATCTTAGGAAAGATGTATGATAATAATTCATTGTGTTTATTTTTACTAAAATACTCCCCTTATATTAGGAATGAGAACCATAATTCACTTTATTTTTGTTTATGATATAGAGGACAAAATTATTAATTATATTTTTTTTTTATTAATCTTACAATCCAAACATTCAAAATAAAATTATCTTACACTACTAATTATCTAAATCCATCAATATTCGAAATATACCAGTATTTAACTCACAAATAACAATCTCTAAGATTATAATCTTGGTCTAATTTATTTTGGGTTATTTGTCTTGTCCATTGAATCAAATGAACCATGAATAAACCAAATTTACATAATTTGGATTCACAATTATATTTGTTTTTATTTATATATATATATTGGTTGATAAGGTTGAACCAACGGGTGACACCTATGATAAAGAACAAACTAGATTTAGCACTACTTATTATTTTATTAAATGGTCCCCAAATTAAATAGCTAAGTGCTTGTTGGATGATTGCAAAGTCCATCACTCAACATTACCCCACTTTCTAAAGTAACAACCCACACTCCAAATTTGAAAAGTAGCTCATATTAATTAATTAAACTCTCTCAGTTGGCTATAACATTAATTAATTAAACTCTCAGCTGGCTATATATATATATATGGACGAAAACATTTCATGAATACATAAGTAAACTTTAATTTAAAACGATATCATGTATAAGATGTGATTACAGTTTTTAGTGATATTATTAATTAGAACTGCAATAAAAAAAAAGTAGTTTTACATAGTATTATGTATAAGATAGTCTCATATACTGTATTTTAATTCAATTCCATCTCATGATGTTCCTTTTTATACAAGAATTTGTCAATTATTATATTTGTGGGATGGCATCAACTTACATACACTGAGAATATCTTATGAATGATTCAATTATTGAAATTTGAATCTCTATCCCTTTCTTTTTATCTTTAGAATTTGAGCTTTTGTTCCTAAAAAAAGATACATATAAAATTCGACAATTGTGCACAAATTGTAATAAACTTTTCTCAAGAGACAAAATGCATGAATCATCGATCGATATCATTTGGCACCTCACTTCACATCTTATAATTAATTAAGCAATGAAATATAATTTCGAATCTCTTTGACCATTCTCTCTCCAAAGGACACCCACACATATAAAGATTTCAATACACTTAAAAATATATTCTTCCTCTTAAGTACAAAAAAAAAATTAATTTTTCTAGTGAAACACAAAAAAATAACATAAATTATATCATTCGTAAACGAAATTTATGCATTAGATGATTGACATAATTAAAGAGAAATATTTTGGTGAATTACACATAAAAGTAGAGGAACCCCTAAACTATATACAAGGTTAACTACCATGCAAGTCCCTTTTCCTTAATTATGACTAATAATTGAACATCTTTTTCCCATATTCCTTAATTTTCAAGTATAAAAAACTTAATTCTTGTTAATTAATTAATCATATAAAAAGATAAGATTGGAAGTGATCACCCATTGGCTGCTCATCCATACACCACAAAGAATCATTTGGGCAGTAATCCCATAAGGGAGAGGCCACATGAGCTTCATATGTGGTCCTGCAACTTTCTTCTTCTGAAAACTCTAATTCTTTCCATATATCATCCATGGGAAACACCTTGTTGCTTTCTTCTACCTCCAACCCACTTTTCTTTTCTCCAGGATTACTAGAAACCACGGCGCCGATCCCACCGGTGTCGTAGAAACTCGGCTCCTCCGCCTCCTTCGTCAGAGTAAATTCCGGCCTAGGGCTGTCGGAGGATGATGAGTTGGAAGATGTTGAAGACGATGATGATGAGGAGGAAGATGTCTTTTTCTTCTTCCATTCTTGAGCCTTCTTCCTCATTAGAGTCCTCCAATAGTTCTTGATCTCATTATCCGTTCTACCCGGTAATTTTCGAGCAATTCTAGACCATCTACAATCAAAGTTCATATTGTAAAAACATGTTCAACATCATGTGATCACTCGTCAAAAACAAGCACCACAGATCCCCTATTCTATTTTAATATATTTCATTTAGTATTTTATGACTCTCTCCATTTCACAAGAAGTTGCGGGCACATATAATTGAAAAGATAGAATAAAATAAAATAAAAATAGTATTTTAAAGAATAATTTAGTACAACTTATGTATAAAATTAAGAAGTTGGGTTAAATTGTGTGTAATGTAAACTCAAAATATAAAAAACCCTAGCTTAGAGAGAGAGAGAGAGAGAAAAAACCTATTTCCCCATTTGGAGTGAAGTTCGAGGATGAGACGCTCTTCATGGGGGGTAATTTTATCCCTCTTGAGACCAGGGTGAAGGTAATTAACCCAACGCAGCCTGCAGCTTTTGCCTGTTCTTTTCAAACCTACGATGAAAAGAGAATATTGACAGAGAGGTAGCGGTTAAATTTATTTATGGGGCTCGTGGTAATTTCGGATAGCCATGCCCAAGACAAGCCTACCTATATGATCTATTTTTTGTGTCTCCCGCCAACCTTCAAACCTGATACTTTGGCTATGAAATCCCAACGACGGTCGCCGAATAACTTCACGTAAAATACAAGCTGAACGTCTTCCTGTTCCGTCCACGGCCCTTTTCGAGCTTCCTCTCTCTCCATCTCTCTCTCTTCCTTTCTCTCTCTAATTGTCCCACACAGACACTATATGTGGAGTGTGTGCTGCGGTTGTATATATATATATATATATAGTAGTGTTGGAATTGATTAATGAGGAATTTTTTAAATAAAACAAGAGGAAATCGGACCCATATTTACATGTTGCTATTTATTTGATAGGGCAATGTGGCTATATCACGCAAGCCATTATACAACCTTTTTTTTTTTTTTTCTTTCGGTGTTTTATATAAGTGGTTGATATGTTGGTGTTGCTTTCAATAATGACCCTCCATTTTGACAGCTTCACTGTATATACTTTCTAATTAAGAATATCATACTTGTGACAAAATTTGTATAAGCTTATCAAATTATTGATTTTTTTTACTCAAATTTTTTATAATCGTGATGAATTTTTTGATATAAAACCTATTCTAACTATATAAGTAGGCAGAGCTTTGTATGAAAATTAACATGATAAATTTAATCATGAAATTATTTCAAAATATCAAATATTTGATCAAGTATATTACAAATTTAATCAGGAGTATCAAAAATCAGGATCAGTGACTTTAGATTTAGTCATGTGTGAGTGTTTACATTTTTTATCCTAATTTTTCCTAATGAAATATTTGATACTTTACAACAGTTTCATAATAAATTTATCATGAATTATTTTCATATAGCATATTCTGATATGAGTATGATCTTTGGCTTTTATAATTTATTCCTCTATACATTTTTTAAAAATTAAATATTCAACTCTAGATCTAATTAATTATTTGAAAGATCTAACTTATAAATTTACAACATATAATTAGAAAGAAATATACTTCTAAATTAGAATTGTCACCAGTCGCAAAAATTTAGCGACCGCTTTTATGTGGCGGTCACTAATTAGCGACCGTCAAAACGGTCGAAAAAAAAGTCCGGGTATTAACCCCGTTTGGTTTGGTTTGGTATTGACCCAGCATCTTAACCATATCATCACATATTTTATGAGCCTTATTTGGCTCAGAATAAATGTTGTAAACTTTGTGCCTGCAAGGAGTCGAACTCGCGACCTCTGGGCATCTCAGAGGTGGCTGTTCCACTCGGACACTTGCTACTTTCGTTTATTTTTCTGCAACTAATTGTATATAACTCCAAATTAAGTCACGTTTTTTTTAAAATCCATCAAATTAATTCCTTTCCGTCTCTAATTTATTAATGTATATATATTTCAATAAAATTTTGTTAATGTTATAAATTTTATAATTTACATTTCTCTTTTTTTTATTTTATTCGTCTTTTTGCAATTAATAGTATATAATTCCAAATTGTGTCTCGTTTTTTTTAAATTCATCAAATTAATCCTCTGATACTTAATATAAATATATATATATTTCAACCATAAAAATGTAATGTTATACATTTAATAATTTACAATACCAAATTTTTAATTTGTTCATTTTATTCAATTAATTGTACATAACACCAAATTAGCCACAAATTTTAATATTCTAAATTACTACAATTTGATATCATAAAAAATAATTTTGATGTAAAACATAAAATTTTAAACATTCAAAATATATTAATAAAAAGTTAAAATACTTAATATTCAATTAAAAAAAATTGTTCAACATATAAATTAACTAGCCGTAGAATTAAAATAAAATGCGTATTGTTAAACTAAATACATCAAACTCTTAGAATAATTAAGTACTGGTTAAAATATAAATAATGTATAAATACCTGTTCGAACCCGTGGCCTTGGACGCTTTACAGGAGGTTTACCCTTTAGAAAATTCTTTTTGTCCCTCCGAAAGGCATGATCATCACATAGAAACTTCCTGTGGTTGTCGAACCATGATATCTTTTTACTCTTTGGAAGATAAAATGCCTCAGACTCATCCATGCAGTACGGGCACGCTAGTCTTCCAGCTGTCGACCACCCAGATAACATAGAATATGCTGGAAAGTCGCTGATGGTCCATAAAACAGCAGCCAGTAATGTGAAGTTCTCATTTCGGTACACGTCGTACGTCTCTACTCCCAAATGCCACAAATATAACAACTCTTTAATCAACGACTGAAGGTAGACATCCAGTTTATGCTTCGGGTTGTGAGGACCAGGCACCAACACAGTGAGAAATATGTGTTGAGGCTTCATGCACAACCAAGGGGGTAGATTGTACGGAGTCAACAAAACAGGCCACAAAGAATACTTCTTCCCGTGCATACCGAATGGAGCAAATCCGTCTGTGCACAAACCAAGTCTCACATATCGCTTCTCACTCGCAAAATATGGGAACCTTCTATCAAGATGTCTCCACGCATTAGAGTCTGCAGGATGACGCATCTCTCCGAAATTCTGATCAGAACACTCCTCAGCATGCCATGTCATGTCTTTTGCAGTGGCACTCGACTGATATAACCTCTCTAGACGAGGAGTGATGGGAAGATAATACATCGACTTGAAAGTTGTCTTCTTCCTACGATCAGAGGGTTTGAACCTAGGGTGGCTGCACATCCTGCACTGATTAATGCTCTCGTCGTCGCCCCAAAACAGCATGCAACCATTGGTACAACAATCAATCTTCTCAAACGGAAAACCCATATCCTTCAACAACCTCTTACTTTGATAGAAATTTTCTGGTGCTGTGTTCTCTTTAGGTAGGGCCCGTTTAAACAACTTTGCAAATTGATTGTAGACTTTCTGACTCAATTTGCCTTCAGTTTTGATGGACAACATCTGAGTGTTGAATGACAACTGAGTCTCAGTATCACAACCAGAAAATAATTTTTGATCGACAAATTTGAGCATCTCGAAAAATTTCTTTGAACGGGGATTTGGTTCCTGCTCCATGGCTGTGTGGTAAACACCCAAACCAGACTCATCAATCATCGTATGATACCGTTGGAATTCATCTAGCTCATCCAATGGTGTAGACGGGTCGCAGCTCGAACCACCAATCTCAAATCTCTCACCTCCACAACTACTCAACTGATCATAGAAGGCAATCACTGTTTCCAAATTATAATTCCACATGTCTTCGCCATGTCCGGTCAAATTATAATAAAATGGAGCAAAACCGAACCTCACAAGATGAGTTTTAACCTCATTTATGCTAAAAAATCTTCTGTTACTGCACTTTCTGCCTGAACAAGGACATCTAATCCGACCACAACTATCCATGCAATTTGGTTTACTACGGGCAAACGTAATAAACTCATCAAGTTTCTCGCAAAATTCATAATTCATATTTCCTTGTATCAAACGAGGCATTTCATACATCCAACGACGATCAAGGAGTTCCATCTGATACAAATTAAAAATAAATCACATATAAATTATAAAAAATTTCGGCAGAGTTTCGACTATAAACAAACATATCCAATTTTTTTAAACAAAAAATCAACTATAATCAATTACAATAATTATTCACATTATCAATTCTAATACATGAATATTATAAATTCTAAAATTTAATTAGTCACATGAAGAACACTTATAAAACATATATAATACACAAAATTATAAATTAAACGGTAAAATTGTAAAAACGTATGGTGAATTAGAAGCAACGAGCACAATATAATAATAGACCTCCACAATTGCCACCAACACGTTGAAACAATGCTCGTTTGAATTTGGGAGATTTTTTGGGGTGGGAGTGGGGTTTTTTCCCCGAAAAAACTGAAGAAAATAGAAGCTGATTATGTTCTATAATCGCGTTTTAGCGACCGTCATTTTTAAATTAGCGACCGCTTTGGCCGTCGCAAAATTGTAAAATTAAATGAGAGCCAACTACCCTAAACCGGATACTACTTTAGCGACTGCTTAGGCGGTCGCTAAATTAATGTTTATATTTGCGACCGCCAAAAACCGGTCGCTAAATTAATGTTTATATTTGCGACCGCCAAAAAGCGATCGCTAATATTCAAAAAACAAACCGGTTCTACTTTTTCGGGTTGCCATGTACGGGTTTAAATTTTATCGACCGAATTTCTTCTAGCGACCGCTACTTGGCGGTCGCAAATTACTTTACTAATGTGTTTGCGACCGCTTCTGGCGGTCGCAAAATGTTAAATTGATTTAGCGACCGCCAGCGGTCGCTATTTTTCCAAACTTTACCAAAACACCACGGCGGTCGCAAAAGCAGTCGCTATTTGATATTTTAGCGACCGCTTTATTGGCGGTCGCTAAAACCCGCGTTTTTTGTAGTAATTAATATGATTATTTTACTTTTTTATTTAGTCCTATAATTATTTACTTTTACAATATAGTTTCATAATGATTCAAATATACCCAAATCAATCACAAATGACCAGAATTTGCATGAAATGGTATTATTTTATTCATGTTCCGGTCACATGCTACTATTTTTCTGTGGAATAGGATGAGACGTTTCTGTTTTTTAAACGTGGCACTTTGACTCTGTAGTTTTTCCCAATAAAATAAATATAAAATTAAAATTACAACACAATTTTTTTTTGCAATTAAAAAAAAAACTTAAAATTTAAATTTAAAACGTAAAATCTAAACACTCGAACATGACTCATCTTCTTCCCTCATCTTCTTCAATGAACAGCGCAAGTTGAGCATAGCTTCAGGTTTAGTTCAAGTGATGAGATTTCATCAATGGATTTTCAGCAAAAAACTTTGGTTGTAGTGGTGGTTCAGGGTTCATCATCAATATTTATGGAGAGTGGTGGCTTTAATAGTGGCCGTCGGTGCTTCTTCCCCGATGGTGAAGTGAGGAGCTATGGTGGTCGATTTTTATTGGTGGAATTAATAGGATGGTAGTGGCTTTTAGGCGGCTCCGACGGATAGGTGGTGGTTGAAAGATAAGAGTGAATTTAGGCGATTTTTCAATGAATGACAGTGGTTTTGGAGAGTGACGATTGTTGTTAGCAGACGGTGGTTGCAGGAGTCGAGCTTTGTGAATTATCCGGTGGACGGCTTCAAGTGGCAGTGAACAGCTTCGAATGGCTTCAGTGATGGCCATGGGTTGACGACGATCATTGATTCCGGCTGAGTGAGGTTGTGAGTTACCATTTGTGAGTGTTATTAGTTTTTAGATTTTAATTTTAAGTTTTAATTGCCAAAAAAAAAATCATTTGGAATTTTATTTTTGTTTTTTATTTATTTTATTGGAAAAATTACTGAATCAGCGTGTCACATCTGAAAAATAGGATGCATCATTCTATTCCATCGGGAAAAAGTAGCATGTGACGGACACTTGATCAAAATGACGTCGTTTTATATAATCATTTAGGACTGATTTAGATAATTTTGAATTGTTATGAAATTAAATTAATAAAGAAAATAATTATGGGATCAAAATAAAAAGATAAAAAATTTATAGGGTAAAAATAATATTAATATATCCCATATAATACTAGTACAATTGGAGTATTTATTTCTGAAATATATTACGAAATTAAACAAAAAATTATTAGTCAAGAAAGAATCGAATAAAAAGAACCCATCTTTAATTTTTCTACACATGCTGAGATATATATTCTACTCGGAAAGATTGATTAAAATATGAAAAAAAATCTAAACTTTCCTAAAAAAAACAAAGAGAGAAAAGAAAAGAATCAAAACTACTCCGAAATATCAAAGTATATTTTCTCAAAATTGGGCCCAACAATCGTATTGACACTAAAGGCGATAAAATTTTATGTGTACCCGAATGTAAGGAATTCGATTTTGTCAAATATTATTATAAATAATAATAATAATAATATTTATGTGTACCAGTTACACGGTGCAACTCAAGTTTATTTAAACAGTTTATAACTGAAAAGTTAAACAGTTTATTACTGAAAAGTATTTTTAAAAATGAACTAGAGTTGCACCGTGTAACAGGTGCACAAGAGACTTACTCTTATTATAAATGTACATTATTATTGTCATATATTTTTATTATTATGAATATACATTTATATTTAGAGTAAGTCTTATGTGCATCAGTTACACGGTGCAACTCTAGTTCATTTTTAAAAAGTTAAACAGTTTATAACTAAAAAGTTAAACAGTTTATTACTGAAAAGTGTATCTTTCATAGTTTTACTTTTCAGTAATAAACTGTTTAACTTTTCAGTTATAAACTGTTTAACTTTTTAAAAATGAAATTGAGTTGCACCGTGTAACTGGTACATACAAGACTAATCCTTATATTTAATATAAATAGTATACATAAATTTATGTTTAAATTTTTGTTAACCTACCCTAGAGGCAAGGGAAAGAAGGTTCTGTTATGGAATTTTTCTTTCAATATTAATTTGATTAAGAAAAAGAGAAAAAATAAATTAAATTAAATGGCAGCTGCAAGAATATTTACTTGCCTCACCAGTCACCCATTGAATTTTCTCGACTCTCAAAAAGACTTATGGATCCTTCCCTTAAAAATAAAATCTTATAAATTTTAAAGAAAGATAGATATATAATTAAAATAATTAATAAAAATATAAATTTTGGAATTCATGATTATAAATGAAAATAATATTACTGTATTTATTTCTCTTCTAAATTTAAAAGAGATTTACACATAAAAATAGGATCCAAGTCCCTCTTAAAAGTTGCCTTCGCTCAACATGCCATGTGTGCTAATTATTTACATAACATGAATTAGCTATACGTTCAAAATTTCATCTATTTTTTTACCACCCTCAAAATATTAATTAATTTATATATATATATATATATATATGTGTGTGTGTGTGTGAATAATTAATATTTTATCTTCACGTTTTCTAAGGATAAATATACACATATATTTATGTGTATCTCGTATACTTTGATGCATAAAAATAATACTCCTTTTATTTTAGAAGAAATTGTATTTTTTTTATTTGGACGTTTCTCATTAATTTGCATATTATTAAATAAAAAATTAATTTGTGTATGTAGTTATAAAATTATACACATATTTATTGATATGTTACTATTTTATTAATTAAAAAAATTTAAATGACATAAGATATGAAGAAGGAAAATTTCCATGAAATGGGAAAAGTATAACAACAGATATATAAAGGGGAGGGGGAGATAATTTTAGAAAATTCATAAAGAAAAAAGCAATAAAAGACTAGATTCCTAAAAACACTATATCATAATCAGTGGGACTAGTAGGGCATCATATTTTCCAATGAAACCTGGAAAAAATATAATGTGAATTAATTTTATAATAATAATTAAAATTTATTTATATTTTATATGTATTTTTAATAGTATTAATTATTTATAAAAATTATATTATTTTAGTAATAATACTATATAATAAAATATAATTAATATTATTTTAAATTGAACGATAAAATTAATAAATATGCATGTAACCGAATTATAGAGAATTACAACGAAGGATTCTAACGAATCTGGCCTCAACTTACAGTGATTAAAAATTAAAAATAGGGCCAGGATTTTGTAGTCCTAAACTTTCCACGTTTTAAATATATATTCAGGCGTTATTTATATCACATTGTTCAAAATATTCGCACTTGTTAATATTGGAGAAAAAATTCCTTGATCGTTAATTTGCATATTTCATCTATTTATTCGTAAAGTTGGGCGTGTGATGAAAAAAAAGTAGTGTCATTTACCTAGAAAAGTTTTGAATAGGTTTATATAAAAATTATTCATGATATGTTTAATTAATTTATCACTAAATTGTTTTAAAGTATTAAATATTTGGTCAAGTGTATTAAGATATTAGCCAGGTCGACTATTAAAAAAATTAGGGTTAATAAAATCTATAGTATTTATAACATAATATTATTGACCCAAATTTTTTATACTTCTGATGATATTTTTTATACTTCTGGTTAAATATTTATACTTTAAAATTTGTTTATGATAAGTTTATCATGAACTATTTTCTTAAAAAAATTTTAGCTTGAGAGAGTATGTGACGAGGCTCGAGTGAAGGCTTAAGCTCGAATAAAAGGTGCAATCTAATCTAATCCTTTTAATAGTTACAAATAAAACTTCTCAATTTAAAATAGGAATTATTACATCTATAGTCTTTTTTCCCTAACCAATTGCATATATGACCATTGTTTTTTCCAAATACCAACCAAAGCCATTTTTACATATATACGCCCTTCAGCTCCTCATTTAATTACTTCAATGCCATAGGCTTCTCTTACCTGACGTCCCATCCAATGTATCTAAAATATTAGTTGTAATCCCTCTTTCATTGTGTAAGTTCAGACTATAATTCTAGGTTTTCCTCCACATCGGATTTCTGCTTTTATCAATTGTTTGAATTTCAAATGTTTAAATTACTTCAACCTCGTATGTGTATCATATATTATCCCATCACAATTCCCGCACTATATCCGATTACGCTAGGTTTCATTCAGATGGATGTTATATTAATGGTGTCGCACAATTCTGAATGCAGAGCATTGAAGGTTTCTCGTACGCCATCAGTTGCTGATCTTGCAAAGACGTGGCCCCAGGTATGTTGAAACTTAGATATTCTGTTGGTTCCGTGAGTAATTGTGTCCTTGAATCTGAAGTTGATATGGAAAATATGTTTTCTATATGTCATGCCATTTCTCAGAAGATAATATTTGTAACAGTACTTCCAGATGAACATTCTGCCAAACCAAAATCCCGTTCAAGTAATAGTAATTCTGTTATGGATGATAGTGGACTTCCTGGGTTCTTAGTTGATTCTTGTGTTAGCCATAACGTTAAGGACAGTTTTGTTAGTGTTTCTGTTGAAGGTGTTGCAAAGCGTGTGTTGAAACAGACTGTTTTGCCTTATAAAGTTTCCAAGAAATCCAATCTTACACACAATACTTCGAACAATGTTACAGAGGGGCCAGTGCCCACATATGATATATGTCCCCACACCGAAAGGGATCCCCTTTTATTAGACGGGTGGGATGAACTTTTTGATGGTGACATTGGTATGGTCTTTAAGAAAGGTGTCGTAGGATTTAGGTCTGCATTAATTAAGCATGCGGCCCTGCTTGGTTAGTTATAGGTTTGTAAAAAATTGTCCAGAATACATTCATGTAGAATGCCTTGGTAAGCTTTCGTGTAATTGTGATTGGTATATCAAAGCTAGATGTGTGAAGGTATGTATGTGGTTTGAGATTTACAAAGGCCATTTCCATCATAGATGCCTCGGTAAGGTTGCTTCTAGAGTTAAAAGTCGTTTTAGTCCTAAGGTCATTGGTGATTTGGTATTAAATGAGGTAAGGACTAATCAAAATATAAGTGGCAGTAGGGTGGTACAGATCATGATGAATAATTATGGCATTGATATCCCTTATTACAAAGGCTGGCGTTCAGCGGAGGAGGCAAAGGATAGCTTATTCGATACATACCAACAATCATACGATGATCTCCGATGGTATTCCGTTGCAGCAGTCCGCACAAATCCTGGTAATCATGATGTATTATCTCATTTCTGTTTATGTTATGTTTTTTAAACCTGCCCACAATTATATGGTTCAACTGCACTAATATTTCTACACCACCGTAACACGTCTGCAGGGACTGTTTTTTACTTGGAATCAGATCCTTCTACACATCGCTTCCAGCGTGTGTTTGTGGCATTCAGGTCTTGCCTCGATGGATTCAAACACTACAGGCCGTTGTTATTCCTCGACGGTACATTCCTATACGGTCGTGTAAAGAGAACTCTACTTACTGCAACCGCGAAAGATGGTGATAACGGTAATCTATGTTCATCCTTTTGGTCGATCATACCTACGGCCTTCGTGCTAGTTTTTTATACCTTCAATTTTTTCGTTCACATTGTATTTTGGCACACTTTATTTGTTGACGTATTTCTTCTAATCATGTTGTTGACTACACCACAGGCTTGTATCCTATTGCATTTGTAGTAGTCTCCTCTGAAAATACCGCCAATTGGATTTGGTTCTTGACTAAAATTCGTGATCATTGCTTACATGATAAGGAAATAATATATGTTTCAGACCAAAATTGTGGTTTGATGTCTGTGTTCCCTATTGTGTTTAGCTCTCCGAAACATTATTTTTGCCTTTTCCACCTTCTGTGTAACCTGAGGGGTAGATTTGGTGGTGGTTTATGCAAGAACGTAAGGTACAAGCTAGCTGACCTGTTTAGGGAGTGCGCGCATGCACCCAATATACGTCTTTTTGATGAGAAAATTGAAATTTTCAAACAAGGCGGAGGTCGTGCAGTAGAACTATGGTTATCTCAGTTACCTTATAACAAATGGGTTGTTGCCCATGAACCAAACATAATTAGATACGGTGAGATGACTTCCAACGCAGCGGAGTCTTTTAACGCTTGGTTGAAGGAGGCGCGTAGTCTACCAATCACACAAATGATTGATCATATTCGTGGAGGTATTCAACTAAGATCAAACATCAGTATTTGTCCTTTTTTCATTTTATTTGTGCTTTACATATGGTACGCATCTCATATTTTCCCTTTACATCAATTCCAGGCATTAGCATGTGGCAACTTGATCGGAGCACCAAAAGTTCGCTTTGGTCAACGCTTCTATGTCCTACAAAACACGCTCTCTGGGTTGGTCTATGTTATGAGTCTCGTTCATGGACTGTTGCACAGCGTGGTGATTGTATTTACGAAGTGAAAAGCTCACCATCTGTTGTTGTTAATGTTCAGGAAAGGAGTGAAAAGCTCACCATCTCTTGTTCTCAGTGGCAAACCAAGGGATTTCCTTGTGTCCACGCTGCAGCTGCCATTTCCCAAGGTGGTTTATCCCTTGAAATTTATGTGGACAGTCATTACATGGCCTCTTGTTACCAACTATGCTATATGCATTTTATACAACCAATTCCACAAACAGAAAAGTTCGAGCTGCTGCATCTCATCGACAGCAATAAGTTGCTTCCCTCTATACTAAAGAATCCCCCAGGTCGGCCGAAGAAATTGAGGGTCATGTGTTATGGAGAGTTCTCTAGGGTGTTAAAACGTCAAACACATTTGTAGTATGGTGCAAATTCATTGGATTTGTTGTTATTTGCCAGACTCTGGACTAAGCTGTTTTTATTTAGAATAGTAATATATAATGTATTTTTCTTTTTTTGCACATGTTCTTGATCAAGAATTATTCTTGGTAGCATAGTTCCCCTGTTTTATTTGTGATTTGGAAGTTTGTCTTCTGTTATATCACCATGTGTATTTCCTACAAACATTTACCTGAAACTCATTTGTTCTCTAACCAATGAAATGCATTTCAAAAATTAACCCCCTCTTTGATACATATATATATGACTATAACAAAATACATAAAAGTTGACTGATACTGTGACATCCTACATGTAGGGCTATATTTTAAAATTTAATATAACTACCTTCCCATACAATTCAGCATTTAATCATGCACTCTACAAAGATGACCCATGTTTTTTAGAACATTGAAACTACAAACGTCTCAACAATCAACCATATCACTACGACCGTTATTACATTCGCACATATTTGCGTACCCAAACGAATGACATAAACATTCCCTTCGACCGGCGCTCGCCCCCCTCATCCAAGCAGTTTCCAGTCCTCGGCGATGTGAACTCGTGTTCTCCAACATTTTCCTCACGGCACGGAATACACCAATATGAAAACTCGTGTTCATCACAGTTGTTGTACAGCCGCCCGGGGTTTGCTGGAATCTCGCTGATGCGTATTATTGTTCGTCCACCGCATCTCCTGCAAACTGCCTTTTTGTACCTTTGGTACAACCCAGAACTCGTTTGTATGCTACTCCTGGACATTTTGATTCCCCCTCACTCCCAAGAATATACAATCACTCGTTTGCTAAAATCTTACAAATATGGAGTTCCACCCCATACATATAAACACATATATATTGCCCTCTGTTGTCCCATCTAACTGCTTCAATTTTAAAAAATAACTTTATAATTAACCCCGCGGTATAGTTGTCAGAGTAGGCCCAACGGTCATTTTTTTTAGATTCATAGCCGCGTCAATGCACAATGATACACTACAATATGTATTGGTACACAAGAATAATAGTTGGTACATTCTAGGGAGTATCAAATACCCACACTCGGAGATCCACTTACATCCTTATTTTCCCATAGGCCTTTATGCGTTACTCATCTTCCAATTACATGAGTCCCATAATATCTAAGAATATTTTAACTTATTCTTGAGTTGAATTTTCCACAATTTTTAACTCTAGGTTATTTTTTAACATATTGTTAAATAGATGCTTTACATGTCCCCTTGTCCAACAATAAGACTATATTTTTTGGTGCGCCTTCTTACCAAATTTAAATGTGTTTTTTAAAATTATTATTTTTTATTTAGTTTGTCACACACGTATTTTTCCACATATTTTCATCACACCAAATATTATTTGCTTTTCACACCATATCTAAGAATATTTTACCTTATTTTCCTATTATTTCCCCCAAAAAATTTATATATCTATATATATATCCTATCTCAATGCTCGCCCTATTTATGGTATGAAATAGCTCCCCTACTTAGCACTTGAGAGTCCTACCATATTACACTTCCCACTTCGTACAACCTTTGTCTATTTTTCAGGACAATTTTTTGTTTCCTCTATATTCTACATTTCCTATAAATATTCATGTAAGGCCAAATCACACATACTGTCATCATGTCCCCTTGTGCCTTCTCACGAAATTTCACTTGCGTTTTATTAGATTTGGGACCAACACATTATTTGTAATTTCAAATAATTAATTTTACATTCTTGACACACTAACTATTTTAAATTTAGGACATCTCCCCATCTTTTCACATTTTTAGTTTTCACATATTTTCGTCTCACTACAATAATATTGCATTTCACGTATTTTACTTCTTGCGAGGCCAAATCACACACACTACTATACATTATTGACTCCTACACACGTCCCAAGACAATACATTAAAATGTCCCCCATCGTACACCACTTTGACTATTTTTCACGACAAATTTTTGTTCAAATATTTACATTCTTCATTTCCTCTTAGTATATTGATTTTATTTTTTTTCACCTCCTCACCCAATTTCCTTTGTGTTTTATTAGATTGTCCCTTCACATGATTTTATTAGATTGTCACACTAACTACATTGATTTACATTTCTCAATCTTTTCTCGTATTTTTCCATTCCAAACCAAAATTTATTGTCTTTCATGTAATTCTATTTCTTATAACTAACAAAGATTATTTCCCTATTATTTTCCTAATTGTTTTATAACTGAAATCCAACTTCCAAGTATATTAGCTGTCTCAGTTATCATTATCCTACTGACATTGCCTTTTCAATAAAAGTGTCATTCATTATGTTCAATGTGAATTATAAAATTGCCCTTATAAATATGATTGGTTCTCGAATTAGACATAGCAAGTCTTAGGGGTAATTCAGTCATTATAATCACAACATTGTTATTTTGAAGGAGTTTTTCATCTTTTTGCCCAAACCCAACTGTCATGTAGCATTTAATTCTTGTATCCCAATTTTCTTTGCTAATCAATACTCCCGATTTAACCCATTCCTAGGTCTTTCTATTAAACTAAAAATAGCACCCCTCTATTCTGCCTCTACACAATTGCACACCCTCTCATTCGTTGCCACATGTAAATTAGTTATCTCACACCTCTCAGGTTAAATTCCGTCTAACGCAGCCATTCACCATTCCCGCCTTCGTCTTATACTATAATACCCTAAGTTTTCATGTCCATTTTTACTTCACTAAATATTTTGCGATCTTTTATGAGCTTATATGACACATTTATATTTGAATTTATGCATGGGCACAATTATATGCTATTAATGTATTATTTGCTCGATATATGTTTATTCTTGAGATTTTAGAATTTTTACATGCTCTTTATTTGTCTCCTAAAGTATTTAACTTAAGATTAAATGTAGTTTTTAATTTTAGTAATTTATTCATAAGATATAAGTGATAAAATGAAACTTTCCTTAAGAAACAATTTGTGTAATGTTTACTTGATATTTTATAGAATTAATATATAGACTTTATAATTAATTTAGAACCTTAAGAGAACTTTAATATATTTTAGGATTTTAAGAAAGTCAAAATTATTACATAGGCCATGACATAAGCATGACCTAAGTGATTACCTAAACATTACACATCACCTCCTTAAACCTCCTTACTTGGAGGTTAAGTAGAAGGATTTAGAAAATTTTAGAAGCCTCAAGACATGTCCAAAATTACCTATAAATAGGGCTCTACATCTTCACTTTTGAACCATGAGAAAAACACACAAACATACTAACCTTGAGTTTCCAAGAAAGAAGAGGAGAAGAGATTTCAATCCATCAACACTTAGGTAAGCTTCTTAACTTCATGTTTAAGTAATGATTAAGATAGAGGCATGATTAGGTTATAGGAAATTAAGAAAGAGATGATAGAAGTTTGAAATCAAGTTATTGTGATGTTATATAATGTTCTCTTCATGTATTTCATGATTTAATTCATTCTTTCACAAGGTATGAACTTAAACATATTTATTTATGAGTTATTTATGTTCATAACTTGGAAAACATGAAATTGTGTGAATAAATTTGAAGTTATGTTGAGATGATCATCATGTATGCATAAAAAATGAAATCTGGACCAAGTTTCGTTTAAAAATTTATTCTGACCGATTGATGAGGTGAAAAATTCTGAAAATATTTTATGTGATAATATACTGATTATTGAAATTAGTTTTAAAATTTCGTAGCTATTGGAGTAATATTCGATTTTTGGTGATTTTTCAAAGATGAACTAGGTTTTTCGAACTCTATAACCGAAACAGTAAAAGTTTGCTAGGATTAAAACATAATCGGTTAGGGTTTTATAAAAAATTCAAAGTACAGTGATAAACTACATAAATTTGGGAGTTTATAGTTAAAATTTAAAAGGTATTGGACTTATGATTGATTTATGGTGAATTTTCTATGTTAAGGGGTCAGAAATTGTTACTAGTTTGTTCTTCGTAAAAATTGTAGCGTTTAGTAAGGAATTTCAGAAATTAAAAATTATGGTATTAAACTAAATTAAGTTGTGTTTATGTGGTTAAAATTTTAGAATTTTTTGGGAAAGTAGTTTATTTTATATGAATTTTTAATTGATGGTTGCAGAAACTGAAATTATGTACGAATTGTTCGAAATAGTCCGTTTATATTTTACGGTCGATATTTCTTTAGGACATGTTATTTGATAATTATACATGCTTAATTGATACTTATGATCTTTGATACAACTTTTGAATATGTATTGAGACTAAAATTGAAATTTTATGTGTATATCATATGAAAGATGTTGATATGTGAATTTCATGATAAATTTAAAAGTGAAGGGATAAGTAATAAATTTCCTATCATTAAAATTTTCTTTGTAGGTTCAAATCTACAAGGTGGGGAATCACTTCACTCTTCACAGAGTGTTACTTTTATTTACAATTGCATTTATTAAATGTTGAATGTTAAATATTTGAGTCTGGCCCGCTATCGACCGGCCCTGAGTTTGAGATAGTCCACCTAAATGGTGGCAACTGAGATAGTCCGGTCGCCCCGGCACCACGGGTTGGTCGCACCACCCAGAGATACCCGGTGAAATTTCGGGGGCTCACATGTTATAAACATTGATGTTTATATTTGTGCAATTGTCAAGAGATTCACTACTTAGTGTTTACAAACACTTATTCCTTTTACTTTTAATTTTTACAGATGCTATGGATCCCGACGTGGGCGAATGAACTCGGCTGGCAGTGACATTTTATTTTATATAAATTTACGTTTAGAACGCTATTTGCAAAAATTTAAGGCTACAGCCGTACTTATTTTAAGCCTTCTGTTGTATAAACTTGTGGCGTATTTTAATACTCTATATATTATTTAGTAGCATTCCTACTTGTGCCAAATCACATTTTTGTATTATTTAAGTGGGGATGTTACATCTACATCCTCCCAAACGCCACCTCGATTTTTTAAAAATGTCATATCCGCCAGCGCAACCATCATTTCATTACAAGTTTACACTCTACATATATTCTCAGATTATTTCCTCCATAGACATTCTTCCTCCATGAGATTAAATCACCTTCCTTCTCTCTGATATCAAATCAACATTCCTTTCTAAAATATTAAGCCAAATCCCTCAAGACAATGTCTAAGAGAGTTGACGTCCCACCATCGACAGAACTCGGTGGTACCGTTTTCCCCGCTGAAATTATGGAGGAAATACTCTCTCGTGTTCCCGTTGAGAACCTGATGCAAATGAAAAGGGTCAACATTGCGTGGCTCACAACAATTTCGGACATGTATTTCTCCGGTGTTAAGCATCTCCAGGCCATGAATGCACAAAATCGAGTCTGCTTTATACTACAGTCACAAGTGGGTTTTTACCCTCTTGGATACGAGCCTCCCAACCCAGGCGAAGAAGGAAACCGACACTCTCTACTGGACGGCGACCCTATATGGTACACACTAGCAAGTTGTAATGGGTTTGTTCTCAACTGCACAGTTGAGGATCGCTTCTTCATCTGCAACCCTATGAACGATAACTGCTGGGAGATTCCATGCCCGAAGGTTGTTTTCCCAAAAGGTGCCACATACGCTTCCGCCTTTTTTGGCCTTGGATGTGTTCCGGGTACTACAGAGTACAAGGTAGTACGTATTTTGCTCTTCAACAATCTCATAACCCGGTCCGAGGTTCACTGCTACTCCACCGAAACCAGAGTTTGGGCTCCCATGGGGGAGTTCCCGTTTCAGTACCCTATGTGGTCCCCCGGTGTTTACGCAGATGGTTGCATTAACTGGCAGATTTCTACTTTATATCGGATTGAAAGCATTGCTATCCTTTGTTGCAGGACAGGAACATTTCGCCTCATTCGCCTACCGATGCTAGGGAGAGGATCCTTGCCTATGGTGATGTTGGCTCCGTTGATGAGGACAAGCTTGTAATCTATTCTAGCATTACCTACTCCTTTGAGGAATACGAACTCTGGATTCTGGAAAACTTTAGAGATGATTCATCATGGAAACGTGTCCGTTTCTAGCCCGGTTACCCACTAGATGAAGACGAGTTCATTCTTATAATTCAGCCACTACGTTTGTTGCGCCCAGATGGCAGGAGACTGCTCCTTCGTGTTGAGCCATCAGGCCGTTTTTTAGAGTACGACCTTATTGACAAGGTATACATTCCAATCAACGGCCCCAACTGGTACCAGGAGTGTTGTAGTGTGTTTCATTTTACCCAGAACCTTGCCCGTTTGGTTTAATAGTTTCTACCCGTAGATTCTTGCCTTGTGAGGCATGTTTTGTAATGATGCATATTTTAATATTTTTGTTTATGATGTAATATGGTCACATATTACAGAGTAAACAAATGTGTAGTATAGTTATTTTTGTTATAATATGGTTATACTGAATCCTCACTATTTTCACCTATATATATATCGTAGCCTGGTTTGTATTAACTGTTTGCCATGTTTCTGTTATTATTAATTGTTTTCTTGCCCTGGTTTTATTCTTCTTTGGTATCTAATGTAATAAATTTGTCTCTGTGTATGTGTTTTCCACAGTTACATGAATTGTATTAATTGTTGTTTGTGTGTTTCTCCAGTTGTATTAATTGTATTAGTTGGTGACTGGATTTTGTCAATTTTTTGTGATTCAATAAAGCCGTATTTGGAATTCTCCATCTCCAAATTCTTTCTTTCAGAATTTCCCTATATTTCGTTTAACCATATTTTTATTTTTGAGCTTTTCCCCTTGTGATATTTTTGAACAAGGATATCATCTACAAACTTTCCTTTTCTCTAATACCCCTCCCAATTTTTTATTTTTTTTTCTCAATTTTTTTGAGTTTAGTTACTTTTTAATTTATGTCACCCGTTTAATGTTCCGCACAAGCCTTGTGCTCATTTGAATTTTGTCTTAGTTTATAATTGTCTTGTTGGTGCACTGATTTAATTGTACTGTCACATAGTATCGTTTTGCTTTTTAAAGTTTTTACGTCCACGATGCATGGTTTCAAAAAAAAACTTTACTCTTTACAGAACCGACAGAAATAGGACATTTAATGAGGGATGTGAATAATACGCCTGCCACTCACCCACCTCCTAAACCTCCCTTCATATTAAACCATAACCGTTATTTTTAGTTACCTATCACTCATGCGAACTTCTCAATGCCCCTACAGTCAAATCCATACATTAAAACATATGCTTCAATTACAAAAAATATTTGTTCTTCCATATAGTCATTCACCAGGGTTTTTTTTTTTTTTTATCCCACAATCCAAACAATTGATTCCAACTACTAGATGTTTAATGTACAATCCTCCTACAATTGTTTTGTCCACAACTTTCCCCTGGAAAAGTAGATGTATAATGCTACCCGAACAATTCACACATTACCATACTTCCCATCCACGCATCTATACATGTTTTTTTTAAGTTACGCATACTTAACTTCAGATAAACCTTACTAGTCATTAAATGTACCATGATGCACACTCCCACCTTCATGTCAGCGAGTTTGTTTAATATAACAGATGTCAATGTCGCCATTAACTGTATTACGATACACGAAACAGGCTTCCGGTACACACTTATCGCATAGCATGCAGTAAGGTACACAGTATACGCATTTGCACATCGGTACACAAAGTACACAAATTATACACATGGTACACAAAATATCTAATACATGCACACATCCCACCATGGTACACAACCACTCTTACACTTGGTGTGCATATGTCTTCACCTACACACCCATTAATGTTAGCACCAAGTAGCTCAGCCTCCCTACAGGTCCAAACCCTATTTATATCCCTACACCCAGACAAATATCACTTGTGCTCCACTCACATACACACATAAACACTTCTCTTACACACCTTCTATACGACATACATATACACAATTACACACTCTCTTACCTAGCTTCCCTCGCCCTACACGAACACATTATGCCTGTCCCAGGTATACATTCTTTGGGTCCATCAACCATTCAACCATTTGCGCCCTATAACCCCCTGATGCAGCCTTCGTGGGGGCCCTTTTCACTATACTATTCATAGTTATCTCCGACTCCATGTTAAAACACACAATGACTCCGCAATCCAAACTTTTTTCTTCCTGCTGCGCACATGGTACCACCAGAGGCTTAGTGTTGCTGCATAGCATCTGGTACTTCCCTGGCGATTTCTGGCCCAAATTGCTCAGCCAGCCCACAACGTACTCGGTCTGCAATACATACAAACAAAAAACAACAACAATGTATTTCATAATGTTGTAAATTTCATCATACTTATTAGACAAATGCCCATACAGATTCAATCCACATCTCACCACAATCCTGCATCTGTCTAAGTGCACATCCTTGATGTGTTTTTACCTTGGAACCATGGAATTGAAAAAGCTCCACCTGCAGGTGTTCATATCCAACTTTAGCAGAGTCCAATGATCACCCAACTCACAATTTTTCCTCTCCAGATCTCTTGTAAGCAAAGGGAATAACAACGTATCAGACATTCCAATACTCTCCAACCGCTTGTCCACCAAATGTATCAAACTCCTACTTCTACCATGCTTGTTAGCTACAATTAGCTCCTGCATTATTTTTGAACAAAACCTATATTACCACACTTACAAAATTTCAAGTTTATTTCCTTATCGGCTAACATAATAAACATTTTACCCAGCAGGACGCTGAAAAGAAGATCACACGTCCAGATTATCTGACTGAGGAATACTTAATCTGCAAAATCCTCGCCCATGAATCCACAACCTGGAAAATAAATGTTATCATAGTCAGGGCACCTACACTTTTAAATATTCCACAGTCACCACATTACACAGTTAAAAGTTGCAAAAAACTATTACCCCAGTAGACATCCTTTCATGGTGCAAAATTGCTATTATGTTTTTCAAGTACACCACCCCCATTGCATCCTCCGTACTCCAGACCACATAACTGCCAGAACACAACAAAAACAATACAGGTCAACCAATTAAGTTTATATGTTAAACAAGTTTACAAACACCAATCATATGAAGGATAGAACTTACTCTTCACCACCAACTCTCCAGTATTCATCTATGCGTTCTTTAGCCTCTTCAGATATCCTGCTCACTGCGTGGAAAGTTGTTTCCCATCTCATTTTCTTTTTTTTACCTCTCCGCTCGTGTACTGCAACCATTTCCTATGTACTCATCTGCGGGGATTTCTCAAATGCTTTCCTATCATCACCCCTTGTCCGTGCTTTCACACAACGTGTTATTGTGCTAGGCTGAATAACTCGCTTGCCTCTTTTCTTCTGCCCATTTGGTGACTGACTTTTATCACTACTTTCCCCTCCCATGTCCACCATTTCATAGGTCTTGAGGAAGTCTGCCAGGTATTCATTCTCCTCCATCAGCTTAGTATTCTTTTCTTTGTGATTAAGAGCTCTGCAAGTGTGTCCATCTCCTTCATCGTTTGTTCATCATCCATAACCTGCATTGTTCAATTGCCTCTGAGATTCCATCAACTCACCCCTTAATGCCCCATCTCTTCCTTCATCTGCTTAATTTCATTATCTTTCTGTAGAGTGTTCTCCTTCAACTGCTTCTGCAATGCTTGTACATGCGCTGTCTTCTCCTGCACCACAGTCCTTATTTGTACAATTTCCTCCTCCAATTTTCGCTTCACAGCCTCCAACTTAGCCACATGTGCATCGCTGTCCCTCCCCAACCTTCCACTTCGGCTCAACTCATCAGATGTTTTCATCTCCTGCTCCACTAATTGCTTGTGCAGCACACTTATTCGTCCATCCTTCTCTGCAACCAGTGTTTTTAAATGTGCTATTTCATCCTTCATTCTTTCGTTCTCACATACGAACGCACCTAGAACCACATGTTCCTCATTAGTACGATGTCCTTCCTCCTCAACCTGTTCCCCACTACCAACACCACCACTCACCACTCCGGTCCCTATATTTCCACATCCGGACTTCAGCCATTCTTCTATCGTCTTTGAACTTCCTGGTTCACTATCCATCATGCTCCTAAAAATTGCTTTCTGTATCCCGTGCACAGTATCGCTCATCCTCCCATCCTTCCCTACCTTTTCATTCCTCACATCTGTACCCTAGCTAGTTCCAGGCCTTCCCTCTGCTGTGCGGTTAAAATCATCATTACGGTTGACCGGTGTCTCGTTCGGTGTTCTGGTATAAATTGGTTGTGTTGGATACACGCAGTAGTCTGAATCTTCATGTTCGTTTCCAATAGAGTTATCCATGTCAGTCTGCTCCTGCTCTGAATCACTCTCTGTTCCACCTTTTGAGTTATTCGCGTTCATTGATTCATTCCATTGTCTGCTTAGCTCCCTTAGTGTTTCCTTCTCATACGCTGTTGGCTTCAACACCACCCTGTGTATCTGAAATTGTCAATTCAACCATCTATACGCGTTAATTGTTCTGTCCATTTATTGATAACATAACAAGCTCACATTCTGCACATACTCTTTAACCATAAAAATAGTTCTCGCATTTCACTATATATCAAAATTGTACTCACATCATTTGGTGCTAGTCTGCTGAGCCTGATTCCTTTAAGCATATTACTCAATGCGGACAGGTCCCACCTAAGGATACGAGGGAAAGCACCAGCATGTACAGGCTCAACCAGATTCAAATGCTCACAAAGCCAGAACTACAATATGTTTACGTGGCAGCTAGTTAGTAAAACTTTACTAAGTTGTTTTATTCTTATGTCACCACATATAATTATAAACAACGTGAAGCAAATGGGCGTGTCCATCGCTTCCACACTTACCTGCAGTAGGATAGCACAACCTCCAAGCTTCAGGTTCGTGCTCAATGACAACTTCTCCAAAAGCACACTAACAATGACTTCATTCCAGTCATACTGCTTCACTTCTTCAATGTTTTCTAGGTATACAGTGTAATGACATGGTACGGATGTGTTCCTACCAGGCGTTAGTAGCACAACCATTAGATAAAATGTACAAGCCTTGCTACATCCGCATTACTTCTAGGATCACTCGATTGCATAACTTCCCTCAGCTTTATATACACACACCTCTTTGTCATGTGCCCACCTCTGTCGCGATTCAACCCTTGTCCAAAACACCTTGTCACCCATCCTGGCACAATATAATCAGTGCTCCTCAATGGTATATGCACTGAACCACACATGACTCCGAAAATGAGTTGTACATCCTGTGTTGTGAGGGTCAACCTTTCATCTCCGAACATGAACTCTCTAGAGGGTTGGTCAAATATGATCATGATATTCTTGATATCCACCTCATTTTTGTGCCACATAACCCTCCATGCCTCATAGTCAGATGTACGTATCGCTAAAAATAACAGCCAGAACGGGGTCTTTCTAATTTCCCTCAGTTGCATATCTGTGAATCGCAAAGCCTGTATTTCCTTCATAGTTGTTACCAAATTACTTCTAAAACAATTCTGCCCTTCATCCTTGGCTTTGCGCCCTACACCAATTTAACAAATTTATTCATTTCCACATCAGTCTATAATTACACTATTCCTAATCTATAAAATTTGATTCTTATCTGTTGAGAGTAGTGCATACCAAATGGATTCTTCGGGCCTCTCTCCGAGTCACTTGATTCCGTCGTCGACGCGCCCAATATATCCTCCAGTATTCCCCTACCTGTACCTTGCTCACTCTCTGAAAATTTTGCATTACCAATGACGGATTATGATATACCAAAATATCCAAAGTATAATTCGTCATAACATCTTCATCATATATTGCCTTACCTCGAACAGAAGCAGTTTTATAAGCATCGTTTCTACGCGCCCTGCCACGATCCCTCCGGTTACCTTGGTCTTGCGAATCTGCTTCACTAATGTTATACAAACTGCACTTATCTTAAAGATTGAAATCTACATAAACACAAATACCCATAACACAATTACCTGCATTTGGGGTTGAATACTGATTAGTAGTGTGCATTCTACCTGTCAATGAAATCATTCAATAATTAAATTCTACTTTACTGATTCGGATACGCTTATTTTAGAATCAACCTATATATTTATGATCATAAATAACCACTCACGTGTTCAATGCGTTATCATTCATAGTCTTTTAGGCACTACACAAAGCATATTAACATAGACCACCAATATCATTTATTAACACCTTCGTACGTAACAAAGCGTATCCAATTTGATGTGTTCCTGGTGTTTCAGGTAACTCTTCAGACATGTCAATACTATATCATATCTAGCTAGCTAAAACCAAAACTTTCACCATGGATTGCAAACACTTTCTGCTATGCAACATTCTGTGTTTGGTTTCAATCACTTTTTTTTATATTTAGTCTAAATAATATACTTGTTAAACATTATTTAGAGATTATACAATTTAATGACAACATTCAATTAATAAATATCAGTTTGTTCAGTAGTCTAGGCATATTCTATGGCTAATCTCACTTTAGATTAAACCTCGAACCACATTCAACACACACATCCCTGATCCTAATCAGGGCACAACAATGGTACACTTCTATAACCAGGGTACATGTTCATGACGACGGTACACAACTCACCCACCTCGTCCAAAAAATAATCCACTCCTTCAGACATGGTCCCGACCCACAAAATAATACGCCCCCCCAAACCTCGACATCATCGTACGCCCACCAACCACCATAGATATGGTAATTTAAGACCCTACCCCACACCCACAAAAAACAAAACCTGACATTATCGTGCGCTCACCAAACACCAAAAACTTACTTTACTATGTTTAGTCAGAGCAAATGAGAACAAAAAAAACAAAATAAACATTACCTCTGATTCTGGGTCGCTTTCCCCTCCTGTCTTCCAACACACCATTGTCTCTGTCGTCCAATCGCATCCCAGACCCTCTTCTCTTCGGCATTTTACACCTCTGGGTGATTTCTGCGCAAGGTCGACACATATGTTCGTAAAATACTCAAAAAAATATAAACCCTAGCTTTTGATTCGTACTCATGGGTTCCCCTTAGACTTCATACTTAGGCTTCACACTTTCAGTTAGACTTCATACTCATGGGTTCCCCTTAGATTCTACCAACATTTTATGCACACATACCTATTTTGTTTTCTGTCTCCTCCTAATTGTGTACCAACCCTCTCACCCAACGAAATAAAGTGGATTTTTGTTGATTAATCTGTGTGCCAATTGTTATTGTTTCCCCCCTTTTTCCAATCTTTACTGTAGAAACTGTCTAATCAAGCAAGTAGTATGAACAGTTACACCTATTTTTTGTCAGTACCTTTTTTTGGCTACTATTTGCTTTTTATGTCTTGTCCCATCAATAATAAATGAGTCTATGTTTTAATTAAAAAGCCTATTTTTGCTCCTACTTGTTATGTATGTAACATTGGTGTCTCTACATGTATATTACACTTAACAAAGGACCCTATATGTAACCGACCCTTTAAAATATGTTAGCAATTTTAACTAAAAGGCTGGTTTGAATATATACCCAAAAATATTAATTAATTATGCATAATCATTCAAGTCAATCTAAATATGTTAATACAATTAATTATTCATTGTCATGCGGGTGAAATATTATATTCGAATCATAAGAAATTTGTTTGTTGGTTTGATTTACGATCAAAAATTAAATTAAATTTTTATTTGAATTTAAAAGTTTAAATTAATGGGGGACTTACACGAGGATAATTTATACAACCAAAACTCAAATCAGGACACAAATTTTAAGGTTGTATTTGGTAACCCTGAAAATCCCCTGAAAAAAAAAAGGATTTAATAAGGATAAGTGTTTATGCAGATTCCCATTTTACGTTGTCCAAAACTAAAATATAAGAATACAAATGAATCGGGAGAGGAGGAAGACACAAATGGTGGTTGTTGTTGCCTGCGTCAGAGCTTGTGGGCAGCAACTTTCAGTTTTCTGATGATGAATTTGGTAGTTTATAGTGGAGCTCCAGGATGATGGTTTATAGAGGAGCTCTAGGATATTTTTTCTTTGATTTCTATAGAGGAGGTCTCCATGTAGCAAGAATTTGTGTGATTTTTTAAGTGGAAAGATGAAAGAATTTTGTGTAATTGGTTGAATATTTTGTAATTTATTTAAAATATTGAGATGTAATTTTAGTTTTTGGATGAATATTGTGTGATTTGGGTGATTGTGCAAAGTGTATTCATCGTATGTGCAAAGTTTATATATTATGTGTGCGAAATATATATTCACTTTTGCGCTAAGTATATTTTTGCATTTGTGCGACAAAATTTCTGTCTGATCAGCTAAAAACGATTATGTTTGTGCTGAGTATATTTTCCTTTTTGTGCAACAAATTTTCTGTCTGTAGTGCTAAAATATTTGGCTCGTTGTGCAGACTAATTAAACTTGTTATGCAAACAATTTTCTCTAAATGTTGTGCAAACGATTTTGTAAAAGTTTTGTCTGTTGTGCTTAAAAGGTTTTGCTTGTTGTGCAGACATTTCATGTGTGTGTGTAATTAAGTTTGTGCGTGTGTGCAGTTGAACCTATTTTTAAGTTTAACATTTTGGTAAACTTATTTTAAATTTGACCCTAAATAATGAATATATCTGTAAGTTCCCCTTTAAATTAAAGATGACAAAATTTGATATGATTTGACCGATAATAGTTAATTTTTGCCCTTGAATGTGTGTATATTGTCCTTATTTAAATTGTATTTTTTAGTCTTATTTTATATTTTGGGTCTCAATACAACCACTAGATGTAATAAATCCTAAATACACAAATTGTAAAGTTTGACAAATTAAAGGGAAAGTGATGTTTTTTGTCCTTTAAGATTTTTTTTATTTTGTTTTTAGTTCTATTAACATTGGACTTTTATTTTTAGTTTTGTAACTTTCAAAAAGAAATATATTTTAGTCCTTAAATCGACTATATGTAGGTCATCCTTTCAATTTCTGCTGATATGATACATGTTTTACTTTTTTTTATATAAACTATCACCAAAAGGAATACCTACAATAGCCAGTTTGAGGGCTAAAAAATTAAAATTTTAAAAGTTACAGGACGAAAAATTAAAATTCAAAATTAATAGAAATAAAAACAAAGTCAACAAAACTTAAACGACAAATTACTCTATTTTTTCCCAAACTAAACTACTATATATATTTGAACTAATCATGAAGGATTCAAATTCTAATTATCTCTATCAATTAATAAATTTAAATATTAAAAAATGGAGTTATGCATGTATTGAATGAATTGCAGTATTCATTGTTGTGATACAGAAATCGGCATATGCGCTAGATGGTCATTTACCAAAATCTATATTTTTACCTTTTAAAAATTAAAAAAAATTGAGCAGCCTAGGAGCTTGGCGGCCAGAAAATATCCGATTGTCGATTTCCGACTTCTACGCCTTTGATTCATTGTAATTCAATATTGTGATGCAGAATCAATAATTTAACATAATATAGTCCAATATTAAATTAATTTTAATATTTCACTACTTTTAATTATAAGTTAATTTTACTATCATATATTGAAAAACAAAATTAACCAGGTGGGTTAGCTCACCTGGCCACCAGGATCCTCACTTGAGCGAGTGACCTAGGTTTGATTCCCTTTCGGAACGAATTAGGAAAGGGAGATAAAAGGTTGACTTGGAGATATTCTTGGGGTGTAAGGAGACTTGGTGAACTAACTTCTAACTAAATAACAACTAACATTTACCGATCAAAAAAAAATTGGGGTGTAAAGAGACTTGGTGAACTAGCTTCTAACTAACTAACAACAAACATTTACCGATCAAATATATATATATTAAAAAACAAAATTTATATAATATGTAACTTATTTGAAAAGTTATCAGTTCGTTTTTATACAATTTAATTTACTTTAAACTTATGTAACAAATAATAATTATCAGCTTGAGGGATTTCCCATTAACTACATTTCTATTAGATTTGACAAGAATGACTCCGAATTTAATAAGGACAAGGGTTTATTTGGTTCTAAATATATAAGAAAAAGATTTAAATGTGAAAAAATAAAAACTTAATTAGTTAAAATATTTATCTATATGACTATAAAATTTTCAATAAAAATTTCGTAGAACGGATTTCATGCTAATAAGTGTTGACGCACTTTTAAAGTAGGAGGATTATGTGGCATTTAACACCAAATACATCAACAATAAACTAGAATAAACGTGTATGTGAAGTTTGATATATAAGCAGATAGGTCGTTTATTAGCACGTTGTTAGTAAATGAATTTCGCATCCCTCATTCGAATGAAATCAGTATATTATATAGGAATTACAAGCACGAGGTAGAACCTAAGTTACTGAGTCGTCATCAGTTTGCTTCATATTAAGCTGTTAAGTCGTCATCTGTCTGCTTCATATTTCAATCGTTATATTATATAGGAATTACAAACACAAGATAGCATCTAAGCTACTGAGTAGTCATCAGTCTGCGTCATATTAAGCTGCTAAGTCGTCATCAGCATGCTTCATATTAAGTTGGTGACTTTATAGTAAACTGATGAACTGTCACCAGCCTTCTTCAGTCTTGGTCTTTCTTTGTGCTTGATCGGCTCCTTTGCACTCGATATTCCGGACCTAGTTATTTACTTTCTTAAGCTTGCAAGTCAATTATTGCATCAACAGTTGCCCCCTAATATGATGTTTATTTAATTTAATAAGCATCAGACTATCTGAATCTTTATTGACCTCGCTCCGTTTAAATGGGTCATATTGGTAAATTGATTTCAAAAAATCATATAATACCTAATAATATAGAGTAAGTTTTTTGTGACATCTTTCGTGATTTGAGAACAATGTAAAATATGTTATTTAAATAAGTCTTTTGTGCACCAAATATATTGTACAATTCAAATTTATTTTTAAAAAGTTACACAAAATATTACTATAAAATTACACATATTATTACTAAAAGTATATTTTTAAAAATACATTTTTTAGTAATAATATGTATTACTTTTTAGTAATAAATGGTGCAACTTTTTAAAAATATACAAGACTAAGGCGTGTTATTTATAAAAAGTTTTGCTTTTAAAAAGTGATAATATTTTTGTTAAAAATGAGTCACTTTTTTCAAAGTCATATTTTATTATAGTGCTATCACTATTTTTTATTTTTTTTTGCTGATTTATGTCATGAGACAGTCTCACATAAATACTTTTCAATAATATATGTGTACCGATCATTAATATATATATATATATATATATATATATATATAATGACTTCTATATATAGGTTACCAATAAATCATTTATGATCATTTATTTACTTAGAAATATTTACATTTGCATTTTTATTAGAAAAATATTAAGTTGGAAAAGAACATTTAATTTCTCTTGAAATATTATAAACAACAAATATTTTGGAGATATTTTTTTTAAATAATCTTGTAAATTTATTTGAATCTAAATTTTGTAGGTTTTCTTTTTATTTCATTAATTGACCTTTTCGGCTGAAAAATATTACCTAAAAAATACCAAAATCTGTTGTTGCATACAAAATGGCACAAGAGAAAGATAATAGTACGTATAGCATCAACCTTCCCGTTGTCATATACACTCGGATTTAGCAACTGAAATTTATGAGAAGTGTAAACGAAACTTTAAATTGATTTATAGGATTTTGCTTTCTGGATGAGAGTGAACACAACCGTTGAAATGACCAGAATAAAAGAAGATTATGCTAATTTTCCAATAAAAATCACCATAATTGAAATCAAAAGAACTAAAAATAGATTTTTGTTATGACACAGGACTTTCTTTAATTATTCTCTTGATATTTTGGTACTAACTTTTTTCTAATATATAAACAGTTAAAAATGGAGTATATATTAAGTTAATTTTTAAGGATTCAATAGCACTTGATCTGCCAGACATGACCACCATTACTTGATTTTAATTAAATTAGAGCTCATTTGATTTAATGGACAAGGTAAATAATTCAAGATAAATTAGGCAAGATTATAATCTGGAGATTATTATTTGTGAGTTAAAAAGTATATTTGAACTGATGCATTAAGATAATTAGTAATGTAAGATAATTTTATTTTGAATGTTTTGATTGTAAGATTAATACTAATAAAAAAAAAATCAATTAACAATTTTGTCCTCTATATCATAAACAAAAATAAAATGAGTTATGGTTCTTCTTTCCAAATAAAAGGAGTATTTAGTAAAGATAAATACAATGAATTATTATCATATGTCTTGCCAAAGATAATATCATCTTTCATTCATAAGATAATTGAATATTAATTTTTAGCTTTTTATTAATCTTGAGTTTTTATTCATTAAATCAAACATCATAATTTAATTTATCTAACGAATCAAAAGAGACCTAAGGAAAGGATTCATTTATTTTTCTATTTTTTATTATTAAAATAATAAATTTCACCATGTAATTATTACTTTTCCGGACTGGAATCTCTCTTATCTTTTGGAGGGGTAGAACTAGCAGCCATCGAATGAGGCGTATCATTAATCCTACCCCAAAAGTGGTCTTATCTCTCTCTCGAATGTTCATATATTTTAATCATTTGACAATGATACCACTACCTTACTACTATATATATACTATATATATCTTTGCAAAATTAGTGGGATATTGCTAGCTGCATCATCTTGTTAGATTTTGCTATACATGCATGACTTAACAACATTAGGTTTCGCTCCACGGGTCATCACTAGCCCGACCCACTAACTGAAAATCCACCAAACATGTGGAAATTCTTTCTTTATTTAGTACCCTAGTAAATTTTATTTAATTTTACTCACAACTTTTTTTGATTGATTCTTATATTGAAAAAGTAATTTTGTTTAATAAATAGTTATGAGTTGATATGTAGTTTTGCATATTTCTTTGACACTTTAACTATTAGGGTATGTTTGGTTCATAAGATAAAAATATATATCCGTAAAAAATATGCATGATTTTGACGGATAGATACTTTTATCTTACGAACCAAACATACCCTTAGACTATCACAAAAACCTATTACGAATTAAAGTATACCATATCTCATGTCCAAAATGTTCTCATGAAAAAAATTCTATATTATTGTTGGTACAAATATAAATCGAGTATATAACAGAATATTTTGCACGAGTTGGAATTGCTCTAATTAAATAATTAGTTTTGGGTACATGACTTGAGTAAATAGCTTTGGGAGATGAACATATATTTTAGAAGATTAAAATTTGTATGAACTCGAGTTTATCAGTTACATGTGCATATAGTATTACTGTTAAAAAATTAAATATATTTTAATAAAGTGATAGTATATATGAATAACAGTGACAGTGATACATATTTATGAACTCGAGTTCACAAAAGAACAACTCATTTTAGAATTAGCTCGGGTGGGGGTTGGAAGAGAAACAAGGAAGAAGAAGTTCACAAGTAAAGTTTTTAATTTTTTAAGAGTGGTAGCTCAATAACATTCTTAACTTTATATTCCCAATCATTAATTCTCTTAAATCTTCCTAAAATATTATTTAGTAAAGTAAAATTGGAAGTATATATATATAGAAAATTTGTCAGGATCCAACACAATTTGGTACATTCTTGAGAAGATAAAAGTACTAGATATGGTGGCTCCATGCTTTAGGGGTGGTGGTGGTAGTAGTAGTGATGAAAGTGGGATTTGAAAGGGTCACTAAAAAGATGAACAAAACTGAGGTGGAAACCACCCATTTAATTTCATGGCCACTCACTACATTTAATACACATCTTCTTCTTACATGATTTTTTTTTTATGTGTGTATGTATATGTTTAAGATGAGATAGAGGCATTATTGTGTAGGGTATATGCGTTTATTTCATTCCAAATGCTTCTTTTTGACAAAGCTACAAGACTTTAGTTTAACTAATGATCAGGATTTTAACTACTTATTCTAATTTCATGCATAAGTTCTCTTTAATTTATGTATGTATTCATTCTACTGATTATTTTGATTGCCAATTTGCCATTTATATTTGTTTTGGTTATGTGGTAGTTAAAAAGGAAAAATTGCACTTGATCAAAAGAGAATATGTTTAAAAGTTGTACTTGTTGGGATAAACACACGAATAATCAAACAACAAAGTATTCGTCTACGCAGCGGAATGATCAATTATCCCTCTCTTGTGTGAATCTAGTAGGAAACAATACTAAGAATATAATGCACGACAAAGCAAGCAATCACCAAGCACAACACAAACGATTTTAAAGTGGAAAACCTCCTCAACGTGAGGAGTAAAACCCACGGGACCGAAGTCCACCAAAAACTTCACTATGAGCAAAAATCCAAGGTTACAATCTGCCCACAACAGATATTCAACTACAAGTGTATCAAGACAATCAATACTTGATAACTACAATGAGATTAGAAGGACCTCACCCAACAAACACCAATTGAAGACTACTGTTCACAACTCTCGAAACCTCAAAACCTGATCTCCACCGTCCAGAATCAACCCCAATATGTCCTGAACGTTCTGTCCAAATTACAGCTCGATCCAACGGTTGGTTTGTGAGAAACGAACCTTTTACCTCAGCTGCGCAGAAGTGAATTGCCCAAAAATAGAACTTCTGTTCGCGGCCTATTCCCGTCAATATAGAGCTCCAAAGACGATCTCCACCGGTTGAAACTCTGGAAAAAATTCAAATGAAAGGGCAAATTCAAATTTTTGCCCTTTTAGAGCTCCAAATACAAATTCCAAACGTGTTGACAAAATTTCAGCTCGATCCAACGGTTGAAACTCCGGATATTGCTTCTGCAAGATTTCTGCCCTTTTAGATTTTCTCTGAAACGTGAATGGTACACACGGTACACACTTTTTCTCTTACTTTTTCTTGTCTTACCTCAATGTTGTTAGGGCAAGATATATCACCAAGTGTTGGGCCTACTTAGGCTTTTCAATATTATTGACTATTGGGCTCCTCCACATATGTGGAAACCCAGCCCAACAAATCTCCCCCTTTCCGATTATGTGGAGAGACTAGCCATTCCGGCTATCACACGACACACCTCGAGCTTCTCCCTAGGCAATGCTTTGGTCATCATATCAGAACAATTGTCATTCGTGTGAATCTTTTCAAGCTCAAGCAACTTATCATTGATGGCATCTCTCATCCAATGATATCTCACATGAATATGCTTCGATCTTGAATGAAACGCTGCATTCTTACTAAGATGGATAGCACTTTGACTATCATAAAATACTATGTACCTCTCTTGCTTCAGCCCAAGCTCCTCCATAAGTCTTTTGAACCATAACACCTCTTTGCATGCTTCCGTTGCAGCGAAGTACTCTGATTCTGTTGTGGAGAGTGCAACACACTTTTGCAATCTTGATTGCCATGACACAGCGTCACCTGCTAATGTCACTAGGTAGGCAGAGATCGACTTTCTGGTGTCCACATCTGATCCCATATCTGAGTCGGTGTAGCCAACTAACTCGGGCTTCCCACCTCCAAAGGTGAGTCTCAAACCAGATGAACCTCGTAGATATCTCATTATCCACTTCACAGCATTCCAATGCTCCTTTCCCGGATTAGACAAATAACGGCTAACAACTCCAACTGCATGAGCTATGTCTGGCCTCGTACACACCATTGCGTACATCAAGCTTCCCACGGCTGAAGCATATGGGACTCTTCTCATTTCTTATTTCTCTTTATCTGTCGAAGGACTATGATGAGCACCAAGCTTAAAGTGAGTGGCAAGAGGAGAACTAACCACTTTAGCTTTGCTCATATTAAATCTATCAAGCACCTTTTCAATGTATTTCTCCTGTGACAAGTGTAGCTTCTTGTTTTCTCTATCTCGGGTGATGCTAATACCAAGAATTTTCTTGACTGGCCCCAAATCCTTCATGGCAAAGGATTTGCTCAACTGCTTCTTCAACCTGTCAATTCTTGAAACATTCTTGCCAACATTCAATATATCATCAACATAGAGCAACAATATGATAAAATCATCATCTGCGAACTTCTGAACGAACACACAATGATAAAAAAATGGTTTTCTGGTAGCCTTGCTCCCCCATAACTGACTCAAATTTCTCATACCACAATCTAGGTGCTTGCTTCAAACCGTAGAGATTTTTCTTCAGTTTGCACACATGGTCTTCTTTACCCTTCACCTTGAAACCTTCAGGTTGCACCATGTACATCTCTTTATCTAGCTCCCTATGAAGAAAAGCGGTTTTGACATCCATCTGCTCAATCTCCAAGTCAAGGCTAGTTGCCAA
The DNA here is from genome assembly GCA_026898435.1 of Prunella vulgaris. Taxonomy (NCBI): domain Eukaryota; kingdom Viridiplantae; phylum Streptophyta; class Magnoliopsida; order Lamiales; family Lamiaceae; genus Prunella; species Prunella vulgaris. Next base: position 366,395 of record JAPKLY010000291.1, read on the forward strand.
ACCAAACACAAAACGAATGGAAGACATCTTAACAACCGGAGAGAAAATTTCTTCAAAATCAACTCCCACTTTCTGACTGAAACCTTTAACAACCAATCTAGCTTTGAATCATGGCTTTGACGTGTATTCATCTTGCTTTATCCTGTACACCCACTTATTCTTCAAAGCATGTTTTCCCTTTGGTAGTTTCACCAGATCAAATGTGTCATTTTCATGCAAAGACTTCATCTCATCTTGCATTGCTTCCAACCATTCGGTTTTGTGTACTCCTTGAATTGCTTATCCATAGCATTCAGGCTCTCCCTCATCAGTCAAGAGCACATACTGATCAGGAGGATACATCCTAGAAGGTACATGAGCTCTGTTGTTTCTTCTAGGTGGCTCTTGAACACCATGTTCTGGAACATTAGGTGGTTGTGGCTGATCGGTATTCTCTTCATTATCGAAATTAGGTTGATCCTGATTCTCCTCTTCAGCTTCTACTTGACCTTGACCATGAGGAACAATTTCCATGTCAATCAAGTCATCACTCGGTGTAGAAACTGAGTTGTCCATTTTCTCGATATCTCTAATGGTTTGATCCTCAACAAACACAGCATCTCGACTTCTGACACCGAACTCCACGGGATCATAAAATCTGTAACCAAACTCATCTTGACCATAACCAAGAAACACATATTGTCGAGTCTTCACGTCTAGCTTAGACCTTTCATCTTTGGGAATGTGCACAAATGCTTTACATCCAAAGACCCGCAAATGATTATAGGAAATATCCTTTCCCCACCAAACTCTGTCTGGAACATCGAAATATAAAGGAACACATGGAGTAAGATTTAAGACATGTACAACAGTACTTAGAGCCTCACCCCAAAATGATATAGACAATCCTGCTTCTGATAGCAGACATCTTACTCTCTCGACCAATGTTCTATTCATCCTTTCGGCAAGTCCTTTCAACTGAGGAGTCTTTGAGGAGTCTTTTGATGTCGGATACCTTGCTGCTTGCAATACTCATCAAAAGGACCAATGTATTCCCTTCCATTATCCGATCTGATGCATTTCAACTTCTTCCCAGTTTACCTCTCAACTAAGGCATGAAACTGCTTGAATGCATCGAGCACTTGATCTTTCGTCTTCAATGTGTAGATCCACGTCTTTCTTTAGTGGTCATCTATAAAAGTCACAAAATATAAAGCACCACAAGGAGTTCTTATTTTCATAGGACCACAAACATCAGAATAAATTAAATCAAGTATACCTGATGCTCTAGAGGGACTCGAGGTCTTGAAAGTAACTCGGTTTGCTTTCCTACCAAACAATGAGAGCACTTCTTCAGAGATGCATTCTTCAAGTCTGGAATGAGATTTCCCTTCTCTAAAATCTTCAATCCCTTCTCACTGATGTGGCTGAGTCTGCTATGCCACAACTCGATTAACCTTTCGTTTTCAATTGCGTTAATTGAGCGATCAAGTAACTTTGCTTGCATCAAGTACAACGAAGAGTATTTTTGGCCTCTAGCAACAACCAAAGAACCTCTTGTGAACTTCCACTGACCATCAGAGAACAAACTGCAGAAACCTTCATCATCAAGTTTCCCAACAGATATCAAGTTTAATCGAAGATCAGGAACATGCTTCACATTTTTCAAGACTAGTGTAGCACCATTGCTACTCCAACACCAATAGCTTTAGCTAAGCCATCATCACCCATCCTAACATTTCCATAGTCACCTGACATGTAGGATGTGAACATGTCTCTACGAGATGTGGCATGTACGGATGCACCACTGTCGACCACCCAACTACTCTCATGATATGCAAGATTAACAGCTTCATAATCATGAAAGATAAGAAAATCACTTGCTGCAGCAAACACTCGATCATCATCTTTTGCTTCTTCATTCTTCTTTTCTTTTCCTTTATCTTTCTTGTCATCTTGCTTGGGTTTTCTGCAATGCTTCGCTATGTGTCCTGGAGTGTGACAATTCCAACACTCAACCTTGCTATACCTATTAGATTTGCTCCTGCCTTTTTGTTTGCCTTTTGGACCTCTACTTTTACTTCTCTCCCTCTTCTCTGTGACCAAAACGTCTGATTGCTGAAAGGAGCCCTACGATTTTCTTCTCATTTCCTCATTCAAGATGCTGCCCTTAACCAATTCCATGGTAATGGTACCGTCGGGGGCTGAATTAGACAAAGATGTCCTGAATGTCTCCCATAAATCCAGCAATGTACCGAGAATCCACAAACCCTGAACTTCATCTTCAAACTTGATGTTCATTCCCGATAATTGATTAATGATGCCTTGAAATGAATTCAAGTGATCAGTCATAGGAGTACCATCTTTAAATTTCAGATTCATCAACTGCTTGATTAGAAACAACTTATTGTTCCCAATTTTTCTAGCATACAATTGCTCCAGCTTTTCCCACAGTGAACGTGCATTTGTTTCTCCACTAACATAATTCAACACATTATCATCCACCCACTGCCTGATATAACCACACACTTGACGATGCAATATATTCCATTGAGCATCTGTTTTATCATCAGGCTTGTTGGCTTCAAATACAGGTAGATAGTAATCTTTCACGTACAGAAGATCCTTCATCTTTCCTTTCCACACATGATAATTTGAACCATTGAGATTTACCATTCTACTAGTATTAGTCTCCATATTCACCACAAGGCACAGAGCAAAGACCGTGCTCTAATACCATTTTTGTTGGGATAAACACACGAATAATCAAACAACAAAGTATTCATCTACACAGCGGAATGATCAATTATCCCTCTCTTGTGTGAATCTAGTAGGAAACAATACTAAGAATATAATGCACGACAAAGCAATCAATCACCAAGCACAACACAAATGATTTTAACGTGGAAAACCTCATCAACGTGAGGAGTAAAAACCACGGGACCGAAGTCCACCAAAAACTTCACTATGAGCAAAAATCCAAGGTTACAATCTGCCCACAACAGATATTCAACTACAAGTGTATCAAGACAATCAATACTTGATAACTACAATGAGATTAGAAGGACCTCACCCAACAAACACCAACTTGAGACTACTGTTCACAACTCTCAGAACATACAAACCTGATCTCCACCATCCAGAATCTACCCCAATGTGTCCTGAACGTGATGTCCAAATTACAGCTCAATCCAACGGTTGGTTTGTGAAAAACGACCCTTTTACCTCAGCTGCGCAGAAGTGAATCTCCCAAAAACAGAACTTCTGTTCGCGGCCTATTCCCGTCAATATAGAGATCTAAATACGATCTCTACCGTTCAGAATGTAGTCCCACAAGTTCCGAACGTGCTGACAAAATTTCAGCTTGATCCAACGGTTGAAACTCCGGATATTGCTTCTGCAAGATTTCTGCTCTTTTGGATTTTCTCTGAAACGTGAATGGTACACACGGTACACACTTTTTCTCTTACTTTTTCTTGTCTTACCTCAATGTCTTCTAGGGCAAGGTATATCACCAAGTGTTGGGCGTACTTGGGATTTTCAATATTATTGACTATTGGGCTCCTCCACATATTTGGAAACCCAGCCCAACAGTACTTGTGTGCTAAAGTGGTTCTTTTATTTGCATTGGAAAGTACAATATGGTTCAACAAATTGACAAAAATTATATATTGGTCCCGTGCAAAAAAATAATAATACTTCCGTGCAAAAAAAAACATACTACCGTGCAAATTTTTTTAATCAATTTGTAAATATAGTGATTTTTTTGAATCAATATGTAAGTGACCCTTATTTGCAGTTTTGATTCCATTTATTTCAGGATTAATTCTGCAATTTTCTGTCCATTCTATTGGAACCAAAATTGTAATTAAATCGATCTCTTGGGACCAAAATTATAATTCTTTAAGGATCAAAAGTGTCAAAATATTAGGAAAAAAATGCCAAAAAAATAACCATTTAGAAATAAACTCATTCTCTTAGAACTAAAAATATAATATTTCGGTAGTTAAATAATCAATTTTAATCTGCTTATTACTTTTTAAAAGTAGCTAATGATGATTTAAATTTGAGTGGTTTTACATGAGACCGTCTTGTAATTTTATCCCATGAGATGAATTTATATTCGGTGACTCACATATAGGTTTAAAAAAGTCACTATATTTACAAATAGGTGTTGTATAGAAAAAAAATATGCTTCTACGCAGAAAAAAAAATGCTTCTGTGCAAATATTTTGAACCTATTAATAAATATAGTAATTTTCTTGAATTTATATATAAATCATCCTTTATATTCGACCACATAAAAGTCGTATCATTCTTCAACCATTTTATTTGATCATAATAATCCGCAGTTATGTCTCACGAAATGATACCGTGAAATGGTCTCCTAAATTCACAATATCCGTAGAAAAATTAAATAATATTGATAAATATTAGTATGCATGCATATTAGTTTTGGTTATATTCAATATTTGTAAAAGTCGAGAAAATAGAAAACATATTGAGAAAATATTTAAAATATCCACAAGTATTCGATAAATATCGCAAATATAAAATTTATCCATATTTTTATTGTTAATTTATGTATTCAAGTTTGTTGAAGATACTGCATACCACACGTACATAACCCACGAACATACATGCATAACCCACGTACATACATGCAAATATCATACATGTATATTGAATAACACAGATAGTAGGGATCAGTTTGTTAGATTGGGTGTGAATTTGTTAGTTAGTTACTACTCATCACACATGAGATCACACACCCTATAAATACATTTGTATCTTATTCATTTTCATTTCATGGGAAAATATACTCAATTTAACATGGTATCCTGAGCAAGTCGATCTCCTCTATTCTGTGTTCTCCTGAGATAGTTTTTTTTTTCGGTTATCATCATATCTCAGAAACGGTTATTCGGTTATCTTCATACTTCTCTTTGTATCTTCATATCTTCAACTCTGTTCTTCCGGTTTCTAAGTCATCTTCATAATTTCAGCATTTCTTCATCTATCTTCTTCGATCCTATTCTAATTTTTCCGCTGATTTTACTCATGACTAGCTCTCTTCCCAATTTCATCAAGTTACACATTCGCCTCGATCGTCAAAACCATGCGTTTTGGCGTACTCGGATCTTAGCATCTGTTCGTGCACATGGTTTTGATGATGTGCTGCTGATCAAAAGTCCTCCAGTTGCTTCCTCCTCGGATGGTTATGTTGTTTGGCTCCGTCGGGACCAATTTCTTCTCAGCTGGATGTTAAGCTCTATAACTGAATCGATGCTTGGACACATTAGCAGGTGCAATCACTCTTATCAAGTTTGGGATATTCTGGAAAACTTGTTTCAATCCCAGTCAGTGGCTCGTGCAATGACTCTGCGCCTACAATTACAAACTCTGAAAAAAGGTACCTCTTCAATCGATGAGTATGTCCTCCAGATGCGTATAATCTCTGACGGACTCTTTGCTGCTGGTCATTCTGTTCCTGATGAGGATCTGGTTCTCTATGTCCTTGGTGGACTTGGTGCTGAATTTGAATCGGTTGTGGTGAATCTGACTACTCGTGGCTCCTTACCAACACTCACTGAAGTTCAATCCATATTGCAGACACATGAAATGCGAATTTTACAGAACACTGCTTCCACATCTTATGCTATGCCTACAACTGGTCAGTCTACTCCCTCAGCTAATGTTGCAAATGTCAATCATAAACCAAACTCTGGGAAACAGAAAAGCAAGTCCAGATTCTACTCCAAGCCTAAGGTCATATTGCTACTAAGTGTTACAAACGCTTTGATCACACTTTCCTTGGTGCTGATGTGCCTTCTGGTGGATCTCCTCAAGCTAACATGGTCCACTCAGGTTCTTCTGGTTTCACTCCCTCTTTTAATCATACTAATTCTTCTGATGTACCTCAATCTTCAGGCTCTGAGTGGTACATGGACAGTGGAGCTACTCATCATATTACCTCTCAATTGGAAAATCTTCAGATCCAAGCTCCTTACAAAGGTACATCCACTTTACTTGTTGGTAATGGTTCCTCACTTTCCATCAAGAACACTGGCTCTTTCACTTTGCCTACTCTACATTCATCTCATTTGGTTAGTATGAATAAAGTGCTACATGTTCCTGATATCACTAAAAACTTGGTTAGTATATCTCAGTTTCTTAAAGACAGTGAGGCTGTAATTGAATTCTACTCAACTCATTGTGTTGTTAAGGATCTGAGGACACACAGGGTTCTACTGAGAGGCACTCTTAATCATGGATTATATCAGCTGGATATTGGAAGCTTATGCAAGTCATCTGATGGACATTCTTCTTCTTCAAACACTGCTTGTAATGTTGCTGATGTTTCTTCAAACACTGCTTGTAATGTTGCTGATGTTTCTAGTTCAAATAAAAGTAGCTTGTGGCATAGGAGATTAGGACATCCTTGTCATTCTACTCTTTCTACTGTACTACATTCTATTGGTGTATCAGTTCCTAAGGATGTTTTCTGTGAATCTTGTATTTTGGGCAAAATGTACCAGAAATCATTTCCTTCTGTTCAACACAACTCTACTGCTCCATTTGATGTTATTCACACAGACATTTGGGGTCCAGCGTCTGTTTCTTCTTATGAAGGGTTCAAGTATTATATCTTGTTTGTTGATGAATTTACAAGATACTCATGGATATATCCCATGCATCTGAAATCTGATGTAGCAACTATACTTCCTCAGTTCTTATCACTGGTTGATAGGCAATTCAACAAGAAGATTAAGGCATTACATTATGACATGGGTAGTGAATTTACTGCTTTCACTAAAATGCTCACAGCTCAAGGCATTCAACTCAAATTCTCTTGTCTTTATACACATCAGCAAAATGGATTGGTGGAAAGAAAGCATCAGCATGTTATAGAACTAGGCCTTGCTATGCTTGCTCACAGTGGCTTTCCCATGTTCTATTGGTGGTCTTCATTTCATACTGCACTTTTCCTTATTAACACTCTACCAACTCCAACTCTTAAAAACTCCTCTCCTTATTATACTTTATTCAAAATTTTGCCAGATTATCAATTTCTCAAGGTTTTTGGATGTGCATGCTATCCTTTTCTTAGACCTTATAACAGCTCCAAGCTCCAATTCAGATCCACAAAGTGTATATTTCTGGGATATAGTCCTATTCACAAGGGATATAAATGTCTTCATCCCTCTGGGAAAATTTACATATCTAGTACAGTTGAGTTTAATGAGTTGGAATTCCCTTTTTCCTCTCTATTTCCTTCAGCTGCATCACAAAGCTCCAAAAGTACGACCAAAGCTGTTATTCCTTCATACATTCCTACTCCAGTATCAAATCCTATCCATACTCATGCCTCAATCTCTACACATATTCCAGCCTTGAATTATCCATCCTCCACAAATAACTCTCCTCCTGCACATTTTCCATCCAATTACTCACCCCTACATGACTCTGACTATTCAACCACTGAGCTTCTTAGGCTAAATCAGTCCTCCTCTTTATCAGATCACTCTTCATCAGTTTCTACTCAACCTCCTGTCAACACTCATCATATGATCACTCGTTCTAAAGCAGGAATCATCAAGCCAAAAGTATTCATCACCACCTTACCTATACTTGAACCTGATACAGTCACTCAAGCCTTAGCTCAACCACAGTGGAAAGAGGCCATGCAATCTGAGTATGATGCTTTGATCAGAAACCACACATGGGATCTTGTTCCTTTCAATTCAGACATGAATCTCATTTCCACAAAATGGATTTACAGGGTGAAATACACAAAAGAAGGAGTGGTAGACAGATATAAAGCTAGACTAGTGGCTAGAGGTTTTCAACAGAATGCAGGAATTGACTTCTTCCATACTTACAGTCCTGTTGTCAAACCAGTAAACATGATTCCCTGAGAATCATGTTTACTTTGGCAGTCTCCTTTGGTTGGGAAATTCAGCAAGTTGACATCAATAATGCCTTCCTTAATGGGACACTTCATGAGACAGTTTACATATCCCAGCCTGAGGGTTTTGTTGACACTGCCAGACCTACTCATGTTTGCAAATTGGTTAAATCACTTTATGGCTTAAAGCAGGCTCCAAAAGCGTGGTATGATACTTTGAAGCAATACCTTATTACTCAAGGTTTTGTCCACTCTGTCACTGATCATTGCCTATTCTTCAAGAGGAGCAATGGCAAGATTCTGTTGGTACTTGTCTATGTAGATGACATTCTCATCACAGGCTGTGATTCAGCTTCCATTTCTTCACTAATCAGCTCTCTCAATCAGAAGTTCTCACTTAAACTTCTTGGTCCTATCAACTACTTTCTAGGACTTGAAGCACACATGTCCTCATCCTCACTTACTCTCACTCAATCCAAATATGCTAAAGAAATTATTAGGAAAGCAAATCTTTCTCTGTGCAAGCCTTGTTCTACACCTCTCTATCCTAGCATCCCTCTTGCATCCAATGACAGTCCTTTGTTTGAACAGCCCTCTTTGTATAGAAGCATCATTGGTGCTCTACAATATCTCACATTGACTCGGCCTGATATTGCATTCTCGGTCAATAAGTTGTCTCAATTTCTTCAATCTCCTACACAGAATCATTGGAAGGCTTGCAAACGGGTATTGCGTTACATTCAAGGCACTATCTCTTTTGGCTTAATTTTTTCTCCTGTTTCTACCTCTGATTTCAGGTTATCTTCCTTCGCTGATGCGGATTATGCATCAAGTGTGGATGATCGACGTAGCACTTCAGGTTTTTGTGTTAAGGTTGGATCAAACCTTTTATCATGGAGTTCCAGGAAACAAAATGTTGTGGCTAGAAGCAGCACAAAATTAGAATATTGCTCCTTGGCAATGGCTTCTGCTGATGTCATTTGGATCACTTCGATTTTTCATGAAATCGGCTTCCCTCTTACTGATCCATCCATACTTTGGTGTGATAATCAGGGAGCTATCACCTTAGCTTTCAACCCAGCTTTTCATTCTCTGACCAAATATATCGAAGTTGACGTACACTTTATTCGTGAGAAAGTTCAATCCAAACAACTGGATATTCGGTATATTCCAAGTGAAGATCAGCCGGCTGACTTATTCACAAAGCCTCTAGCCGCTACTCGTTTCTGTTTTCTCCGAGATAAACTCGGTCTTTCTCAACCGGCATGTCCATCTTCAACGGGAGAATGTTGAAGATACTGCATACCCCACGTACATAACTCACGAACATACATGCATAACCCACGTACATACATGCAAATATCATACATGTATATTGAATAACACAGATAGTAGGGATCAGTTTGTTAGATTGGGTGTGAATTTGTCAGTTAGTTACTACTCATCACACATGAGATCACACACCCTATAAATACATTTGTATCTTATTCATTTTCATTTCATGGGAAAATATTCTCAATTTAACATGTTATACATGTATGTTCGTGGGTTATGTACGTGGGGTATGCAGTATCTTCAACAAAGTTTGTAATTAAATTTTAAAAAAATTTAACATTTATCTATATCGATATTCCCATTAATATTTACATAAATTTAAGATTTTGATATTTCTATTCAAACTGATATTTTTAACTTTGAATGGAACAACGTGCAAGTATTGTAGAAGAGACCTTTGGAGAGTCGATACACATTGAAGATTTATAGGTTGCAAGTGTAGATTTTGAGCTACGTGACATTTATGGCTCATTTCATTCGTAAGGTAAGTTAAAATAAATTAAATTATCTTATCCAATTTGATATTTGTTAAATGGACAAAGGCTCAAGATTAATAAAAAGCCCAAAATAAATTTTTAATTATCTTATAAATGAAAGATAATATTATCCTAGGGAACAGGTATGATAATAATCCATTATTTTTATCTTTACTAAAATACTCCTCTTATATTGGAAAGGAGAATTATAATTCACTTTATTTTTGTTTATGATATAGAGGGCAAAATTGTCAATTGTAAATTTTTTTATTATTAATCTTACAATCCGAACATTCAAAATGAAATTATCTTACATTACTAATTATCTTAATCCATCAATCCAAACATATTATTTAACTCACAAATAATAATCTCTAGATTATAATCTTGTCTAATATATTTTAAATTATTTATTTTATCCATTAAACCAAATGAGCCCTTAAAAATAGTTTCTCATGGGATTTTCATCATTTTCACAAAATTTGTTGTTTCTACTGTTAATGTTCATTAATTATATACGGTTTTTGTTTGATGAGACGCCTTTCTGCTACAGTATAAATTTGTTCTTATTTGAAATCTATAGTATTAAAAAAAATTAAAGTTTTTTTTAGCTTTGAAGATTACTATTAGATATATGAGATGATGTACTGTAAGAATTTATATTTAATTAATGACAAAGTTTTGTATGAAAATAGTTAATGATAAGCTTATCATGAGCCAGTTTTAAAGTATCAAATATTTAACATGTGTATCAAAAATCTCATCAAGTGTATCAAAACCTGAGGTCAATTAAATTTATAATTTTGACCTCAACTTTTGATACACCTGATGCATATTTTGATACACTTAACTAAATATTTAACACTTAAAAATAATTTCATGATAAATTTATCATGAACTATTTTCACATAATAACTACTCTAAACTAATTATGCACTGAAATTTGGGCACTTCTTTCCTGGAGGGATCTAAGAAGTGTCTACAAAATTAATTATTTTAAATTTGTATTTTCAAGTAAAAAATAATTGTCCTGAAAATTAAATTTGTGGATGCATAGTATTTTACAGAGTTCTCAAGTAATAAATATTTTAATTTTACTTTAAACATAATTTGAATTGCAATTTCAATTTAAGTTTGTTGTGGAATATTATAATATTTTTTTGTTTATAAAAATATTTAAGGAACTAATGAGAAATGTTAAATATAATTTATTATTACGCACACAAATTTTTTTTTTTTTCAAACTTGTGGGGCTATAGCACTAATAATATATAAAGAACTAAATTAAAACAAATTCTTTCCTCAATATTTTTAAAATCAAAGTCTTGTACATGGAAAGTGCACCGTGTAAGTCAAATATATGTTTAAACAGTTTGAATTGTTTTCGCAAAAATAAATGTGTACACTTTACATTTAATCATTACAGTTTATATTGTTTAGTGTAAAAAACTCTAATTGTTCAGTAAAAATAACTCCAATTATTTAAAAATACATTTAAATTATATAATAATATACAAAAAAAACTTACTCATAATTAAAATACTGAAGAAAAATAATATTTATTCCCCTAATATATTTATTTAACTTATGGCTAGTGTTCAATAAGCAAGTCCCACACATCATAAAATCTAATGTCACTAGTAGACCTTTGATTCATCATCAAAGTAGGTGCGTTTACTATTATATGTAATCCACACTATAAGATATATGTTATTAAAATGTTTGCCACTATATATATATATATGTATAGGAGTATATATTATATAGTAAATAATAAAATTATATGTTGGGTGTCAATGATTAATTTATGATAACATTTGTGCATTAGTTACTGTGCAAATTGTTGTTAAAAAATAATTTTATAATAATATTTACACAAACGTATGTATATAAAAATCAGGTGGGTTAGCTCACTTGGCCACCGGGCTCCTCACTTTAGTGAGTGACCCGGGTTCGATTCTCTCTGTGAACGAATTGGAAGATGGGAGATATAAGGTTGACTAGGAGTTTATTCTTGAAGTGTTTGGGGGATTTAGTGTAACTAACTACTAGCAACTAACATTACCGATTCAAAAAAAAAACGTATGTACATTTTTTAGCACTTAATTATTTTATAATTAGTGTTATTTTATTAAACTATTTTATAATTTTTCTTTTAAAAATATATAGTAGTTACATAATTCAACGGGTGAAAACAAAAATATACCATATAGCATCTAGCTTGCAAATACTTTCATAATAGATGAGAAAAAGTTGAGTATAGAATGATCTGACTGTAGGATAGAGAGTATGACATTTCTATTGTTGGTAAGGTTTCACTCTTTCTGATATCAAAAAATTATTTAAATATTGTTAAATTATTATAGGGAGCATATTATTGTGGCACTAATATTTCTAAATTTATTGGGTCCCGCCCTGTTGGGCCCAGACAGTCTAACACGATAATTAGGAATCTGACCTCTGTAAATGCTGTGCGGAATTAACTTGAACCAGATTGTAATCCTCGTCATTTTCACGTCCTCGGGGTCCCAGTTGCAGTAATTGCAAACCAAATCTCCACGAATTGGTACTGTATTATGTCTGTGTGTTTTTAAGATAATGGTATGTGTATATTATGCTCTCTAGAATGAATAATTCCTCTGTCTCGTAGAATGAAAACACATGTCTCATCTTATCCAGAGAAGGGAAATGACTGCTTCTTCAGTTATATTTAAACTTCCCTCAATATTATATAATAATATAATATTAATATAATAAACTATATATGTGATATTATAATATAAATAATATTTATATTAAATATTCTTTACATCTCCCACTCACATATGAAGTTTCATTATATCTTACACATTTTCATTATCACCAACAACTTTCATATTGATACAAATACCTCGTGTGACCCACGAGTGCATGAGTTACTATGCCTTACACATGTTAGGAATATATGGCACCTCAATCGTTTCATCAAGGATATATGCAATCTCGTTATACCCCAGAATTCATTTAAACATTTAACACCTGTTGACATATCTCTATTGAATCCCTCAAAATAGAACATATTCAACTATATTCGAGAAAATCTAATGTATTCATAATCAAACTCTCAGCTTGATTGACTAGTCAATGAATCACACTAGAATGTGTTAAATAAAGACATTCTTCCTTTCTAGCTAAGAGTCTACAGTCTCCCACTGTAGTTGCTTTCCTAGACATGTACCGCATAGCTCTTAAAATTTATAGTCATTGGAAACATGCTAAAGTAGCAACGCCAAAGTGTGAACTTAGAACTATGTAGAAAGTCTTAAGGGTAAAAAGTTTAAAATAAAGGACTCATACCTAGTGAGAATTTAAGGATATTTTCTCATTTCCTTTTCGGGTCATTTAGCACATGAAGTTTCTAAAAAAACACATGTCACAATATCTTTGAATTCCTATGAAGGAAGCGTATGTCTAATTTAAATTTGACATTGCGTAAATTTATAAATTAAATGCATTATATGCACTTAACCCAGACATCCACCCTCAAGTGTAACAGGTCATCTTGTAAAATTTAGCTAATTAAACAAGTTAGACAGATTTTGTGGTCCAATCTATCTCGATTATATTTCTTATTATAATCTCATATCTATGCTCCCACTGGAACAGAGGTGATTACTCGTATGAGAGAGTCAATCATAACTTGTCGACATACTTTCATATATGAAACAATACATATATGTAATAAAACACAAATAGTTACATCAAATAACCATTAATATAACATCATTCAACATTTCATTCGAATAGAATCAAATCCTAAGTAAACCCGAACCTCTAACATGTTTCATGAAAACATCTCTAGCAATTGGTTTGGTAAAAGGATCTGCTAACATGCCATGAGTAGAAATGTACTTCAGAATCACTTTCTTCTTTTCAACTATGTCTCTAACAAAATTAAACTTAGTGTCAATGTGTTTGGTCTTTCCATGATATTTGGGATCTTTTGTGTAAGCAATGACTGCTTGATTATCACAATTAACTGATACAGCTCCTACTGAGGTGTCAGTTATCTCCAAATGTTTCAGGAATCTCCTTAACCAAATAGCCTCTTGAACAGCAGCAGCACATGCCACAAATTCGGCTTCCATTGTGGACAGTGCTATACAAGTCTGTTTCTTGCTACACCATGATATTGCTCCATTGTTGAGCAAGAAGACATAACCGGAAGTTGATTTTTGTTCATCCAAATCACCACTCCAGTCTGCGTCTGTATACCCATTGAGTGTCACATTGTTTCCTTGATAGCAAAGATGATAGTTTGCAGTCCCTTTTAGATATCTGAAAATCCTTTTCACTGTCGACCAGTGTTTTCTCCCAGGATTAGATTGATACCTGCTGACTAGACCAATAGCATAACAAATGTCTGGTCGTGTGCACAACATTGCATACATCAGACTACCAATAGCATTGGCATATGGTATTTTGGACATTTCATCTTTTTCTTTTTGAGTCTTAGGACACATATCTATGCTCAAAGATTCACCCTTCATAACAGGAGTATCTAGTGGTTTGCAGTCTTTCATTTTGAATCGTTCCAAAAGTTTCCTGATGTAAGTCTCTTGGGATAAACCCAATAACCTTTTCGAGCGATCCCTTTGGATCTTGACACCAAGAATGTATTCTGTTTCACCCATGTCTTTCATTTCAAAATTTGAAGACAACCATCTCTTGATAGTTTCAAGATACTCTTTGTTATTTCCAGCTAATAGTATGTCATCTAGATACAGAGATAGAATCACAAAATTGTTCTTTGAACGTTTAACATATATACAGTGGTCTTCATTTATCATAACAAAGTTATATGAGATTACCGTCGAGTGAAATCTCAAATACCACTGTCTCGAGGATTGCTTAAGTCCATAAATTGACTTTTTCAACTTACAAACTTTATCCTCTTGACCTTGAAGAACAAATCCTACAGGCTGATGCATGTAGATTTCATCTTCTAATTCTCCATTGAGAAAAGCAGTTTTAACATCCATCTGATGCAATTCTAAATCCATACTTGCTACTATAGCTAGGAGTAAACGAATCGAGGCAAATCTCACTACAGGCGAAAAAGTTTCTTCATAATCTATACCCTCTTGTTGAGTATATTCTTTTGCCACTAAGCGAGCTTTAAACCTTTCTATTGAGCCATCAGCTTTTCTTTTAATCTTAAGGATCCATTTATTCCCGATTACTTTGCGTCCTTTTGAAGGTCAACAAGTTCCCAGACTTGAATTGACTTCATAGACTCCATTTCCTCTTCCATTGCCTTCTTCCATTTCTCTTTTGCTGGACAAGTTAGAGTTTCTTTTACAGTTTTAGGCTCTTCTTCATCCACTGGAGAAATATCCCCATTTCTGGAGAAACAAAGAAGGCATGACCTTCTATGTCATAATGCCTTTTTGGCATTGATTTCCTACAACTTTTCCGAGACTGTGGTTCTGTAGGACCCTCTGTAGATAAAATGTCCTCAATAAGAATGGTTTGATCCTCAATTGGGACAAATCTATCAAGATCCACATTTTTAGATATACCACTCCCACTTGGATCAGATAGGGTTTGGTTTTCCACTGTCTCAAAAATTGAATCGACATTTTCAATTCCACCCTTGTTAGGAAATTCATTTTCCAGAAAATGTGCATTTTGTGATTCTATTTCTGTAATATTCCCATCTTGATCTCCTATGAAAACGTAACCTTTAGAGTTCTTACAGTATCTAATGAAGATACATTTCTTTCCTCTGGGACCTAGCTTTCCATATTGACTCGTAGAGTCATGTATGTAAGTCGTGCATCCCCATGCTCTAAGGTTACTTAGGTCCAGTTTCTATCAGTCCATAATTCATAAGGAGTTGAAACGACTGATTTAGTAGGCACACGATTAAGCACATAAGCATATGTGAGTAACGCATCTCCCCAAAAAGAGATAGGTAAATTTGATTGTGCCATCATAGACCTCACCATTTCCAACAATGTTCTATTCCTTCTCTCAGCCACACCATTTTGTTGAGGTGTGTAAGGAATTGTCAATTGTCGAATAATCCCTTTTTCATTACATAATTCTTTGAATTGATCAAAAACATATTCACGTCCCCTATCAGTTCTTAAAACTTTGATAGTTTTGTCCTTTTGATTTTCAACTTCGTTTAGAAAACGTCTAAAATAATCCAATGCTTCAAATTTGTGAGAAATCAAATAGACATAACCAAAACGTGAATAATCATCAATAAATGTAATGAAATAGTACGCTCCATATCGGGCTCTTACATTAACAGGACCACAAATATCAGAATGAACTATTTGCAGTGGAAGTTCGGATCTAATGGCTTTGCCGAATGGTTTTCTAGTCATTTTTCCAGCAAGACAGTGTTCACACTTAGATAACTCGACTTTTGAAGTAAGGTTCAATAACCCTTCTTTTACAAGACGGTTCATCCTATCTTACCCAATATGACCTAATCTAGCATGCCATATGTCTACATTTAAACAAGCATTACTAGAGGAACATGCATTTAGAGAATATGAATAATCATCATAATACCTAAAAGATGTTCTATTACAATCTAAAATCATAAAACCATCGTGCATAAATCCATTACAATAACACACATCATCTTTGCTAATAAAAACCGAGTCTTTAGCAAACAATACTTCAAATCCTAATTTAAGTAATATTGATACAGATACAAGATTTCGCGTGATGTCAGGAGCAAATAACACATCATGTAGAATAAAAGCTCGACCGGTCAAGGTCAAGTTTGCAAGTTCCAAGTCCTATGACTTCAACACAAGCATTATTTCCTACATATATCCATCTTGTCCCCTGTGGAACACGATGAAAATCAACAAACGCTCCCCTATCTCTTGTCACATGGTCTGTTGCCCCTGAGTCTATAATCCACAAAGGAAAAGATTCAGTTAATAAGACAGTACTAGAGACATTTATAATACTCGAAATAGAATTAGATGGATCTACCTTGTCCCTCTTGGGCTCAGGGCATTCCCTAGCAAAATGACCTAACTGGTGACAGTTATAGCAAGTCATTTTACTCTTATCCTTCTTATTCTTTTTCCCACACTTTTTCATTCCCTTCTTCTCATCAGTTTTTTTTTAGCATTGTTCACTGATTTATCATTGTTGATTCTTTACCCTTCTTCCCTTTCTTCCAGTTTCTCTTTCTCTTGAAGCCCGAAGCTCATTTGGAACTAGAACCGGCATAGAAGGTAGCAGAAGAGGATTTAAAAGCTCCTAGCCTTTCATCTTCCAGCTCAACATGTCGAGCTGCATCACCAAAAGTTCTAATACTTTCATTGTGGGTCAAATTGACCTTAAGATGTTCCCATTGATTTGGCAG
>JAPKLY010000291.1:383484-429322 GCA_026898435.1 Prunella vulgaris
CAGATTTGTGTTGTTCACACTCATGGATCATTTCATCGATCACTGAACTAACTAGGATACCACGTGCAGTGGAGTTCTTTTTCTTCCACGCAAGGTAAGCCTCTTGGTCCCTCCTTCCCTGATTTCCAGTTCCAAATCCCGGATCTTCCATGAATTGGTTTATAGCATCCAGTGTGTCTTATTCTTCCAAAACGTACCATATCTTATGACGCCAGGTGTCATAATTGTCCCCATTGAGTTTTTCTCCTTTGTTAAGCTCAGCTACTATTGATTTTGAAGCCATTGTCTTTTATGAAAAGAAGTGATTCAATAATGTTAAAAGTGTTTTATGTTAAAAGTCTTATGTTAAGCCAAACAAAACATCTTAATATTGACACAAGACTTGATATCGAAAAATAACTTAAAGTTACTAATCTTCAATCTAATCATGCATCTCAAAAACAGATTTTTGTTTCAAAACATAAAACAACAAATCAATTCATATAATTCATATCAGAGAATAACAAATGAACTACCACAAAACATTCAGCTAAATCATCAGAAAATCTATCAAGCTAAAAATAAAACAAAAACATAACAGACGAGCTACCATAGGTCAATTAGCTAAATCATCAAAATGTATCAAGCTGAGACAAATGAAAAACACAACCTAGATGAACTACAACAACAGTGTATCAATCTGGAAAAACAAGACGTCTACGAGTAGAACGAGCCAATCTCTTAGTAGACTTCTCAATTCTAGTTCTATCGAGCCCCCTAGTCGCCGCACTATAGATTGCTCTCGCCATAGGATCTAAGTGTGGATTCTTTACACGACCATCCCTAGGTGCCGTTAGACTCATAAGATCAGATCGACGAATACCACCCATCTCCGAGCATATAGTCCTAAGTGCTTGACTACTGTCAGTCTTAATGGAAGGTAGTGCAATAGCCTCCATCACCTCCCGACCATTTGGCCTTGGATCTTTAAGTCTATACTCATCCCAAAAAGTCTGGTGCAAATAGTGCGGGAGGGTCCTAGCCCAAGTATAAGGAGCATGTATGACCTTTAGCAAATGGGCGGATAGTAGGCCATTGTTAATCAGAAAAACAAACTAGTTGAACAGTTCTAGCAACTCAACATAATGGTCTCTAAGGTTGTGAGTGGGCTTCATCTCGTAGTGCAGGAAGTTATGAAGAACTTCAAACCTAGTCCTAATGTCGTGAGTGGAAACCGTTATGCGATGCATACCTGAAAAATGAGCAGCCAAAAAATTGACCAACAATCAATTAAAACACTTTAACACATGAATTTCCTCAAAATAGGCATATCCACAAGTGTATTAAAGTTATATTTCTTTGGTTCCCACTTTCTCAGAAAATCGTAATCACTCAACAATTTCCAAAAATATCTAGACGGGTATTTCTACTAAACAAATGCATATGAAAGGCTAAAACATGCATTTATAGTAAGTAAAAACAGCTCAAAACACATCAAAATATGTAGAACACCCCAGAAAACACAGTAGAACGTGAAGAACGCACCGAAAAAGGGTTCGACGTGCCCCCACTCGCCACCAGGAGTCGGCTGGCGCTCCCACGCGCCTCCACGCGCCCGCCGGAACTCCAACAGCCACCGGCGCATGGGCCTCACGCGCCGCCACCGGTCACTGCCGGCGCAAGGGCCTCACGTGCCACTGCCGGCCCCGACACGCGCCGCTACCGGACCGCCACCTCCCAGGCGCGTGGTCTCCACGCGCCACCGCCGGAGGTCGGCCGGTCAACGGCGAAGTTCTGTTTGACTAACTAATACTTTTCAAAATTATTTTCGGGTCCCTCCAAAAACTCGAATTTCCAAAAACAGGCCCCCCAATTTTTTGAAACTTTTCAAAAAGACCCCAGGACTCGAAATTTTTTTAAAAAATCATATCTCACAATTTACAAAGCCAAAAAATGTGAGAAAAATATCACGATGATCCTGGTGACGAGGGCTACCGTTCTATATAAAAAAAATACATTTTTAGTTGGCATTGAATAAACCCATAAAATGAGTGAAAATTTACGGGATACCAAAATCGCATTATCAAATGTAATCAGTCAATTTGGGAGATTCTTAGGGCATCAACGGACTGGGAACAATTAAACTGAAGCATCAATTGATTGGAAAAAAAAATCACGTACAAGATGATATTATAACGAAATATTCATATGATCACGTATACAGCATGAAAAAAAAGGATAGACATATCATCATAACAAAAAGGATGTCAATAAACTATGCTATCATGCCTCTGAATACACGTGCAGAAAAATCATATAATCTTAAAATTCCAAATCAAAAAATGATGCTTCAGGACGGGATACAACCATATGGGCTCTGATACCATATGTTGGGCCCAGACAGTCTAACACGATAATTAGGAATCTGACCTCTATAAATATTGTGCGGAATTAACTTGAACCAGATTGTAATCCTCGTTCTTTCCACGTCCTCGGGGTCCCAGTTGCAGTAATTGCAAACCAAATCTCCACGAATTGGTACTGTATTATGTCTGTGTGTTTTTAAGATAATGGTATGTGTATATTATGCTCTCTGGAATGAATAATTCCTCTGTCTCGTAGAATGAAAACACATGTCTCATCTTATCAAGAGAAGGGAAATAACTGCTTCTTCAGTTATATTTAAACTTCCCTTAATATTATATGATAATATAATATTAATATAATAAACTATATATGTGATATTATAATATAAATAATATTTATATTAAATATTATTTACACGCCCAAATTCAAGAAAGTTTCATTGGGCCTTAGTTAATAGAGCTTAATTAGGCAAGGCAGGTTAGCAAGCTTAATATTGGTATTAGGCAAGTTAGAGTCAAGGCCATCAGACAGCCCTGAAAGAAAAAAGCACTAATCCTGAGATAAGTTCAGGATTGAGATCGAATGATCAGGAAGTCAACAAGTCAGACAAACCATCAGAAGATGCAAAAAACCTGACCTGAGCGAATATATTATTTTAAGAAATGAGATCCCACCTTGATCCCGTATCTCCAGGCTGATTCAGTTACCATACGGGCGAGACATCTATCGACATATTTTAAGGAAGAAGTTATGTATGGGAAGTTCTCTTACCACCCACTATCTTTAGGCTTCGACCTAATATGGGCATGAAGAAAGACACGACATACAAACACGTGTTCAATTAGGGTTAGTTTTAACCATTATAGATAGATCATTTCTTTACAGAAAAAGCGACCATCATTATTATTCTCTTATACTATAGCATACTTTTGCTCATAATATATACAAGACGAAGCACATTAAATTAAGTTTTAGCCCAAAACACGCGGCTAGGCAAATTGATGACTTATTATTTCTTCTTTATTATTATCATTGTTTCTAATTTATTTTTCTCAACACCTCAATTTCCACCCACCTGTCTCACTCTGGACCCCACCACGACTTCACAATCCCTGCAGAAAAATAAAAAATAATAAAATACTTATTTCTATTAAAATTAACTTTTTAAAAAATTATGATAAATTATCAAAGAACTTACAAGTTGTATTAGTCAAACAGTTCAACAACTTATAAACTACTTAAATAATACTAGTATCTTATAAATTTTTAAAATAATTTATAAAATATTAGAATTTATAAAATATTTAAAATAAATTTAGTCAAAACAGTCTCTCAATGTCCTCGTAACAATTTTCATAAATGAAAGGACATAAAGAACAAAATAATAATTGAAAAATAATAAGTAATTTTAAAAAAATTTATATATAAAATTAAATATAATAAAAAATTAAATCACGTGTATATATGAACTCAAAAATAATATTATCGAGCACAAGATTTAATTTTTAAAAAATTAATTTATTAACAAATAGATAAAATAAAGAAATAAAAAGATGCAAATAAGATTAATAGACAATAAAAACGTAGGAATAAGATTGGTGAACAGAGATAATATCATTTAATGTAAATTTATGAACATTGTGATGGTGGAATCTATTAAAGCCCAAATTTTAAGGTATGTCTCAATTTAAGACTTTAATTTTGAAATGTCTCAAATTAAGATTTACATTTTGTTTTTTTCTCAATTTAAGATCTAATTTTATTATTTTTGTCTCAATTCAAGGCCCGATACATTTATCTTTATTTCAATGTAATTTTTTATAAGAAACTCAAAACATAATATTTTATTTCGAATTAAGATTTAAAATATAAAATTTTTAAAAATTTAAAAAAATTATTTAATATTCATATTTGATGCAATTAATTTTTTTTCAATTAATCGTTCAATCAAAAAAAAAAATTTTAAGTATGTTTAATAGTTGGATAAAATATTATTTATTTATTTTTAGTTTGATATAGTATACTTTAAAAATTAATTAAATACAAAAAATTATTATGTTAGTGAAGCTTTAATAAAATAAAGATAAAAGAATAGAGCTTTGAATTGAGTCAGAGATAATAAAATTAAATATTAAATTAAGAAAAAAATTAAAATATAAATCATAATTTGAAACACTTCAAATTAAAGTCTTAAATTGTGACATACCTTAAAATTTGATCCCTAACATAAAATTCTTCCGTTGGAAAAATGTACAGATTGCAGTTTGATTCTTGTTATATGTTTTGTATTCCACCATATGTATCACTTTCTGAATCATTATACATTCAAACTTTAAAAATTAAAATAAAATACAACATAACATAGAACATAAAAAAATCGAGTAGATATCATTTCAGAGATGAGGTGTGTTAAGTACCTTCGTCTAAATTTTGAAGTGTGCAAAACATATGTTTAATTGGCTAATTTAATCTAACACTTGTTCTAAGGAAATTGGTTTTTGAAAGTTATAGTTGTAAGTGAAGTCTGCAGCTGTATACTTGATCAGTCTACAGCCCAGACATGACCCTACACCTGTAATGTTTCTCTACAGTCAGTTTTGTATTTTCAGGACTCTACAGCTGCAAGGTTGAAGACCATACAGTTGAGAAGACCGTTTGAAGAAGAGAGTACAAGTCAGAGATTAATTAAAAATTATGAAGACTGATTTGTGTGAGAATTGCTCATTTTTAGGGTGCTTAATTTGATTAATTTGTATAGAATTATATGTATTTTTATACTTTAAATTGATTTATTGTGTTTAATGGCCAAGAAAGGCA
The DNA here is from genome assembly GCA_026898435.1 of Prunella vulgaris. Taxonomy (NCBI): domain Eukaryota; kingdom Viridiplantae; phylum Streptophyta; class Magnoliopsida; order Lamiales; family Lamiaceae; genus Prunella; species Prunella vulgaris. The sequence continues at coordinate 388,648 of JAPKLY010000291.1, forward strand.
TTTGTTGATATTTTGTAGGAAATTGAATATTTTTGGAGCAAAATACTTGTTAAAATTTTTGGAGTTAATTGACAAAATGAGTCGAGAAGAATGGAGAGCGGAATGGCATTGGGCTCACTAATTTAATGGGCTCACTAATTTAATGACCCATTTACTCAATTAATATGAAGGAGCTCATTTAAAAGATACTGGAGTTAGTTTCGGCCCACTCGGAAAATGAAGGGGGAAGCCCAATTACAGGTCATGTTATTTAATTTGCAATACAAGTTGAGGGAAGAGAATTCATCTCCACGTGAATGTGACAAGAATGGAAGCTGGCAGTTGAGAGTTTAATGAACTTGCCCCACCTCCACTTGTTTGACTATTGAAAAATGAAGAGGAAACGTGGCTTATTTGTGGTCCACAATTACACAACACAATTATCTTGTTTGACCCAAAAGGAAGGAAGAATAGGAGAGAGTCCGCCATTGAAGCTGTGAAGAAGAAGGCGACTCATTAGTGGCCATTCACAGCCACCATTTGCCAGAACAGCCGCGACAACCGCTTGAAGCGCACACCCCTGTTTTCACAGCCCGTCGCCGACACCCGGAAGCCAAGCGCCGGAATTCGCGCCTGGAAGCTGCCCATCCGCCGGAAAGTGCCATTGCTGCCCCAAGCGGAAGACGAAGCTCCACCGCTGAAAAGCTCGTCGCAGGAAACTGGAATTCACGCGCCGGAATTGGTTTCGGCCGTCGCTTTCAAAAAGGAAAAAGGTAAAGTGCTTGTCAATTGAAAAGTTGCTGGAAAAAAAGGAAGAGTTGCTATTCCAATTTGAAGAGTTGTTATTTGTGCTCGTGCACGGTTGCACAATCGAGCTTCCTTAAGGAATTTACGAAGCAACATTGCAAAAATAGTTGCTCGAGTATATTAACAAAATTCAGATTTTATTCCTATTGAAACAGCCACGTGGAGGAAAAAGTAATGGGCTTCCTATTGAAACAGCAACGTGGGGGGAAAAGTAATGGGCCAAGGTGATTGTCATATGTTTATTTTGGGCCCATTCTCGTAGCATATACATATTGTAGGTTTTGGGATTTTTGTTAATTAGACAGAGAGGGTTTTACACGGAAATTGGAATTGGGGGCAGCAGCTTTGTTCTACACGTTTTTGTGGGGAGCTCCTCTCCCCCACACTACACACGTTAGATTAGGAATTTAATTTTCTTTGCAATTTCTAGTTAGAATTTAATTGGGCATTTTAATTTCTTGAAGTGTTGAAGCTATTGGAAACTCTTTTTGGTGATATTTTATAATTATTTAAGTTTCAATGGTGATGTTCTTGTTTAGATTTTATTTTAATGTTTTGATTATGGTTTGTTGATTTTAGCTATGTGCTAATTGTTTCATGCTCTGGGTGTTTGAATTATGATGGAGATTGATGTGTTTGTGTTTTGATTATTTTGATTTTGCTATGAATTTGGTGATTTGATTTTCTTAATGTTTTTTCCTTGATTTATTTGATTTAGTATTCCATGATTGATGATTGCATGTTGCAACTAGGGTTGGGTGTGTTGTTATTTGGTCATGTGAAGAAATGTTGGATAATTAATTAGATTCAATTAGTGGTTTATTGACCCGAGAGGGGGTAGATTGCTTAGAATTACCATTAAGGGACATTAGATGTATTGGTTGTGAATTAGGGTGTTTAGTGAAGGGGAAACTAGGGACGGTATCTGTGCGAACCTCCTAGCATTCACTATCCTAAGAGCCGTTGGTTGTTAATTAGGTGTTAGTTAACTAGAATTGATCACTCAAGCCTCAAAAGGGATCGGTCTTCATTTGCATAGCGGTAGCCCTTACCATACCCAATGAAATAACAATTGATAGGTAATTAGGACATGAGTTACATTAATTGAAATCATAAGGATAGCACCCGAAGCATTTCATCTCTCTTGCACTTTCGTCTTGGAAGTTAGTTGGTAATTTTTATTGCTTTCTAGATAATTGTTGCTTGTTTTTATATCTTGCCAACCTTGCTCATCACTATAGTATCATGCCGACACATAATCTTGGAGCTCCACTACACTCCTAAATCTTAGGTCGATAACTATTTGGTCGTATACTTGCTCTACTACAATTACCCATCCGCTTTTGGATAGATTTGCTTGATTTGAAAAATGTGCAAAAATACGAAAAAGTCAAAGACCCTTAAGCACAATTAGTGTAGCTCTCATGCAATCACTAATTTGTACTTAAGAGGAGGATATTTTTAATGAAATCTAGAGGATAATGGAGATTAATTTGAAGACAGCCAGAATTCTGGAAAAAAATGACATTAGTACAATCAGTACTATCCTGTGTAAAGGATAAGGATCACTTCACACATGCCAAAAGAGAGAGATGAGTCTTATCCTGAATTCAAATTTGAATTCTCCAACGGATAAGTCACACCACTCAATCTATAAATAGAAGAGGTTCTCAGAGGAAGCAACAACAACAACCCTGAGCATACAAGCATTCTATCTAAGCAAGTCTACAGCCAACAAATTTTCAGAGAGAGAGTTATTTTCTGTGTGATTCATAGGATAGTTGGTTAGGATTTTCTTAGAAAGAATCACACCTTTTTGTTGTTGTTCCCTCACCTGTTTTCAATTTCTACTTAGTGTAGATATATCTCTTTGTGAGGTTTGTGTTAACTCTTTGTGAGTTGTATTCTGAGTGAATAGGGTAGTTAATCTCTTGTTAGAATAGGAATCTGAGTGAACCTAGTTCTAAGGGAGAACTACTTGTATTGATCTTAGTGACCTGATCTCAGTGAATTTGGCACCTGAGTGGTGTAACAGTGGATGTAGGTTGTCTTTTTATAGACATTGAACCACTATAAATTTTGTCTATTTACTTTCTGTCATTTTGTTTTTTGTATTGCATACTTACTTAACTATTACATTCATCATTCTTTTAAAATCAAGTGCATAAACTTTGTGTTTTTCACAAAGAAACTGACTCTACAGTTGTAGACTTTTCTAAGTCAGTTAGCTGTTAAGTTTGTTTAAATTGGTTTTTCATTTACACTCACTTATTTTCCGCTGCACATTAGAGTATTCTCAATACACTTTCAAGTGTGAGAATCCCTCTGATTTCTTGTCTACAAGTTAATTTTTTTTGTTGCAAGTTTTAAACTCTGCAGCTGTAGACTTCAATAGTCCACAACTGTAACCTTTGTGGTCCTGTTTTTAAAACCTCTTGTAGACTTGTTGTCTTTGAACTTATAGAGGCTACTGTAAGGTTCTAAAATCCCCTCTCTTGAAAAGTTTGAAAATTTGATTTTGACTCAAGGTCTATTCACCCCCCCTCTAGTCCTTGACCACTTAAGGGACCAACAAGGTGTGACGAGATTATAGGTCCCCAGTAATTATTTTTGTAATATCAATATCGAGGGAATTGCACTTTTGGTCCCGCAGGACACGTACTCGATTCAAAATGGTCCCAAGCATTTTAGTTTTGGTCCCATATCTTTTTTTCTTTACAAAAATCGTCCCAAAAGATTCAAATAATACAAAATTCATCATATACCATATAACACCGTTTTAAAATTAACGAAGAAGTCACAGAAAACACATACTTTGTGGAGATTACACCCAAAATACACAATCATGAATCATCGTCTTCTTCATTGGGGAAATTTACCCCAATAATGTTGTGCAGAAAAGGAATACGGGGAACTTAAAAACCTGATTATGCTGCGGAAATGAAATTTACCTCTTTTCGAACCATGATCAGCTTTTGAAGTTCCCCGTATTCCTTTTCTGTGTGACCTTATTGGGGTAAATTTCCTCAATTTCCTCGGTGAAGAAGACGACGATTTGCAATTGTGTAGGTTTTTTTGGGTGTAATTTTCAAAAAGTATGTGTATTCTGTATTGATTTTGTATTATTTTGACTTAATAGCAGAGCACATGAAAAGAATATGACTTCTCCGTTAATTTTAAAACGATTTTAGATAATATGGGATGAATTTCGTATTATCCGAATCATTTGGGACTACTTTTTGTAAAGAAATAAATATATGGGACCAAAACTGAAATGCTTGGGACCATTTTGAATCTGGTGCATGTCCTGTGGGACCAAAAGTGCATTAACCTCTATCAATATCTGAGTACATTTTGTATTCAAACAATTATAATTGTTCAACTTTTTTCTTATAAAAATTGATACTCCCTCCGTCCCGGAACTACTTTCATAGTAGTCCCGGCACGTGAACCAAGGAAAAATAAGTATGTGAGTATAAAATTAAATAATAAAATAAGAAAAAATGTATTTTGTTGACTTTTGTGAGTGAAAAAGATTTCCTTTTTAAGTGTGTTAAAGAAGAGTTGGGACGTCCAAATAAGGAAAGTGTGAAAGTAGTTTTGGGACGGAGGGAATATTATATTAAAATATATTTAAATTGTACTATAAATATATAAAATAGAAAACCTTGACCAATATTTTTGCTAGGTGATGTTTAAGAATATATAAAAAGCTTAAACATAGAAAAAATTGATTATCAAATGTCTTATACCTATATGCACCAGTTACACCGTGCAACTCTAGTTTATTTTTAAAAAGTTACATAAAATACTACTGAAATGTCACACATGTTATTACTGAAAAATATATTTTTAATAGTGTAACTTTTCAGTAATAATTTGTGTAACTTTTCAGTAATAAATGATGTAGCTTTTTAAAAATATATTTGAGTTGTACGGTGCACTGGTGCACAAAAGATTTACTCTTATCAAATAAGGGCTCGTTTGGTAGCCATGATACATAAAAGGGCCAAGACTGGCCTTATGAAACCGTTTCTGGATTTGACCTGAAAACAAACGTTTTCGTTGTTTGGTAGATAAGTTAGGAAAGATTTTACATGTTTGGTAGCCCAGATTTCGCACTCAAAAATCGTTTCACATTGTTTGGTAGATCTGAAATTGTCACTTATTATTTGTTTCCTTTTGTTTGGTAGATAAGAAATGCACAAGAGAATAGATATATATATATAACATTTCCCCTCCATCGTTCATATTCGCGTGAAAGAAACTAGGGTTTCCATTGTCTTCTACCTCTCTCGCCAGAAATAGGTAATGATGTATATTTTTCAATCTTTCATTCACTAAATCATTCGATTATTTTCAACAACTTCTGATATTTTTTCAACATCTTAAGGCATTCATGAAGAGTAGAGACAGCAGCAGCTTCAGATTGAAGAAAGGGAAAAAAATAACCAAATCTCGCCGTGCATGGACTCTGGTCGAAGAAGCCGTGCTGGCGGATCTCATGAAGGAATTAGTTACTAAGGGGTGGAGAAGCGAGAATGGATTCAAACCAGGATACCTTTTGAAGCTGGAGAAAGGCATGGCGTAACGGCTTCCAGGAACTGACATTAGGGTCTAACCACACATAACCTCAAGAATCACCATCTGGAAAAAATTTCATCCATCCCTACTCTCGATGATGCATAATAACTCTGGTATGGGATTCAACCACTCGACTGGTATGATAGAAGTTCATGATGAAGCATGGGATAAAATTATGAAGGTATTACTGAATTTGGGGTAATTTTTTTAGTTTAGGGTTACAAAAGTTCATTTGTTTCCTTACTTCTCTGATATGTATACAAAAGTTCATCTGCAAGTTGATTCACCATATGCATACTACAGTTGATATTTTTCCTTACTATGTTAAATCTATATTCATTAGTGAACATACTTATTGATGTTAACTGGTAGGCATAATCATTGGTAAATCTATATTCATTGGTTCTCCAATCCATTTAGAGTTGGGCTATATGTTTTCCAAGTATTAATGTTTAGCATATAATGTTGACAAAAGAAATTCATGTTTGGCTTGATGTTATCCATGTTTAAATAATCCATGTTTGTGTCAAATTTCTTATGAATTTATGTCCACACAAATTTATTTTGTATTGTATTCGTGGACCCATTTTTAGAATTACACAGGTGTTGATATTAAAATTTTGGTATTATAGGGTGATTCAAATGCAGTCCATATACGCTACAAAGCTTGGCCACTATTGAACAATTGGAATGAGATTTTTGGGATGGAAAAGGCCAACGGGGGTACTACCGATTTTTGGGATGGAAAAGAGCTACGGTTGAAGCGTCACCAGCAGACAAGTTGTGTGACGTTCTGATCCAGATGAACAAATCCCAAGACATTCGTATGGACATGCTAGTGCGTGCTGTTGGTGGGACAGATGCAGACTTAAGAAATGCACGGAAGGAGTTGTACAACATGATTGGGGAGATACCTGATAGCAACGATGACGACAAGGTTGATGCTGCACATGTACTTGCAAAGAATCCAAAATGCTTGGACATGTTCTTGGGAATGGATATTGAGAGTAGAGGAAAATATGTCCGTCGTCTCCTAAGTGGCCAGGTGAAGGTGTAAGAATGGGTTGGTGTGCTACTGCAGGTGATGTAATAGGAAGTTCTCCCTGTTTCCTTAGTATGAACACTCCTTTTGATGTAATAGTGTCATTATGATTGAACACTACTTTTTGTGCATATTAATTTCCATCTGAATATGTAATGACTTATGTGAACAAAGTTGCTATCTTTTGCTAGTATTGACAATGTAATGAAGATAATATTATTAATTATGATATGACATTTTGATTTGTATTGTTGTTATCAATATTATTAACAGTTGCATTAAAAAATAAAGTATGTTCTTTAGCTTTGGAATAATTATGGTTTTTGGGGACAAAAGGTGTTTTTGGCAGATATATAGTCTAATTATGCAGGTGATTGAAAACCAACATTTCAGCCAATATTTAGATGAAGAGTCAGCCCCAACCCATAAACTGTACAATATTGAAATGCACAGACCCGCCTTATGTGTAATTAATTTCGCCCAACTACCCAGCCAACATCAAGGTCACATTGGGTCAACAGTCAAATTTTGACCCATTTAGAATAACCTATAACCTGATTTTGACCCATCTTTTAAGTTTGACCTAAAAAACTATATTTGAAAAGGAACACCCACGACCCCATTCCACCCACGTCCTCATTCCAAAAACTACCCTGTTCCCTCCACAACCCTTTCCCCCTCGTATTCGAAAGTTCATCATATATGTAAAGCTTTGAACTCAACTACATTTTTCGAGAAGTGAGGAAGAGTTTTGAGTGTATGGGCATATGACGCGACGTCCGTAATCGATGAAAAAATAACTTCAAGGTAAATGTTCATCTTCACACTCAAATGGAATATTCATATTGGGACGAAATTTGTTACATTGTGTGATACATTGTGTAGATTATTGTCATTATATTTTGGTATATTTGGTGAACACTCGAATAGGGCTTAGATACGATCCGTTTGATCACTGTTAATGAGGAACAAACCATGCCCTGTTTTTATTTTTTACCCAGTTTATATATGTTGGGTGCCATGGTTTAGGGTTTCTTGGAATTGATATAAATGGAATTGATGATATGAATTAAGATTTTTGGGCGACAGGGTGAGAAATGTTGTGTATTTGAGAATTAGGGCTTTGATGATAACATGTGTTTCATTTAGATTGTCACTAGATACCTGTCAAACTGCAACTTTGGATTTTTCATGAGTATTGCATTGAAATTTTTGAATGTCCTTTATGTTAATGATTTACCTTTTGTTTATAGATGGCTATGGTCCCTTTTGAGGAGTATTTTGGAGCAAGGATTAGTGCTAGGAGCGACCTCCGTATAATCAATAAGATCTTGGCCAAATTGGATGCACGTAATAAGAAATATTTTCAAGAATCATGCTTTGGTCATCTTACAGCAATAGAAGATATCAAGTTCCAGGGTCAATTGTACCTCCATTTGCTGTTCAAACAAGATTCTTCTAAAAGTTTCCAAGATAAAATTGTCTTCCACATCAACAACAAGATGACACATTTTGGACCGCTAGAGTTTACTCTGATCACAGGTCTACGCTTTGGGCAGAAATCATCAATACCTCCACACTCCAAGCTGCACAAACAAATTTTCAAAACAAAAGAACTTGTCACTGTACAAGACATCAAGTCTGTTTTCTTAAATGCATGTGATAAAGAATCAAGGGAGGTTAGTTTAAAGCTAGCACTGTTGTGGGTTTTGTATGGTGTGATACTTGTAAGGGGATCTACAAGCAAAAAAAATTGATAAACAATACTTTCATTTAGCTGATGATCTAAAGGAGTTTAATAGTTATCCTTGGGGACGTGTTGCATTTTATTTTCTAATTAATCAATTCTGGGAATCAATTGAGACTCGTTTTTCCGTAAGAATTGGCAGGTCTCAAGTCAAAGGCGGTGATTGGAAGTGTCATATCGATGTACAAGGCTTTTGCTGGGCCATTCAAATATGGGCATATGAAACAATGCCTAGTGTAGCCAGCTTATGTTCAAATATCAAAGCAAAGAGTAAAACCTCTTTTCCTCGTATGTTACGGTGGAGTGCAAACAAAATAATTAGATTTGAAGATCTGACAACATCTTGTTTCCCAATTATGAAGAAATACGATCGATCAACTGACCATGTAAGTGTTTCATTTCTAATTTACTCATCTACTATTTTTCATGGGTTCTGGAATAGTATTACATACTTATACTTGTCATTGTATGCTAGATTCATGTGATGGAACATTTGGTCACTTCAAGAGCTGAGAGGAACACATCTGCTTATCGGAGTGTTATAGAATGACAAGAGTTGCTTGGTACAGAGGAGGAGCATACCTCAACTATAAAAGGTCAAAGGTCTACAAGTACATCAGCTGATGGCCTACATAAACCTACAAGAAAAAGGATCAAAGTGAATGCAAGTGAAAGTGATTGGAGGATTTATATGATGGATCAGTTTGAAACTTTACACAAGAATCAACAAATAATCATGCACAGATTATTGCATTGTCAAAATCTTTCACAGGATGAAGAGGAGAATGCAGATGGTAGCAATTTTAACAAGGTTGAGGGCAATGAAGGTAGTGAAGAACAGGAAAATGAGGAAGAGGGTAGTGAAGAACAGAGTAGTGAGGAAGAGGGTAGTGAAGAACAGGGTAATGAGGAGGAGGGTAGTGAAGAAGAGGGTAATGATGAAGAGGGTAGTGAGGAAGAGATTGATGAAGGTAATGATGCAGAAGCTAGAGAAAAAGAGGGTGATAAAGTACAACAGGAAGAAAAGAAACATATGGAAGAGGCCCAAATTGAAAAGCTGGAAAACAAGCAAAAAGGTGAGGCAAAGAACCAAGAGGGTAGTGAAGAAGAAGGGGGTAGTGAGAAAGAGGGTAATGATGAAGAGGGTAGTGAGGAAGAGATTGATGAAGGTAATGATGCTGAAGCTAGAAAAGAAGGGAGTGATAAGGTAGAATAGGAAGAAAAGAAACAAGTGGAAGAAGCCCAAATTGAAAACCTGGAAAACAAGCAAAAATGAGAGGCAAAGATCCAAGAGGGTAGTGAAGAAGAGGGTAGTGAGGAAGAGAACCAAGAACGTGAAAGTAATGATGCACAAGCTAAAGAAGAAGAGGACAATAAAGTGAATGAAGCTGAAGAAAAAAACATCCAGGAAGCAAAGGATGAAAGGAAGAGGAATGTAGAATACGCGGCCAACATCTCAGCCAATAGCTCAGCCAACAAGGGTAAGGAAGAGAACCAAGAACATAGGAACCAGATGAAAGATAGGGGGCAAGGTTACTCATAGTATAATCCATGCTTGGATCATGTCCCCTCCTCAAAGATTGAAAAATTTGCTAAGTGGTTGAAAGAACATGAGAATTCTGATGAAGCAATACCTCAGACCACAGATGTTATTCCCTCAGCATCAGCCACATGGTTTTCTAATATTTGGAATCATGACGGTTGGCTAACTTGCGTGGTAAGTGAATTAGTAAGGGTTGCTGACACCAAATGAATCGTAAGAATGACATGCTACCCCCTCTTATTATTTATTTATTTTTTTGATAACAGAATATAGAGGCTTTGATGCACTTGGTTATGTTTAAAGTAAGATCATGTGTGCCAGAGGAAAGACGTAAAAGGGTGACTTTTATTGATACATTTTATTTGGTATGAATTCATTTCTTTTATTACTTTTCATTATTGAATGTTGATTAGTTCTTTTCCAACATGATGATAGTTTATACGCTATTCGTTGTATAGGTAATGCTTACATCAAAGCTGACCATCGATTGGGAGAAGGCAAGGAAGAAGGGTGAATCTTGGTGTTGGGTAGATCATGTCCCCTCTGTGATGACACACGTAAATGGTAGTCTGCCGGTAAATGGTAATGGGATGCCATGGGCGAATGCTGAGTATGTGTATGGGGTAGGAAATCTAATGGGTAACCATTGGGTGTTGTACGAGTTGAGGATATTAGAGCAGAAGATCATTATATATAACTCTTTATGTGGTAGTCGCGCACTAGCTAAGCAAACATCGTTATTCCTGAGGCTCGCATCAGTACTTCCAAGTATTTGTGAAGAGGGGATGGTTTACCAGAATTGACAAGTAAGTGTGACAATGAAGGAAGTATGGGATGTTCAAAGGGCTACTGGAACACCATAACAAAGAAATGGAAGTGATTGTGGTGTCATGTGTGTGAAGATGTTCGAGTGCTTGGCATTTGCAAAATTTGTAGACGAGGTAGATCTAGAGTTGTGTGGCAAGTATAGAGAAAACTATTGTGCTGAACTATTTGACAAGGATAACATATGTGCATGTGATGAAAAGTAGGTAGTGTTGCATCACATGAAGTTTGATGTTATATTTTAGTGATTTGTGTATGTTGATCTAGAACTACTTGGGTGCCATATTAACATGGATGATAACTATATTTTTACTTGTAATGGCATTATGAAATTGTGGTCACATTTATGATTAAGTCAATTTTTCCTCATCTACATGTTGCAGTATCCAATTTTTTTTTAATTTGTTTATAATGACATTTTAATTAAAATGAGATGGAACCAAGTTGAAAATTACAAAAAAGATGGGTAACACCCACATAACCTACGGAACATAACATCATACTACCCGGCCAACAACCCAACCAACAACCCAATCCAACAACCTTAGCCAACATCCAATCCATCAGTCAAACCTACGTGATAAGGAGAACCATTTATAGGTGCTTCCAATAGCGCATGAACTCGACGAGTCAGCGTGTGATTGATTGTCACTTATTGTTAGCCTAGGCGGAAATGCGTTACGAGGAGGAAAAACTGGACGATCAATATGTGGAGGGTTGGCGACAGGTTGAAACAACCTTCTTCGACAAGTACTTGATTCAGGAACAACAGGAGAGTCAACTTCCTCATCGTCGGAATCATGGATGATGATAGTATCCTGTGGTTGGGGTGGTGGGCTAAGGTTATCATGTGTTGTTCCATCACTTATAGTGATCACTTCAACAGCAGCCGGAGTAGCATTGTCATCAAAATTATGGAACAAGAGGGTCATTGATGAAAGGAATGGTTCCGTTTCACGATAATACGCCATGGACAGATAGTCACACTTCAAATAACATGAATGTCGTGTGTTAATAATTTTATTAGTTACCAATTCATTTTTAATATAAAAAGATTGTTAAGGAAAAAGAAGCATAATCCCTTTATCATTGCAAGCCACAGTTTCTTGCTAGCAATTATGTTGTTATCATCATCCAAGTGAACACCCTCAGTGAGGGAACACCTAGTGAAAGTGTCGAATCGCTCTACAAGGAACGTAACATGACGTTTAGCATCTTCAAATGTGAGGTTTTTTAGAACACTTCATTTACGATGCCAATCGCAGTGGCTATTGCATGATAGTTCGTTGCATCACGTCCGACCCAATTGCCTTGATATTTTTGTTGAACCAACTCATTGATGAAGCATGACTCCATGGGGTATGTCCAATTACCAGCATACAATATTACTATTTGAGGTGGAAACCGAAGAGGAGGGGCAATATCTTGTGTCTAGATTTTGTTTTTAAATTTTTGTGGTGTGTATGATGTTTGCAAAGGGTCAATTTATATAGTCATTACATGTGTTCACAATAATGTATTATATTGCCACTAGTCTAATATTGTTTAGTCAATATGAAATGACAAGCTATATGGTAGTCTGAAAGGAATTAAATTTGAGTATCAATGTGCTCAGTATTGTGACAAGGAAAGACAAAAGGAAAAGATCTGGAAATATTTAGGCACTATTGCAATTCACACATAATTACAAACTTGAATAACATATAATATACTGCCTGTCAAAAGTCACTGAAGTAAGAAAAGCAACACGCCAGTCAAAGATATGTGTGACAAGTGAAATTACAAGTCTCTGACCAAATAAAACAAAAGACAGATGTTCAGATGTAACTACATAGACATTACTACAACAAATTGAATGCCCAACTACCCGTCCAACTACTTGGCCAACTTTTCAGCCAATGAATATTGACCTTAGAGTGCTTTTTCCAGTAACACCCTCAAGAGAACAAGAACGATTAAAATGAACATAATAACAATGCAGATGAATAACCAGATCATATAATTAGAGGGTGAGTCATTCCCATTAACAAGAGAGTTGGAAACCTTATTAAATGATGAACATTCAACACTAGGACTAACTACATCCACCTTTCCTCGACTCCGTAGTACGTCGTCCATTCGATCATGTTCTGGTTTAGTGTTTGAACCACAAGTAGTATCTTCCAAGTCTTCCTGCTTTAGTTCATCACACCCAAAGAAATAACCCTTGTGTTTATTATTACATGGACATATGTAGTAACACCTACCAGGATAAGTTGATTTAGGTTCGGCGACACGACGAATCATAGTGCTATTTCCACAGCAGCACTGAGGAGACAAATTTACATTCATAGTTGGGTCCATAGCTGCAATTTGTCACACATTATTCAGCATCTAATTAACTTATAAGTCAATAGGTAATAGAAGATGTAATGACATAAAATAAATTGCAGAGATCAGTGACATGACTGGTACAATTTGATTACAACGCAGCAAATCAAATTTAAAAAATAAGTCCAACAGTATGAAAATTCGCAACAACAAATAAAAATCCAAACATCCTCACAATACTCAGAGTTATAACACAATAAATGCCTAGTGTGATCTATGTTGATATTGATTAAATATGGTCATGGACAAGTTATCCTTCCAGTTGGTCCAGTCTGTCGAAGTTTCAACACCATCAACATATTCTACATTATCCCCACTTGGTAATTCTGCTTGGTTACGAAGCTGGTCCCACTCTCTTTCTACTGGATCTACGGGCATCATTGAATGGATGTAATTGTGGAGCAAGAAGCAAGCCATTATGATCCTTACTTGGGTTTTGACCTGGTAGTAGGAAGCACTCCTAAGGATCCCAAAACGCATCTTTAGTACACCGAAGGCACGCTCTATAACATTACGAGCTTTTGTGTACCGCATATTAAAGTGCTCTTGGTGATTAACTGGTCTTTGCGAATTAGGACCCCACTCCTTCAGATGATACCGATACCCTCGGTATAGAACTAGAAACCCCTCATTATTTGCATAACCGTTGTCACAAATGTAGTAATACCCTAGACAATAATATATAGTGTGATGTATAGGTCGATATCTGAAATAAATGAAACTTAAATGAGTGGACTACAAATATAAAACATCAATACCCTTAGGGACTCTTAATCTATGTGGTCTAATGACAGCATCTCGAAGAACTCAACAGTCAGCTGCTGACCCTTCCCAACAGGGAAGCACATAAAAAAATCTCATTTGTTGATCACACACACCAAGGACATTAGTAGCAATACTGTCTTTCCTTGTCCTATATCGAGGTTTATCAGCAACAGGGATTTTGAGATCAATGTAGGTGTCATCTAATGCACCAAGATATCCCTATTAATGAAACATGGCATTTTGTGATGTCAATTATGAAAAATAAATTGCAATTAAATTTAGATGATGTTTAATAGATACCTTAAACCACTTCCACCTTGGATTTGTTGAGTCTTCAGGGACCGGAGTTGGTGTAACAAAAAACGAATCGTGTAGTTTTATAATTGCCTTGAGAACTAGGTGGATGTAATAGGAAATTGTTTGGCCTGACCTTCTATAATAAAATTTAACTAACATGTTCTTCTTATGGTGACCCAAAACAGATAAAAATATGGAAACTTGTTCTTCAACACACACATACTTATGATCGACCAACCCTCCTAACTCTCTCATTAGTAAACATAAGTGTGCAAAAGTATTCCGATCCATCCTAAGATTTTGTACACAAGCATAATCACTAAGATTACACAACCTATCCAAATGGAGTACTTGATGTGGCATTCATTCTAACATGAGATATGGGGCAGCATTCTCTACACGTCTTCTGACTCTCCTAGAGGTAATTAGGTTGTTAAGGAAAGAATGTGCTACTAATAGGACCATCATTTTTTGGTGCAATACTTCTTCAATCAAAAATAATATGATAAGACGTTTTCTCATTGTTAGAGACAACATGGTGTAGGGGGGTCAGGTGGTGTCTGTATTTAATCAACCACACAAAGGACACTGAGTAAACACAAATACAAATAACTAAAAGACATGAGTGATCCCACACAACTGGGCAAAACCAACAAACATAGGTTATTGGACGGCCAATTTTCTGGCCAACAACATGGCCAAATAACTAGCATAGGACTGCACATTTCCAAATAACACATTCATATCAACAACTAGCAGATTGATTTGATCCAAAATACCCAAACAAACATAAAAAAACAATTCACTCTACTTGTGTATAAATCATAAACAATTCCGATTTTAGGGGACTAATTACTCACACAAAATTCATATAAGAATGAACTTATTACTTCTCAAAATTCAGGGCAAAAACTGCTTGAGTATAAATCATAGACACATGTCATGATTACTTCTGAGTTAGAATGACAAAATATGACCTAACATCATTTCATATAAACATGACCAGATTATATCTCAATTTGCAAAACTCCAAAATGTGTTCAGTGTAATGAAAGAGAACCAAGAACTACCCCGTAAATAGTGAAAAGTTTCAAATTAGAGATGAGAAGAAGCAAATTCATACCAACAACTAGGGTTTGATATCTTCGCAGCAATTATCGACGGTATTTTATAAATAATTTCAAATAAGAGATGTGAAGAAGCAAATTCATACCAACAACTAAGGTTTTGATATTTTCGCAGCGATTTGAATATCTGGATGCGCAGATTTGGGCTAGTGAAGGATTCTTGGATGTATGAAATGATTCGAGTGTTGGAACCTTGGATGTCGTTGTGGCTAACCTGGGAACCTTGCTCGTCGTCATCGTCTCCCCCACACCAGGCTCGTCGTCTCCCTCGCACCAGGATCGTCGTCGTCTCCCTCAAACCTTGCTTGTCATCATTGTGGCCATGGAACGAGGCTCGCCGTCGTCTCTCTAAAATAGTACCCACTTGTACTAAAATAAACCCTATTGTTTTTACTCAGATGTGTTATGAAATTGTATCGGGGGGGGGGTGTGAAGCAAAGATCCATTTTGAGAAGAGCTACAGTGTTCCTCAGTACTTGTTTCCAAGGGCCGGGTTATTTTCACGGGCCGAGATGTAAAGGTTTAAGGGCTACCAAAAGTCAACAAAGCCATGAAATTGTTTTTTTCAGACCCTTTTCTGCGCTACCAAACGAAGCCTAAGTAGAAACAACAGAAGGATCAATTTAAAAGAGAAGTAAATTGCATAACTTAAGCGTGTTTAAAAAATTCAAAGGAAATCATCATCCTGGTGATCAAATAGGAATGGTCATACAATTGTCTAATGCACACAAAATCTCTCAATTGTTATCATTTCTCTGTGCAGTTTTCTCAGCGTTGCTTCTCTATCCATCCCTGTTTGAGAGCAAGATATCAGAACCAGACGAGTCCGATATCCAGATGACCTCCCCAACCCAACCTAGAGTATATAAATTACCATCCTGATGAACAATAGACAAGGGGGAAATGTTCAATAATTTTGAATTGGAGAAGTAAAGCAAAAAACTGCAGCACAGTTTAAATGGTGAAAATTTACGAGGAAGGGTGTATCAATCAACTCTGCTTAGCAACGAGTTCAATGTCTGCTCCAACTTCAGCAATCTTGGCTTCCTTGGATGCCTTTGCAGACTTAGCTATACTTGAAACATCAAAATTCAAAGCCACTTTTCTCACTAGCCCTTCAAGCATCTGTTTAAAAATAATAAAAATAAAAAAAGATTTAGCAATTGGATGTTGTCGTATCATCAAATTTCTTAAACTTTCCTTTCTTACCAAGGTAAAAAAGAAAATGTACAAATTGCCTAATCACCTCTCCAGAAAACAGCAATGGCTTCCATAAAAGATTAGGTAGGTATGAGTTAAGAACCCATGTATTTCAATATAACACATGCTTAATACTAGTCTAAAAGACAATCCACTCCTCAACTTCTGTATATAGATATCCAATGTGCACACGCAAGAAAATGCAATCAACATTTGAGGCAGAACTATCAATAGGTAGCTATCAATATAAATATTAATGTACCCAGAAAATACACTAGATCA
This sequence comes from Prunella vulgaris, assembly GCA_026898435.1. NCBI lineage: Eukaryota > Viridiplantae > Streptophyta > Magnoliopsida > Lamiales > Lamiaceae > Prunella > Prunella vulgaris. The sequence continues at coordinate 405,216 of JAPKLY010000291.1, forward strand.
GAATAGTTGCAGATTATCTTAAACTTGGAAAATATTCTATCAGACATGATGTTTAAAAGTCTAAAGTGCTTTAAATCAAATTGAGCAATTGACTGGCAGAAACAAATTTAAAACATGCAAACTATTGGAACGCGCCTAGCAGGAATTCAGTCACTAAAAGAAACTACCATGTCAAGAAATGAGAAAAAAAATTACCAGAGATCCAATGGCCACCAGAGCACGAAATCTCGAATAAGAGCCGACACTTTTCTCTTCCGCCATCTTCAGGAGAAAAAATAAAGCAATAGAATAACTGTTAAATGACGCTCCAGCTCAACTTTACACGTCTAATCCCTTGTATGGTAAAACCAGCCTCAAGGGGGAAATGTTATCAATGCCTTTTCCTATTTCCTACTCACACAAAAGTTATTTTCGCATTGATCAACCAACTAAATATAATCTTTCATATCAAAGCATCTGCATTCTATGGTTTATAAAAATAGAGATCATAAAATAAAAGTACTTCAATGATTTAAGTTTTAAGTTGTTGTCCACTGGAGCATATCAACTAGATAGACTAGATTGTATCTCGAGTGCTCAGTCTAACTACACAAACAAATAATTGATCCCTTTGTTTCTTCTTTTCCTGTACTTATCTATTTATTCTCATCCAAAACCACAGTATAACTCACATACACTTTTGACACCTTTATGATGCAACAAAAACAATCCCTGGTTTTACACAACCAAAGTACCCGAGCATGATTTTACATTGGTTCACTGCATTGTTGCAAAAGAAAATCAATGGATATCACAACATGACAAGATAATATAGAGACAATTATGATTTCCATCCTTAACATAGATGAGGAGATTTAAGAATATTATCAAGTACAGTGTATAAACTTCTTAAACAAGAATTGAACTCAACAATGAAAGAAATCATAAACGTTGCAAGATTACCTTAACCTTGGGAATGTGCTTGAAGGAAGGCTTTGGGGATACACCTGCACTTACACAGGGAACAACCACAAAACACTTTCATCAATTAAATTACACACAAGGAAAAAATATAATGCAATGTCAAAGATTAAAAAACCTGACGATCTTGATGGTGCTCCTGGCACATAAATAATACTAGTACACAAAATAATCTGTATTATTCTTCAATAAAAAAATACAATATGTAAACAAACAAATTTTCCCTCATATGTATCCGCAAGGAGAATGATCATGAACTAAAAATCAGTCAAATTCTAAGCTCAAATACAATATAAACCCAATGAACTAAATGGCTGTGAGTATTAAAAATTACAAGAATAAACCTCCAATCAAAGAAGCCCGAACAATACGAACACCCAAAGCAAGATTAGCCATATGATGTGAACCAGCAAAAAAGCCTGGCCCGCAGGGCCCGACCCGCCATTGCCCACTTCACAAAACCCTAATTTCTTGACACGCGCTCCTGCACATTGGGCCTCAGCGCAGCCGCACCAATAGGTGACCCCATCGACCCCGCAAACCGGATCAGGCCGAAAGCATTTCACGGGGTATGTATCCGGCTTTGAATGCAACGGGCAGAGGCTATTTTCTTGTTGATCGGAGGGGAGTTATAGGAAATTCGAGTCGGATCGGACAGTGGGTGGAAGAAGGGTTGTGAAAACGACGGCGAGGATGAATAAGAAAGAGGGTTTGCCAGAAAGCAATTGCATTCCGGCGATCTTCAAATTAACGGCGTGAAGATCGCCTTATGCGATTGGTGTTATAGATCAATGTTTTCTCAAATGTGATAAATTGCGTTTCTGGGTATACGGATTTCGATTGGATGCGTTAGAGATTTCCAAATTAACTTGATTTAGGGTTTACCAAGAAAAAGTTGGGAATTTCTTGCTGAGGAATTGAACCTGACTTTGTGGCAATGAACCTGACTTTTTTTTTTTTTTTTTGGCAATGAACCTGACTTTGTGTGAGAATATTGTGTGTTGCAATTAAAACTCCAAAATAAAAAAATAACACTGTATATTTCAGATAAATGCATTCCTTTTCTCTTTGTTGCTATTTTTTACTCTTCCTCTTTCCAAAGTGACTCCAACTAGAGCTGTTATACGAGCCGAGCGAGCCCGAGTAGTGGCAGGCTCGGCTTGGCTCGTTAAGCTTATTGAGTCGAGCCGAGCCTAGCTCGTTAAGCAAACGAGTATTTTTTTTAGCTCGGCTCGGCTCGTTTAACACTTCGAGTCGAGCCCTTAACGAGCCGAGTCGAGCCGAGCTCACGAGCAGCTCGTTTATTTTAACAACAATAAAGCTAAATATCACCAATTCACCAGTATGAATGATTTGAGAATATGAATTGTATTATTATGTAAAATATTAATATTTTATACCCTAAATTATATAATATTTATAAAATAATCTCTATTTTTTGAGCCTACCGAGCAGCTCGCGAGCCTACCGAGTCGAGTCGAGCTCGTTAAGCAAACGAGTATTTTTTTAGGCTCGGCTTGGCTCGTTTAACATATCGAGCTGAGTCGAGTCGAGCCTTAACGAGCCGAGCTCACGAGCGGCTCATTTATTTTAAATTTATATGACACCGATTAAATTAAGAAAGTTATAGAATTATAATAATATTTTTAAGAAATGTGATAAATTAAAAGTATTATCACTTTTTATTAAAACTTTATCATTTTTTAAAAGTGACAACCTTTTAATTAATTTGTAATACATTTTAAGTTAAAAATGATGCAAATAGTACTGGTCTTATACTATGAGATGATCTCACATAAAAAAATTATAAATTTTTTTTTCTTTTTTTGAGAAATATGGTTACATTTTAACGAAAATGATTACATGACCACCTGTAATTTGTTGAACATGTGACCGTTTCTGTATTTTCGATGTACTTTTATTAGGATCCGGATATTTCCCCCCAAAATTGAGTAGTTCACCCTCATTTCAAAATTATTTGTAAATTAAATTTAATAGGACAATTATACTCGTTAAGGGTAATTAATTAATTCATAATTAGATCAGTTCACCACCCTTCTTCTACTCATAACATTTTCGAACAAAACCCTATGAGAGAGATTCGAACGGCAACGGAGATGGCTTCAAGCGGTGGCAGGTGTTGTGCTTTCAGGCGGCGCTGAGAGAAATGGTTGACGGCAAGCGGCGCTAGATGCGCGGAGTTACGACGGAGGTTGCAGGGGTTGCAATTTCCGGCGAAGGACAGAGGCTTCATCGGGAATCGACGACAAGGAGGTTGGGCAACAGTGTAGCGGCGCACTCTCTGCCTCGCGCGGCTCTGGTCCGAAATTTCATCTTTTTTCCCTTATTTTTTGAATCAATTTTGTTCGGTTCTGGTCCGTGGAATATTTCCACAAATTTAAAAAAAAATAGACGAACAAATGAATGGTTTTCGAATAAGTTTGTCGAACATATAATTTTGTTCCTTGTTCGGACCAAATGTTCGAAAACATTTTCTTAGTTCTGACCAATTGTTCAAAAATATACTCCATGTTCTCACAAAAATTTCGAACAAAAGATGAAATTTCGACTAACCAGAGTCGAACAACGTCATGAGAGTACATCCCCAATAATAATCAGGTACATTATCAAGCAACCAAGATTTGTGATCATCACACATATCTGCACATCAACAGACCCCAATCGGCCAAAATTTTCCCCCATTAATCTGGCGTAGGTCCTCAATTCTTCGGAATACGTAAACCTCAACATAAATTCAACAGAAATATCCACCACTATACCTATCAAAATAATCAATAGAAATGCCAGAGAAACACCGAGAACCTTCAGCGTCGCCGGAATCGACATGATCCCGGCGCCGATTATGCTCGTCACCATGTTGAAAATGGCCCCTGCCAGTGACGACATTTTATCCTGGCCGCCGTTGATACGGGACGGGAGGAGAGGCACCTCTGCTCCGGCGGAGTTGGTCGTCGGAGCCATGGCGGAAGGCTGTTGTGCACGTTTGATTTGTTAGCGGGGTTTCCTTGCGGACTGAGGCGGCGTGAATGACAGAAATTGAAGGTTTCCTTCCGAAATTCGGTTTTTCGAAATGGGGTGGGGTGATTGCAAATCAATTAAGTTATAAATGGTAAGGATTATTTAGAAAAAATATTGGTGGTGAAAAGAAAATAATGGGTGGTGAAGTGAACAGGGTGGTGAACTGGTCCCTTTTATTATCATGCCCATAGACTAGCTGGGCCTCACACCCTGTAAATAATTGGGCCTATTAGTCCATAAATTCCCCTAGATCATTTTAAGGTTGTACGTGGAGAAATAAGGCCCATATTAAATCAAAGCCTATATTCATGCTGGTTCAGATTTCAAAAGCCTAGCTACTAATTAAGCCCAACCATCATGTTTGGATATCTATCCTATGGTTTATACGAAAAAAAATAGTGGAAAGTTCATTCTTCGTGAATTCTACTTATAAAATTTCTAGTTAAAGATTTTAAATTATTTATTTTTAGTTAAGAGAATTTATTTTGTTCAACTATAGGGATGACAACGGGGCGAATTTGGGACGGGTTTGGCTTGTTCAGGACCCTCCCCGCTAAGAACTTTTTGGACCCGAAAACCACCATGTCCCGCTTCAATTTGGAGTTGGACCCGCCCCGCTCCACCCTGCGAATCTGGTGGGTTTTACCCACCCCGACCTGTTTACCTACTTACTTTTTTATTTTATTTTTATCATCCATATCAAATGCATAACACAAAATATATTAAATTTTAAAATATAATATCAATATGCATATGAATGATTTAAACAACAATTAATATGATCAATAATTAATTTCAATTTTTAACATATTAAATCTAAATATTTAAAGTCGTACATATATTGTTCATTAAAATTAAAATAATAAAAAAATTAATGAACCCTAATTCGTACATTTTTTGCTCGTGACTTTATGAACATATCTAATCTAATAATTTAATGAATATATTAATTAATAGCCTAATTTTTATATATTTAATTATACATATATAATATAATATATTTATTTAATTAACATGTATATATATATATATATATATATATATATAAGGGGTGGGTTCTGGGCGGGTCTACCCAATACCAAGACCCGTCCTTGACCCAGCGGGTTTTTGGTCAAACGGGTCCAAACCCGCCCGTGACCCGTTTGATCGGGTTTTTACACAGCCCGTACGGGGCGGATTCGTGGCGGGTCCAAATTTGAATCTGTCTCATTGTCATCCCTAATCAACTATCTCTTATCACTTTTTTTTCTTAAATTTAATAACAATTTTTTTCTCCTTTTAATTTTTTGTTTTTTAACAACAATTTTAGGATTTAGGGCTCATTTGGTTCGTAAGATAAAAGTATTTATCCGTTAAAAACATGCATGTTTTTTACGGATAGATACTTTTATCTTACGAACCAAATGAACCCTTAGAATATAATTATACTGGATTTAATATGGTTGTAAGGGTCTAATGATTATGATTACATCTTCTAAATCGTTGTATAGGGGTAAGCATTAAAATTACATTCTTTGAAATAGTGCTATGAGGTGAATTAATGGTTGTACGAAATAATAAAGTTTGGTACAGTGTGAATTAATTGTGGTATTAGGTGAATTAATGGTTGCATAAAATTAAAAAAATTGGTTTGGTTGCGGTACGGTGTTAATAAATTATAGTGCTTAAATAAAGTGTGATATTGGGGTTATTTAATAACGGTGAAGCCTAAATATTTGATGTAATTGGGTGAATTAGTGGTTGTACATACAGAATAAAGTATTACAAACATGAATTAATTGTAGTATGGGGTGAGTTAATAGTGGTATATGTTATAATATATTGTATAATATATTATACTAATGGACATAATAATAGATTATAGTTCAATGGGCTTTAGGCCCATAGACTTAGATGTTAGGATTAGGTACTTTTATTTAATGTATCGTACACCCTTGTATTTCATATGTGCAGATTATAGTTTATTCTCTTCTAGTTTGGTCGCCCCCAGACGTAGTCAGTTTGTGACGAACTTGGTTATCAACTCTGTGTTCTTTATTTATGCTTTACGCTTTTCTCTCGATTACAACACGTTATCAGCACGAGTCTCTACGAGCAATAAGGATTCACGAGAGGATTGCTCCAGCAGTTTTCGGATCGGATTCAAAACTCAACCATCAGATTATTAATTTTTGGATTTAGCAATTTACTGTAAGTATTTTTGTTATAATCCTGATATTAATCTGAAGAAAAAAAAATTCATGCCTTCGTATCCTGCAGATTATATATATATTTGTTTATATGTCTAAACGTGCTATCATGATCTACATGTTTATAATCTGTATGTTTACATACCCTGCAAATCATATGCCTTTTGAATACAACCTTTTATAATCTGTATGTTTGCATACCCTGCAAATCATGTTAAATTATTTGTTAATTTCGTCACTGTTCATAGCTGTATGCATATGTATATAAATATATAAATATTCATAGTTGTATTGGATGGCCTCGATTCATATGTGATTTTGATAATCCAATCCCTAATCCTGTTTTGTATGTGTTTGGATATAACTGCATAACAAAACCCTAACAAAACCTGGATTCCAATAATCGATCCCTCGATCGAATTTCCTTTTTACTTCTGTTTTTGCAAAAGCCCAATTCATGTTTTCGAAAAACCCTAAAAATATTTTTCAAAATCAGAAAACCCAGATGCTTTCCAACCATCTGAAATTTTTCGAAACATCCCTTTGATAATTTCGAATCACCCTTTTTGGGGATCTTTTGCAAAACCAATATCAGAGGTTTCGAGCAAACCCAAATTTTTCAGTAACCTGTTTTGCGAAAATCCTTTTTCATTGAAAACTCTTTTTCGAAAATCTTTTTCTGCGAAACCTTACTGCAATTTTTCGAAAACCCAAAATTCAAAATCAGGTTTTTAAGAAACACCTTTTTGGTTTTCATCATCAAAACCAGAAATCTGAAATCAATTTCAGAAAATGAAATCGGAACGCCCCTACCTTTTCGCCGATGAACGACGCACGACGTACCAGCCCCTAAAACGGCTGTGCGAACAACCTTGCGCCACGACGATAGCAAGCCAAGACGGCGCCCTGAGCCTCGACGCGACAGCGAGATGGCCTTCAACCCACTGCCGGGGACTCCGCGCCGACCACGATGGCGGCAGCGTGAGCGCGGCCTCGCGCCATGGCCTGTGACAGCCCTTGAAGCGGCTGGATGCGATGACACGTCCGCAACGGAATGCGCGACTGTGCCACAGCGACGGCGATGCCGACCAGCGATGGCGAATCACCGGTTTTTTAGCCCGCGATGAGCAAGCGTCGGCACCCGCTCCACGAGAAACAGAGCCTTGAATTTCGGCACATGAGCGCCGCGAGTAATTCGATGGGCCATTATATTACCTGGGCCACTCCTTTTATTAATCTTCTGGACCTGCTTCCTTTTAATTTCTAATTGGGCTTCTGCCTATATTAATCCAAATGGGTCGTGCACCCCCAAATAATAATAATAAAAAAAATTGGGCCATTTTTTTAAATCTGATTGGGCATTTTATTTAATTGATCCTAATTAATTTAGATCCTAACAATTATTTTTGGGCCCGAAGTTCCATTAATAAAATTTATAATGGTATTATGAAGCCCAAATTATCAAATTTTTAAGGTCTTATCCAATAATTATTTTTGGGGCCGAAGTCCCATTAATAAATGTCTCATACATGTCATACACTCAATTCCTTTTAAATACCCCCTATTATTATTATTTTGTCTTTGCATTTTATCTTGAGCCCTAATTATTTAATTGCTACAAAATAATAATAAATCTAAATTCATTAATTCTTTTCTTTGTAGCAACAACATGTCAAACATCACCAAACGCGAATTTGATGAACTGGCACTAGATGGCCACAATTATTTGACATGGGCTCTAGACGTTGAAATTCATCTAGCTTCAAAAGACTTATCTGACACCACCACACAAGGGTGGAAATCCACTCCTGCCCAAAAGGCATAAGCTCTAATCTTCTTAAGACATCATCTTCACAAAGATCTTAAGAACGAATACCTCACTGAAAAAGATCCATCGACGTTGTGGAAATCCCTCCAGGATCGATTCCAACAACAACACGATGTGATCCTCCCCAAAGCCAGACATGAATGGATAACATTACATTTCCAAGATTTCAAATCTGTAACGGAGTACAACTCCGCCCTACATCGCATAGTTTCTCACTTAAGCTGTGTAAAGAAACAATAAGTGATGATCAGTTAATTGAAAAAACTTTTTCCACTTTCCACACTAGTAATCTTGTACTCCAGCAGCAGTACAGGGCCAAAGAGTATCAATCACACTCCGAGCTCATTTCTGCACTTTAGTCGCAGAAAAGCACAACCAATTGTTGATGAAAAATCACAATACTAGACCGGTTGGCTCACAAGATGTGCCTGAAGCACATGCTACTCGGAGGAGCTCTAGAGGCCGTAAACGTGGAAACGGAAATGAAGCGAGTGGGGGCCGCGGATCGACCTGAGGTCGAGGCCGTGGTAGGGAACGAGGTCGAGGTCGCAACAATGCACAATACAGTGCAACTGAAAAGAATGCACCTTAAGATAAACCATCGAGCTCAAGTGCACAGAACAAGCAACTCTGTCACAAGTGTGAATGCGACGACCATTGGTCTCGCGAGTGTCGAACTCCAAAACATCTAGTGGAGCTATATCAACGTATGCTTAAAGATAAAAAGGGGAAGGCTCCTAAAGGTGAATCACACCACACCGACCTGCCCGGAACGGGCTTTGACATGGAGAAGGATGACCCCTCGGGTGATACAATGACTGTAGACGCCTTTGGAGACAATGAGTGATCGACACCAACTTGCAGTTTACTTGCTTTATTAGACTTTTTTTTATACTATTTGTTCTTTGGTTTGACCTGCATGTTTTGGCTGGCTTTTACTTGACTATGATGCATGATACATTTTTATGGATTTTATGAATGCTTATCGATGCTTTATTTTTTACAGTCAAATCCAATTGTCGATCACTATTGTCTACAAAAACTTAATACGTTCTTGATATTAGTAGGACCTAAGTGACCCCTTGTGCGGCTGATCAATCAGCGTCTGTAATCTTGGCTCTCCTTAGCATTCCTCATATCTAAACGTACAATTGTGTGCTTATGGAGATTAATGTTTTGTGCTTAGTAGATAGTGTTACTGCAAATACTATCTTGAAAGATAGATAATTTTTTCAAACATTACTGAAAAGAAAGAAAGTGTCACTACTATTTTCGATGACGACATACAAATTGTTGGCTCCGTAGAGCCTCGATCATCCTACCTATTCTATGGGTACGGAATTAATAATCGAAAATGTTTTATTGTTTCCACAATCAAAGCATGCCCTCCTCAGTTTTAAAGACATTCGACAGAATTGCTATCATATTGAGATGAATACTGAGGACAATAGTGAATATATGTTGATGACTCACTATTTAAATTGTCGTAAACACATCGTCGAAAAACTTCCATCTTTCTCGTCTGGCTTGTATTACACATACATCAGACCCTCAAATCTCCATATAGCCCTTAATCTAAAATTTAATGATCCAAATTCTTTCAAACTATGGCATGAGCAGTTAGGACATCCCGGACAAACAATGATGTGTCGGATTCTATGTAATTCATCTGGTCATAACATAACACACAACAGAATCCCTTCTGTTAATGAATACATATGTGATGCTTGCACAATGGGTAAACTCATAATTCGTCCTTCTAGTAGTAAAGTAAGAACTGAATCTCCCAAATTCCTTGAGCGGATTCAAGGAGATATTTGTGGATCGATACACCCAGCATCCAGACCATTCCAGTACTTTATGGTCCTAATAGATGCATCCACTCGATGGACTTATGTCACCATGCTATCAACTCGCAATACTGCTTTTACAAAGCTTATTGCACAGATTATTCTGTTGAGATCTCAATTCCCAAATCATCCTATTAAATCCATTCATATGGATAATGCCGGTGAATTCACCTCTAAGGCATTCGATGATTTTTGCATGGCACTGGGAATCAAAGTGGAGCATTCGGTCCCTCATGTTCATACTCAAAATGGTCTAGCTGAATCATTAATTAAACGTCTCAAATTAATCGCTAGACCACTACTACAAAAAATGAACTTACTTGTTTCATGTTGGGGGCATGCTATTCTACATGCATCATCACTAATCCAATTCCGACCAACTGCATATCAGGAATATTCCCCTATTCAACTCGTGCGTGGAAATGAACTTAACATTTCCCATCTGCGTACATTCGGTTGTGCAGTGTATGTTCCTATACCACCACCTAAGCGAACATCTATGGGCCCACAAAGGAAACTCGGTATTTACATCGGTTTTGTATCTCCCACAATACTTAAATACCTCGAGCCTTTAATTGGGGATCAGTTTACAGCCCGTTTCGCTGACTGCACATTCGATGAAGATCTATTTCCGGCTTTAGGGGGAGAGAAAAATACCACAATTAATAAATGCCGTGAAATTACTTGGAACACAAAAGATCTTCAGTTCTTAGACCCACGCACAAATCAAACTGAACTTGAAGTTCAAAAGATAATAAATTTGCAATACTTAGCAAATAATCTGCCAGATGCATTCACTGATCATAAAGGCATGACTAAGTCACATATACCTGCTGTAAATACGTCTCAAAGGGTACAACTCCCTTTGAAGACAATGTTAATCCCCCCATGCGCCAAAAGCGTAAAGGAAGCATTAACATAAGAGAACTAAGTTCGCGTAAGTGTAAAGCTAGCAAACACACTATGTCACCCCTAAAATCTCTTGAAGAGATTCGTCCTGTAGACAAAAATCAGAGTCAAAATGCACGTGCAAAAGCAAACAATGACTCTGGGAATGTGGAATCATCAGACCAATACTCTTTGGGAAATGAAGAGGATCTAGTCGATGTAAACATTGAAGTTTCAACAAACTTCGTAAACACAGGAGAAACTTATAATAGAAACACAACTGTTGTCGACAACACATTTGCAGCCTTAATTGCCTTCACCATTTCAAATAATGATCTAGATCCTGAACCCAAAACTATATCCGAGTGCCGGAAGCGCTCCGATTGGGTGAAATGGGAAGCTGCAATAAAGGCAGAGCTAGACTCGCTGAATAAACAAAAAGTTTTCGGTTCCATCGTTCGTACCTCGAAAAATTTTGTCCCTGTTGGATACAAGTGGGTATTTGTACGAAAGCGAAACGAAAATAATGAAATTGTGAGATACAAAGCGAGGTTAGTGGCTCAAGGGTTTTCGCAGAGACCCGGTATTGATTTCGATCAAACCTATATATTCTCCTGTTATGGATGCAATAACATTTCGCTTCTTAATATCCCTGGCAGTTAAATTAAACTTAGAAATGCAGTTAATGGACGTAGTCACCGCATACTTATACGGATCATTAGATTCAAATATCTATATGAAAATCCCTGATGGATTAAATATTCCCCAGAAGAGGAATAACGAACATCGTAGTATGTTCAGCATTAAAATGTAACGCTCGTTATATGGCTTAAAACAGTCAGGTCGTATGTGGTATAATCGACTAAGAGAATTCCTCCTGAAGAAGGAATACGTAAATAACGAGGTTTTTCCTTGTGTCTTCATTAAGAAATCCCTTAATGGTTTTTGCATCATCTCGGTGTATGTTGATGATCTAAACATTATCGGAACAAGGAAAGAGATTGAAGAAGCAAGTTCAATCTTAAAAACTGAATTTGAAATGAAAACTTTGGGTGAAACCAAGTTATGTCTCAGATCGAGCATTTTCCTGAAGGAATACTGATACACCAATCAGCTTACCTAAAGAAAGTGTTGGAGAGATTCCATATGGATAAATCTCATTCTTTAAGCACTCCAATGGCTGTCCGTTCCCTCGATTTGGAAAAGGACCCATTTAGACCTAAAGAAGATACCGAAGAGCTATTGGGACTAGGGTTGCAAACGAATCGAATATCATAGTTTTGTATTTGTATTTGAATAATAATCGAATCGAATCGAATCGAATTCGAATCATAAAAATTCGAATACGAATACCTAATCTAATCAAAAGTATTTGATTCATTTACAACCCTCGGGTAAGAGTTTGAAATATAGGTGCATATGATATCTAGATTATTATCTAATGAGTTTACATCCTTAAAATAATAGTAATTATAGTAGCCATAAATTTCTAATGGTCTATAATCTTAAAATAATAATAATAACAACAATAATAATAGCAATAATTATACTAACTATTAAGTCTATTATCATTATAATATTTATAAAAAAATATTTAATCGAATATTTACAAATATCAAATCGAATATCATTATTTTGTATTCATATTTGAATAATAATCGAATCGAATCGAATATTTGTAATCGAATTCGAATCATAAAATTTCGAATACGAATATCAAAATTCGAATATGAATACCGAATCGAATCAAAATTATTTGATTCGTTTGCAACCCTAATTGGGACCTGAAGTTCTCTATCTAAGTGCAATTGGTGCACTGCTCTATCTTGCAAACTGCACTATGCCCGATATTGCCTTTGCAGTGAATCTACTTGCAAGGTTCAGTGCCTCCTCTACGAGTAGAGATGTTAATTCGGGCTGGGCTAATAGGGCCGGCCCGTTTAACCCTGAAAAATGCAGGGTTAGGGCCATGCTTTTATTGGCCCATTTAAATCCGGGCTTTTTTGACCCGGCCCTATTAGCCCGCGGGCTAAACGGGCTAGCCCGCCGGTTAACCGAGCCCGCCCGCTAGCCCGCATAATTTTTTATTTTATATATACATATTAAATAAATAATATAGTTATTATTATTATTATTATTATTATTAATTGAAGTTATCTTCAATTTCTATTTAGGTGTTATATTCCCTCCGTCCCGTAGGAATTTGCACCCTACGGGACGGCACATTTTTTAAGAAAAATAGTTTTATATATAAAGCAGTGGTATATGGGTAAATATGTGTAAAGGTTTGTGAGTGTGCACGTAAATCAATGCTTTCTTTTTTAGTAGTGTGCAAATATATGTGGGACGTCCAAATAAGGAAAGTGTGCAAATTCCTGCGGGACAGAGGGAGTATTAATTTTGAGTATTTATATTTGAACTTTTATATACCAATGAACTTTTAAGTGTTTAAGTGTTAATGTTTGAAATTTTGTAATTATGTTAAATTATTTTAATTAATATTAATGAAATAATGGACAATGTTTAGGTTCTAGTTTAAATATTAACATTTATGATAATTATTTTAGATTATGTTTTAAAATTTAAATTTTTTTACATAGCCCGTTTATGACCCGTTTAGCTCGAGGACCGCTAGGGTTAGGGTTAGGACTCAAATATTAGAGGACCGTTAAGAATGAATCGGATAAGGCCCTAACCCGTTTAGCCCGAAACCTTTTAGGGCTGACCCTATAGGGTTAGGGCTAGCCCGTTTAACATCTCTACCTACGAGGAGACATTGGAATGATGTGAAACATATATTACGATATCTTCAAGGTTCACAAGATCTTGGTCTTTTCTATCATAGAAACCAAGACAAAACACTTGTAGGTTATGCTGATGCTGGTTATCGATCTGATCCCCATAATGCGAAATTGCAAACGGGTTATGTTTTCCTCTGTGGTGGTACAGCCATTTCATGGAGATCTGTCAAACAAACTTTGGTGACCACATCGTCAAACCACTCAGAGATCATAGCTCTGTACGAAACTGCACGAGAATGTGTTTGGTTAAAATCTCTGATAAAACACATTCACGATTCGTGTGGTATCCCTTCTTTTGACTTAAGCCCCTCAATTATCTATGAAGATAATGCTGCATGTATAGCACAAATGAGCAATGACTATGTCAAAGGGAACTTGACGAAACATATTTCCCCAAAATTCTTTTATCCCCACGAACTCCAGAAGAGTGGTGAGATCACGATAAAACAAGTACGCTCAAGTGACAATCTAGCTGATTTGTTCACTAAATCCCTTCCTACTTCGACTTTTGAAAAGTACGTACATGGAATCGGGATGCGTCGACTTGGAAGGTTGTTATCTTCAGGGGGAGTATCAAATACTAAACAATCATGATGATTGGATCCTCAAGATCATTTATAATACTCATCTGGGTAACTCCTGTATTCTTCCTTGTCATTGTTATTATGTTCAAGGGGGAGTGTTATAATATATTGTATAATATATTATATTATTAATGGACATAATAATAGATTATAGTCCAATGGGCTTTAGGCTCATAGACTTAGATGTTAGGGTTAGGTACTTCTATTTAATGTATCGTACACCCTTGTATTTCATATGCTTCTATCATTGTAAACACTTTACGACAGATTATAGTTTATTCTCTCCTGGCTTGGTCGCCCCCAGACGTAGTCACTTGGTGACAAACTGAGTTATCAACTCTGTGTTCTTTATTTATGTTTTACGATTTTCTCTCAATTACAACAGTATAGACTTAGATAAATTGTGGTTAGAGCATCATATTTTGTGAATTAATTGTGATATGAGATTAAATGAAATGTGATATTGGAACAATTAAATTCCAAAAGTCTAAATATATTGGAACAATTAAACATTATCCATTGAATAGTAAAAGTGAAAAAATCTCATCCGTGAACGTAGATCATTTGATCGAACCATGTACATAATTTGTTTTATAATTTTAATTTCTTATTTTCTGCCATTTTGTTCATTTGGTTCTGCCGAGTGAGTTCTTCATCAATTCGATTCTTGCTGGAATAGTTTTGAAGTCTTAAGTTGATTATTTTACAACAGTTTCCATTGGCATAGTATATGTTGCAATTATTTATTGACAGTATCATTGAGGATTTATTTATTTATGTATTAATTTTTTTAATTGTTTTTCTGTTATAATTTAATCCCACTGAGCATGCCTTCATTCATTTACCGGGTTGAAGTGGTGATGAATATCGGTCCAATATTTATTTAAATTTTAAGGTCATTATGAATTGGGTTATTTTACCTACGTTATATATTTTTTTTAGTACATTGATATTTAATTTAAATTATTCTTTGAGATCACTTTAAAATTTAAAGTGTTTTGAAGTTGAGTATGTTTTATATGAAAATACTTCATGTAAGTTTATCATGAAACTGTTTTAAAATATCAAATATTTGGTCAAGGGCAAAAATCTCATCAGATTAATTTACGTCTGGCGAGATTTTTAAATCACCTGATTAAATATTTGACATTTTAAAATTGTTTTATAATAAGTTAATCATGAACTATTTTCATACAAAACTGTTTTTAGTTCACGCTCTTTTAATTTTAAAACCGTTTATTGCTGTATAAAATTTTAGGGGGCGCTTGTTTCAAATTTTTCAATGGTAATGGGAATAAAATTTTATTTTCCTTTTTTACATTTACATATGTTGATTGAGAGTTTGTGTTCATGATGGTTACACCATTAGTGTAGTGCTTCAATTTTGAAAAAAGTTAATGAAAAAAAATTATTGATTGTGGTACGGTGGATTGATTGAGAAGGATGATTATAAGATGAGATGAGATGAGATAATCAAATGAAGATGATGATTCTTTTATTTAGAAGAAAAAATAACATTGTGTATCTCATTACCTATTATAATTAATATATACATATACTTATTTTCATTATTATTGAAGAATTTTTAGCTCATTGGAAAAACGGGAGGTGATAGTGATATTGTTCTCCTCATGGGATCAACCACCGCATGCACAGCACAATCGATGGCACCTCCT
The DNA here is from genome assembly GCA_026898435.1 of Prunella vulgaris. Lineage (NCBI taxonomy): Eukaryota > Viridiplantae > Streptophyta > Magnoliopsida > Lamiales > Lamiaceae > Prunella > Prunella vulgaris. The sequence continues at coordinate 421,031 of JAPKLY010000291.1, forward strand.
CTCACTCATATGCTGACATCGTGTTGCGTGTACAGATAACCAACCGTTGATTGCTTTTCTGATAGAGATGTGGCCAAGAAGATGATTGGGCTTGATGCCATATTTCACAATATTGGATCTTTTCATGGGAATGGGATTATTTGGGCCTGCATTTGATGATGCTCAAAAGGAACATATATACCCAAGATAACGATGATCTCAAACTTACACTCCCTCGTGATATTTGCATTCTTCAAATGTTTTTTAAGAAAAAATAATTTTTTTAAATAATATAATGACATATGAATAAATAAATATGTGTACACATAAATCAATACTCCATTTGTTTCACTATATGTTTTTCATTTTGACATTTTCGGTCGTTCCACTATATGTTTTTCATTTGCTTTTTTAGGGGACGTTTGGTATGAAAAAATTTCAATGGTAATAGGAATGAGATAAAAATATAGCAATTATTGCATGTAATTAGAACACATGAGGTTCATAACATTATTTTTCCTCTTAAATAAGGTAATCACTATCCTCATTTGATTACCTCTATCTCATCTTATATTCATCCTCCTCAATCAATCCAACATACCACACTCAACAACTTTATTTTTTGTCAACTTTTTCCAAAATTGGAGCACAACATTAATAATGTAACCACCATGAACACAAACTCGCATTCAACATATGTAAGGGTAAATGAGGAAAATAAAATTCCATTCCCATTACCATTGAAGAATTTAAAACAAGCGTCCCCTTAGCTTTTTCGAGAACTTGTATTCACTTTTTTAATTTTATTTTTATTATTTTTTACACTATTCTCATTACTTTTTTTATTTTATTTTTTCACATTATTTATATTTTTTTACTTTTATCTTAATTTGTGTGGAAATATTTTTTTATAGTGTATAAATTTGTATGGAATATTTAAATAAGAAAAATTTGTAAATTCTTGTCGGATTGGGAGTATTGGAAAACACGGGAAGAATGAGTACATTGAAGAATTTGGGCCGTTTTATGTTCATGAGAAATTTTCTTCTGATGGACTGTTTATTTATTAGCCAACCTATTTTGAAAGAGAAATTAAAACGGAGTACGATGGACTGTTTATTTATTACTCCCTCCTTCCACGATAAATTGTCCATGTTATCTTAAATTAAAAAAACTACTTTAAATAAAAAAAATTATAATCATTATTTTCATTTATTTATACACTTATACTCATTTTTACACATCACATCAAATATTTTTTAATAATTAAAAACTCTTTTATATTAATACACTTATTTTTACATATGAATATTAACTTTTTTTTAATAAGCGTGTATTGCTAAGATGAACCAATATTTATGGACGGAGGGAATATTTATATTGAAGAGGCGTCTGCAATTGACCTCTTGCCTTCCATTTTTTGTATATTCTTTTTTCTACCGTTTTAAAATCTTGGGCTATGTTTGCTACTTTTGTAATAAAATACTTGATGACAATATTTTCTTTCAATGGAGATGAGACCGTGTTCGATTTTAGCATATCAAAAAAGAAGAAAATGATGAAGACAAAATTACGTTAGTCATCTGCATGATATCGAGAATCACAAAAAATATAAAGATTATATTAAATTATTCTTTTTTTTTATTATTTAGATTTTTATTTATTTGATAGGATTTTTTGTATCTTTAATTCTAATATCAATATATGCTTTGTAATTTATTGTTATTCAATTTATGAATGGAATAAAAATGATTGTGTGTTATTAAATTTTCTTTTCTATATCATAAAATCAAATCGACAAAACAAATAATAATCATGATTATGTATATTTCGGATATTTTCATAATAAAAAGATATTACTCATAATGTTGTTCTTCCATCTGCATCAAAGAGGAATGATATTTTTGGTAAGTAGCAATTGAGTATGAGAAAAATAGAGTATTACTTTTTAAATACATATCACCACTTTTCTTTCATTCGTCAATTCTCTTTATTATTTTACAATACAATAAAGACAAAGTATAGAGGAAATTTTCGTACATAAACTTGTTTGAAGCGTATGAATTATTTTATTAAGAACACAAATTATTTTTATTAAAAGATAAATATATGAAGGGTATGAATTATTTACATATATAAGTTGTCTTACTACAAGCAATGCAAACTAGTTTCGGCATAGAATTTTCAAACTATTCATATTCAATTACAAAAAAAATAATACAACAACATTCAATATTTAACATTGAGTTGACATCAAATAAAATTTTGTGCAATCCAAATCTCAAAACAATCACCAAAAATTTTGTGTCAAATTATTTTTAAATCATTATTTTTGTCGAACACTTGGGCTATATAAAATGAAAATATATTTTTTAAAATTTTTACATAAAAATATACACACTTCTTTTATTTGTTCATCTACAAAAAATATAGACATTTCTTTTATAAAAATAATCATTTTATTATCAATTTTTATAAACAAATATTTTATTCATAAAAATAATCATTTTATTATCAATTTTTATAAACAATTATTTTATTCATAAATGAACTCCACAATACTTTATCTATTTTTTCTTAATTTTCATCCTATGCTCAACACAAAATGCATATTTTTATAAGGTCTTAGTCTTGTATACATCAGATACACCGTGCAACTCTAGTGTATTTTTGAAAAAATTACATCATACACATGTTATAACTGAAAATTGAATTTTTAAAAATACATTTTTCAGTAATAATATGTACTCCCTCCGTCTTTCTATAAGTTGTTCATGTTGCCATTTTCGTCCGTCTTTCTATAAGTTGCTCATTGTTTTTTTACCTTTTTTGGAAACTACTATTCACTTCTTTATTATTATTTTCAATACTTTTTACACTATTTTCATTACTTTTTCACTTTTCTCCATCACATCACTCATACTTTTTCATTTTTTTTATCACATTACTTATATTTTTTCACTTTTTTCATCACATCACTTATACTTTTTCACTTTTACCTTAATTCGTGTGTCCAAAAGCAACAAGCAACTTATAGAAATACGGAGGGAGTATAACTTTTCAGTAATATTTTATATAATTTTTTTAAAATGCACATAAATTGCATTGTGTACTTGGTGCATAAGATATTTATTTGGGGGGAGGGGGTTAATAAACAACTACTATAATTACTGTTTTCTTTTAAAATGAAAAAAAAATTCAACATAAAAAATTATTTTTTTTTCATCCATGACTACTTTTATAGTTGTTTTGGACACGCAAATCAAGAAAAAAATAAGTATATGAGTAAAAAATTAAATAATAAAATAAAAAATTATAATTTATTGACTTTTTAAGTATATAAAGTACTCCCTCCGTCCCGGGTCTTTCTTCAAAAGACCAGGACACACATATTAAGAGAAAATTGGAGTATGTGAGTATGAAGTTAAATAATAAAATATAAAAAATATACTTTATTGACTTTTGTAAATATAAATTATTTCCTTTTTAAGGTGTAAAAAAATAGTTGGGACCTCCCAAAATGGAAAAACAGGAAAAAAGAGTAGGGACGGAGGGAGTATCTATATATGTAGAATTCAAACATTTAAATAAAATAAATATAAAAATAGTTTTGAGAGTAAGGAATAAATGTAAAAGGAGGGAGCATTTAAGTTAGAAAGGTCAACTACTCTTATTGAGCGATTTGACAGTGGACAGTGAGATTGGGCAAATATCAGAGTGTCAGTGAAATAAGCCCCACTTTGGTCCTCATTTTTCTATAGAAAGTGTGGAGAACGCAATTATCGCAGCGACGATTGTCAATGGTAGTAGTTGAGACTTGAGATGGGAATATATAATACACTCACAACTCTTTGACTAATTTTGACTTTTGCTTTCAAAAAGTTTGGGAATGAATTATCTAATTATATGTGCAGAGTTCAAGTGGATTAGGTAGTTCAATTTTTAAAAATATTTTAATGTTTTTTTAATCCAAATGGATTAGTAGGGATGGTAATATAAATGACACAAGAATTTATACACAGTATTGCACCGTATATTATTTCCTATATATAAGTACTCCATCAATCCCTCGAATATATTCTTATACTTCTAGCTAGGCCCATATTTTAAAATGGATCAATATTTTATTGTTAAATGAAAGACTGTACAGGTAGAGGGAAAAAAAAAAAAACAATTCCACTTTATGTATACAGTACAATTAACATGTATTTTTAAAAAGTTTAATAGTTATTACTTAAAAGTTATTAAATATCCATGTTAAATTGTCTTCCAGTATAAATAAAGATATTTTTTTATTGGATTAGTCTTGTATGCACCAGTTATACGATGCAACTTAAGTTCATTTTTAAAAAGTTAAATAGTTTATAATTGAAAAGTTAAACAGTTTATTACTGAAAAGTTAAACTATAAAAGATATATTTTTCAGTAATAAACTGTTTAACTTTTCAGTTATAAACTGTTTAACTTTTTAAAAATGAACTAGAGTTGCACCTTGTAACTGGTGCACATGAGACTTACTCTTTTTTTATATTAACAGAATTAATATTTTAAAATGTATTTGAATTGTATAATACATTTGATGTACCATTGACTTATTCGTATAGAAAAATAGCAGATGAATAAAATTCAGGGTTTAAAATTGGTTGATAGAGACAATATTAATATTTTATCAGTATATGAAATGCAAAAACTTGCGTGCACCAAGTGCATATGACATACCTTGATTTTAAATTCAATTTTGACTTTAGTCCAATTTTTCGAAAACACGCAGTATACGCCGCACTATGTGTTTTTAGGTAATTGAGGTATTAGTAAGTTATTCTAGACGTATTACTTAGACTTGTTCTTGATATATTAATGAATTGTTCTTTGGGTATTACAGACTTGCTCTTGGGGTATTAGTAAATTAAGATATTAGTGCGTTGTTCTTAGGGTATTACTTAAACTTGTTCTTGGGGTATTGGTAAATTACTCTTGAGATATTACTTAGACTTATTCTTGGTGTATTACTTAAACTTATTCTTGGGATTACAGCTGTCAAATGGACCGGTACCATTGAGATTTCTGGCATGGCCGGACCCAATTCTCTTCAGGCCACATATTTTTAAGTCAGTCCTGGCGCAAGGCGGGCTACCGGGACAAACCGACCCAACTTTTTATTTTTTTTTAATATATATCATCATTGCATTTGATTTCTATATTTATCTTATTAATTGGTAATTTTGTATAAAAAGTACTACTCAAATAGTCATAAAATTTTATTTAGTTTACCAAAAATAATTTAATAATTAAAATAAAACTCAAATTCCTATATAGTATTTAAACTACAATAATTAACAAAGCTTAATAAACTATAATTCACATAAATAAACTTAAACAATTTTCTAACAATCCTTTAAAAATCAAATTCATAGAAAAAAAATTAAATAACTATTTCAGCATCCCTCTAATAAGTTTGAATTATAATTTATACTAACAAACATAAGAACTTCTAATTAAATAAAGTAACATTATCAAAATTTTAAATAAAATATTGTCAATATTATCTAATTCATATTTTAAATACACATTAATTAATTAATTGAGATAATATTATGTATATAACATCCATAAGCCCCAGCTATCCCCAACCCCCACCCTTCAATTAAAAAAAACTTAATTTGAAATTATATTCAATTAAATATATAAAAATAACAAATGAAAAAAATTTAGTAGTGTAGTGTAGTGAAATATTAAAAAAAAAAAGTTATTTATATATATAAACAAATTAGAAATAAAAAGGAATTAATTTGTTGAATTTGAAAAAAAAGTGACTTAATTTGGAGTTATATACAATTAATTGAATAAAAACGAATAAATTAAAATTTTTAGTAATGTCAAATATTCAATTTAAAACATTAAAAATATTTTTGAAATATATATACACATAAATAAATTAGAAGGAAAAAGAAATTAATTTCGTGCATTTAAAAAAATTGTGACTCAATTTAAAATTATATACAATTAGTTGCATAAGAATGAACAATAATGACAAGTGCCCGAGTTGAACACGTCACCTATGGGCATCTCAAAGGTGGTGTATTCCACTCCCCCCTCCCCCAAACGTGAATTATGCTTCATTTATTCAGAGCCTACTAAAGCTCATATACGCAATATGATACAATAAATAAGTTTAGCTTGACCTTTTTATTTTACGTAAATGTTTAGCGATTGTCAGGTCGATCGCAATTTTTTTTTAAATTATAATTTTGATTTAATATATAACCTTACTACCGCAAAAAACGATCGCAAATTATAATTTTACGACCTCCAAAAGCAGTCGACAAATGTTTATTTAAATATTAATTTTTTATTAAAAAATCTACGACCGTCATAAGCGGTGGTTAAATATATAGTAACGACCGACTGCAACGGTCGCAATTATTTATATAAAAAATTAAATTTTAAATTAATTAAAAAATTTACGACCGTTACTGGCGGTTGCTGATTCCAACCAAATGGATCAAGACCTGGATAATTTAATGACGGGTTTGACAGACGCTAAATAACGACTGTTACCAAAATCGGTCCTTAAAATTTTGCTATTGTGTTTTTGGCGACTCAATTTTTTAGTTGCTAAAGTATTTTAGCGACCAAAAAGCAGTCTCTAAGTCGGTCACAAAAACGCGCATTTTTTTTTGTAGTGTTTTCGATATTTTCCCAACCCTTAAGAGTTATGAATATATATATGAAAAAATAATGTCACAAACAAAAAAAAATTGATTTTTGAATAGTGAAAATAGTTATATTTTTACTAAATAATATTAATTCACTTATACAGAAAAGGGCTTGGAGAGCTCACGGAATTCCACTTAGAAAGCGGTTATTTAGAAAGCGGTTACAAAACCGCTCTCCAAGTCCTTTTCTTATATTTTTTAATTAAGTTACAGAGCGGTCATAAACCGCTCTCTAACATATTTTTTTTAAAAATTTTTTTATAAATACTACTGGTACCATTAGAAAGAAGGTTTGAAGAACAAGCATTGATATGTTTAATCGCTAATAAAACTGATAATTAAAAAGAAATGTAGGAAAAATGAAAACGAAGGGAAAAATATCTCTGATTCTATCATACTCAGTTCATGATCTTTCCATACATCTACAATACTACGTACATCTACAACAAACATTATTTTCCATTTTCTTTATAAAAAAATAAAATAAATATTAAATTAAAAAAATTAAAACCTTCAATCCTTCGAGGGCTGACTTTTCTGGCGCAATCTCCTTTAATTAAAAAAATTTAAACCCTCAAACCTTCAAACACACAATCTCCTGCGCCTCTTCTTCATTCTTTTCTTCTTTTTTCCCTTCTTTTTTCTTTTCTACATCCTCTTTCTTCTCATGCAATCATCAATTAAAACCTTCAAACCTTCAAACACACTGACTTCAGAAATCAAAAACACGATTTAACCTTAAAAAAGAATTAATCATCAATTAAAAGAAAAGGTTTTAAAAAGGAAACACTTACTTCACCATTTGTTTCAAGAAAGGAACCTAGATCCAATGATTTTTTTTTTATTCAAGAAAGGCGCCTAGATCCGGTGCCTCAGTCATCTTCTCCGGCGACGCCTCTTTTGTAGATCTATACTCAGCGGTGCCTCGTGATGCCTCTCGATGCTGCCTGATGCGCCCCCAATGCCTGAACACCGTCGCCTTCGATGCCGCCCCCAACGCCTGAACGCCGTCGCCTCGATGCCGCCTGAACGCCGTCGTCTCGCCTCCTGCCATGTTTTTTTTTTTAAGGATTCGACTATTATAAGAGAGAGAACAGAGAATAGAGAAGAGAGATGGAGAGGAGTTTTGGTGAGAGAAAAAAAGGGTTTCTTATTGTTTTCAAACTTTCTGGGCCTAAATGATATTTAGTGGGCCTTAGCGGTTCAAAGACCGCTATCAAGCTTATAGCGGTTTCCAAACAGCTTTTTAAGTTTTTATTTATTTATTTTTAAATATTTTTTTTATGTAGCGGTTAGAAACCGCTTTGTAAGCCTTTTTGTTTTTTTTTAATTATTTTCGTATTTACTTAGAAAGCTCATTGGCAAATGAGCTCTCTAAGTGCTCAATGAGCTTTCTAAGTGAGCACTTAGAGAGCTCATTTGCTAATGAGCTCTCTAAGTAAAGCTATGCAAAGTGTTTTTTGTAGTAGTGATTGTGCACTAATTGTATTATGTTATTGGTGCTTGTAAGTGTTACCTAAAGCAATAATTTTAGTCGTCAAGTCCCATCCATCAGACCAAATAGATAACAAATTTAATGGATCTTTAATTTTTTTTT
>JAPKLY010000291.1:459322-498172 GCA_026898435.1 Prunella vulgaris
TTCATCGTCTAGACATTATAAGATACCCCCCTTAATATAAGATTATTGAGTCCCTCGCTAGTATATAGAAAAAGAAAAGTAGACAAATGAATCACTTTATCTTAGTAATTTTTCTAATCTAAAAACATTCAAAGAGCTTCCACTCACCAACACAGTTGCAGAGGCGGATGAAACATACTCCATTACCCATTGTCTCCATTCAAAGATGAAAATAAATTTTTTCAACATCAACTTCAGATTAATTCGCTGAATCGTATTCCTTGACAAAGTAAATTTTGAAATATTTTTTTCTAGACAAGCCCTCTTTTCTCAATTACTCTGGCAATACTGTCTAGAATTTACCTACCTCCAATAAATAAATGCACTCTGAGACTCAGAAATGATAGAGTCTAGAGCTAAGCTTAGCCTTTTCACAAGGACTTTAAAATTTTTAATCTTCATTCTTCTTTTATTGATAAAATTGTGGAATATTCTTGAATTGATATTCCCTTGCTTTAAGTCAATTATATCTTGCCTTTTGATATTATAGGCTCTCCTTCTATTAAGATCTCTGGTTAAAATCTCAGATGTCTCATTTCAGTTAATAATCCCACTCTTCCAAGCCTATGAATCTTCTTCCTTTGTTTCTCAATATTTCCATGGAGCTGCCCAAATACTTGAAAGTTCCAGCTCTTCAGATCCTCCTTAAAAAGCTTCAACTTATTGTGCATCATGTAACTAACTACCCAATCCACCAGTCAAATAGAATATAAATTAATAAAAATTATTTATTGACTTATTTCAATGATTACATCTATAATAGCTTCAACCTTCCATGCCCTGTCATATCTAGGGACAAAATTTTAAATAAGACAGTTTTATATATAAAATAATTTTTGTTTGCTTATATTAAATGATCAGTAGATTTATAGAACTTTATCCCTGTAATATTTTAAAGTAAATTGACTCAAGTTATTATATTAAAAAATCGTCTCAAATACGAGATTGTCTCACAAAAGACACTCTCTCTTATTACTCATTAATACAACGTGTGTGTGTTTTCAAATTTTTTTTTATTTAGAGAGTGTTTACATAAAAATAAAATATTTTTATAAAGAGGTTTAATTTAATGATCATAACAATACCTATTGATAGTAAAAGATAATAAATATTTGCAGAAGTTAGAATAAGCTAGAAGATTAATCAAATAGTCATCTTATAGATTAAAGCTTTCTTTAGAGACAAAAATTTGTATGATTCATGATAAACTCAAGTTTGTCAACTATTATCATTATGTGTATATACTATTATTATTATGTATGTTCGGTATCACTATTATGCATATACACTAGTACATAAATGGGATTGGAGAGCCCTTATTTTCGCTCTTAGAGAGCGATTTTAAGGGGCTCTCCAAGCTTTAGCTCTCCAAGTAGGGAGAGCGGTTCAGAAACCGCAGTACAAGATCAAGACTTATAGAGCGGTTATTAACCGCTTTCTCTTAAAGAGCGGTTCTTAACTGCTTTCCAAGTGCATTTAGATTTTTTTTAATTTTAATTTAGAGAACGGTTATACACCGCTCTTTAAGATCAATTTTTTTAAAAAAAAAAAATTCTACATACAATTTTTTTTGGCATATTTATCAATTGAGAGAGACAACTACATTTTTTTTTTTGCATTTATCAATTGAGAGAGATACGATATTTTAACATGTATATTAATATGGATATATATTTTAATTTAAAACGTACGTATACTATGACATAATTTTAATTATGTTCCCTTATTTTTCAAAAGAAAAATTGTATGATGAACAAAAGACATATATAGAGAACTTACGTCAATGGGAGGCATCTGGTTGTTCATCATCAGGTTGAAATGAAGCAAATTTATTGCAATTTGAAGATGAGCCATTATTATTATTATTATTATTATTACTCCCTCCGTCCCAACATTTTCTTCATAGGTGGAGTTTCACGCATATTAAGAAAAAGTGAAGTATGTGAGTTTGAAGTTAAATAATAAAATATAAAAAAGTGTACTTTATTGACTTTTGTGAGTGTGAGTTATTTCCTTTTTTGGGGTGTGAAGAAAGAGTTGGGACGTCCATATAAGGAAAGTGTGAAGTTTATCTTGGGACAGATGGAGTATTATACACACACTTAACAGGACACTTTTGAGAGTGACAAAACATTTGAAAACCAGAGAAGTGACAGACCTTAAATCATCAATCACAACCATGTTTCATAATCTGCTCAAGCATGAATAAGTGGAAAATTCATAATATGCATAAACGAATAGCAATAGCTAGCTCACGTTTTGTTGCAATGCCATTTTTCTCTCTCTAATAGACTCTCTACGCCCTGTACTTGTATTCTTACCATCCATTATCAAGCTACTATGCCCTTCCATTTTTCCTTCAAAGAGTATGCAACAATCAACATCTACAAGAAAGGAATCACACACTATACACAAATCTTTTTGTTAAGTACCTGGTTTAGATTCTGATGTGTTCAAAACATGTATTCTTATTGAATTGAATCTAATATTTTGTTACAAGAAAATTGGCTAAGGAAGTTATAGTTGTGAAAGGGAATTTTTCAGCTGTACATTTGATCAGTCTACAGCTAAACATGACCTTACAGCTGCAATGTTATTCCTACAGCTAGTTTCTTAAATTTAAGGACTCTACAGTTGTATAGTTCAAGATCCTACAACTGATATATCCGTTTGAAGATTGAAGTACAATATAAAGATATTATGAAGATGATCAAGGCCCTTAAGCTCAAATTAGTGAAGCACTTATGCACTCACTATATAGTACTTAAGAGAAGTTTATCACAAAGAATCTGTAAGTTTAATGAGAATTAAATCAAGTCAACCAGAACTCTGTGAATGAAGACAAATAGTACAACCAGTACTATTCTGTGTGAAGGATGAGGACCACTTCACACATGCAAGGCTATAGAGAGTAAGAAGAGTCTTATCCTGAATTCAAATTTGAATTCCTCAACGGATAAGACACACCTCTTCATCTATAAATAGAGGAAGTTCTCAGAGGCAACAACAACAACATCCTGAGCATTCAAGCATTCAACCTAAGCAAGTCTACAACCAACAAATCTGAGAGAGAGAGAGAGCTTATTTCTTTGTTATTCTTGTGATTCATAGGATAGCTGGTTAGGATTTTCTTAGAAAGAATCTTTTTTTTTGTTGATGTTCCCTCACACATACTTTTTATTTTCTACTTAGTGTAGATATCTCTTTGTGAGGTTTTTAACTCTTTGTGAGTTGTTTATTCTGAGTGAATAGGATATTGTTTTCTTACTTAGAATATAAATCTGAGTGAATCTAGTTCTGAGGGGGAAATACTTGTATTGATCTTTGTGATCCATTCTTAGTGAATTTGCCACCTGAGTGGTGTAACAGTGGATGTAGGAGGTCTTATTCATAGACTATGAACCACTATAAACCCTGTTTCTTTCCTGCTTTATTTATTTCTGTTGTTTATTTAATTTATGTATTGCATATTTATCTTTACTGTTACATTCATCATTCTGTTTAAATTCGTGAATAAAAACTTTGTGTTTTCACAAAGGAACTGAACTCTACAGCTGTAGACTTCTTTAAGTCACTCAACTGTTAAGTTTGTTCATATTGTTTTTCATTAACACTTACACTTATCCGCTGCACATTAGAGGTCTCTCAATACACTTTTAAGTATGAGAACCCCTCTGATACTTTGTCTACAAGTTGATTATTATATTTGCAAGTTTTATAACTATGCAGCTGTAGATTTCTTAAGTCCACAGCTGTAACATTTGTGGTCCATAAAACCTCTTGTAGACTTATTGTTTTTAAACTTAAAAAGGGCTACTGTAATGTTCTAGAATTCCTTTTTGAAAAGTTTTAAAACTTGCTTTGATTTTCGAGGTCTATTCACCCCCCCTCTAGACCTTGACCACTTAATGGACCAACACTTTTAATTAAGAGAGAGAGGATCAAACACTACCTTCAAATTCACCTTCAATAGATAACATGGTTACAATTAAAATTACTACACAGTACAACAAAAACAAATATCTATAGTTTTTATTAAAGCTTTAATATCTCACAAAATTTTAGATTTCTCTCTCATGTACAAAATTCTTTATCATTTTTGGGAAATAAACATCAAAAGCAACCCATTTTTTAGATTTCCTAAATATTTCAGTATCTGAATCTCATGACTAATTTCAGATACTTTGATCAAAACTAATTAAATAACAAAGTAGATGTTGGTACGAGGTTAGATTTTTGGGATTTTTTTTAGATTAATCAATTTTTGGGGGGGTTTGTTGTTGTTTTTTTTTATTTCAGAAAATGTTTATCAATATTTTATCTTTTTTGGGATTTTTGTTAATCAATTTTGTTGTCAATCGATTTTTTATAAGGTTCTAATTGTCGCTGCTCGTCCTTTACCTCCACGAGTTTCTGCCTCTCCTCGTCCTCAAAGAGTGTCGGCTGCTGCACGAATTCGAGGTCTGATTCTGAGGATTTGGTTGATGTAACCTGAGATTTGATATACAGGGGAGGCTGTATTAGAATTGTAAAAAGAAATAGTGAACGAGTGTGAAAATTCCATATAACTTTGAGGATTTGGTTGCTTCAAATTTTTCACCTTTATCTGCAAAAAAATGATGTATGTGCAGAATAAGATTAATGATATTCAAAAAATTAAAATTGCATATATACGGAATACCTATTACTGTTATGCTGAATAATATTAATATTATGCAGAAAATAAAATCTGCATATGAAACATCAATTGTAAATACAAAAATTAAAATTAAAAAAAGATTATGTAAAAAATTAATTAAAATAGAAGTATAATAAAAAAGAAAAAAATCAATTGAATATACTGTTATTACCTGATTAAATCCCTATGTGGCTGGGATCAGAATAACAAATAAGTATGTAAATACTTGAATAATCGTGCTGAAAAAGTAAATAACACAGAGATTTGCTTAGGTCTTGTCTTGCAAGAGCTAAGACTTAAGTGTAGTCTTTGTATTGATCAAATTCGTGGTCCTCTACAATGATGGTCCAAAGACCTTATTTATAGACGATCCTATATAAGGTATGTGCGTCTATTATACTCTGCTGGTCAACTAGTCCGTTACAAAGTTATTATAGGAAGTATTCCCATCATAAATGGTTGTTTTCCTTGTGGGAGAATTAAATGATATTAATTATGCCCTAAATTGTGCATAATTGCTATAATTCCTCTGTAAGAGTTGACCATGAGTTTGCTTGTGCCCGTAGGTGCTTGACTTGCTCATGCACATAGGTGCTCGACTTGCTCGTGCACGTAGGTGCTCGACTTGCTCGTGCTAGTTGGTGCTTGACTTGCTCGTGCACGTAGGTGCTCGACTTGCTCGTGCTCGTTGGTGTTTGTACTCCAAGCTCTTCTGTATTGGGTTTGGGCTTTGTCCGATCATTTATGGGCCTGGGCCCATTGTAATAATTGTACCACAACATATACAAAATTAAACGGAAAGGTTACCATACTGAAAAAAGAATGCTGGAAAAATTAAACGGAAAATTAAATTAAACTGAAAAAAGAATGTTGAGCAATCATTACGAAATAAAAAAAATAAAATAAAAATTCAAATTTGAATTTGGGGTGAGGGGTGGGGGGGGTTGAATTTGGGGAGGGGTAGTTGCAATCTGATGCAGCAGCAAAAAGATGTCACCATATGTACTAAAATTAATAGTGGACCCCACTTTTGATCCTCTTTGTAACATGAGATTTTTGGTATTCCTCTTAGCAAATAGTGTATTATAAGTGGTCTCATTTTGTAATTATCTCTATTTTATTTCCTATAATGAAAAGTAGATTCTCTATATCTTTCTACTTCTTTTAAAAGTAAAAAAAATATAGAACCATCTCGCGTCATCTTTAATATCCCAAAATGAAAAATAAATATTCACATCTATCTCAAAATAACTCTCATTCATGGGTTGAAAACGTTACTAAAGTAATTTTTATTAAGAAAAAAATATAAAATAGTTCAATAAATTGATATTAATTATAAATTTTATAAAAAAAATATTATGCTTTTCTACGAAAAAAAATATATGTATTAATATAAATATTTTGAATTAATTTATAAATATAGTTACTTTTTGAACCAATATATTAATATCTTTTTTCCTTAAAAAGTGTATTTTCTATATATCTATGTTTACATCTATTTTATAATCACCTTAGTCTAATTTCAAAGCACTAAAAAATTATTTTTATATCCGAGTCTACAGGTAGTATCCAAACCATATACTTCTGTTAGAATATTATTTTATATAGATTTTTATGATATCAAAATGTATATTTGAAAACTAAGATTTCAGGTTAAAAATTGAAGAAGTTATGAAAGTAGCAGTTGTTAAGTGAAATATACAGTTGTAGACTTGATAAACCTACAGTTGGAGAAGACCTTACAGCTGCAACTTGAAACCTATTTACACTTTCGGGCCCTTCATCTTTCTGAATTGAGACCCGGCCCCGCTAGAGTCGTTCCAACAACCGGCGGGGAGCACCTCAGTATACGATCAAGTCATGAAACCCGAGGAATTTTTGATCCATCATTCATATGAGGTCTTTTTAAGACCGGCTTGGAAAGTAATTGCTTAAGTAAAGTCAAGTGTTTTTGAGAATCTGTCTATTTGAGTGGCTAAAAGACGGATTTTTAGAATCTACAGCTGAAGAGTAACCTACAGGAACAAAGCTACAGTTCAAAGGATGAACCTACAACTAATCTAGACCGTTGATGAATCAAGTACAAATTTAAGAGAAGAAGATGCTAGAAGACTCTTAATAACTCAGATTAGTGAAGCATTAACTTGCACTTACTGGAGAGTATTTAAGAATGATTTATCAAGAGATTCTGAGAGCTTAATGAATATTAAATTCAAAAGTTAGAATGAGGACAAATAGTGCACCCAGTACTAATGTGAGTGGAAGAGGAGAACCACTTCACACATGTGGAGCCTTATAGAGAGTAGGAGGAGTCTTATCCAGAATTCAAATTTTTGAATTCTCCAACGGATAAGTCACACTTCTTTCTCTATATATAGAAGAAGATTTCAGAAGAGAAAATAACAACTCGAACCTTCAAGCATTCAACCCTGAGCAAACCTACAACTAGCAAAATATTCTTTGAGTATTTTAAGAGATTTTTTTTTTTTTGTGATTCATAAACTAGTTTTTTAGGATATTTTTAGAGGAATCACATTTTTATTGTTGTACCCTCACCTATTTATATTGTTGGAATATATACTGAGTGTAGATTTCTCTTAATGAGGTAGAAGTCTTTTAGTGAGTCGGTTGTATTCTTAATGAATAGGTCAAGTATTTTTCCTAGATTAGTGATCTGAGTGAGAGATATTTCTGAGGGGGGAAATACTTGTACAAGGATCTAAGTGATCATCTTAGTGGATTTGACACCTAAGTGGTGTAACAGTGGATGTAGGAGGACTTGTATAGCCTCTGAACCACTATAATCGCTCGTATTGTTCTTTATTTTTCTTCATTATCTAAATATCTTGATTATTCATATTGTTACATTAATCGTTTTTTTTAAATCTACTGCATAAAACTTGCTAAATTTGAACCTGGAATCTACAGATCTAGATTTGCTAGTCACTCAGTTGTAAGCTCCATTGTTTATATTGTTTTTCATTTACACACATACTTATTTCACTGCACACATAGACTTTTCAATACACTTTTAAAGTGTGAAAAATCACTCTGGAAAGATATCTACGAGTTGCTTTATTTTCTAACAGTTTTGAAAATCTTGCAGCTGTAAACTACCTAGCCTACAATTGTAACTTATTTGGTAAAAAATTTTGTAGATTGTTTTGAAAATTTTAGGTACTAGGAAGGCTCTAATATCCTTATTTTAAAAGTTTGAAAATTTTGTTTTGAATGTCTATTCATCCTAGGGGTATAAATGAGTCGAGTCAAGCTGAGTAGTGCTGAGCTCGAACTCGACTCGAAAGTAATACTCGAAGCTCGAAACTCAATTCGAACTCGATCGACCTTGATTTTTTTAGCTCGAGCTCGACTCGGATAAGAACTCGACAAACTCAAGCTCGGTTCGACTCAACTCGACAATTTTATTATTTTAATATAATGAAATATTAAATATATTTTAGCTCTTTTTTATCCAAAATTCAAGCTCGGCTCAACTCGGACTTGACAACTTTATTATATATAAAAAATTAATGAAAAATATTAAATATTGTGCAAGCTCGATTAGGCTCGTGAGCCTCTAGCCGAGTATATATAAATTCGAACTCGAGAGCTACTCCAGCAGCTCGAGCTCGACTCGATTTGGTTCAAGTGGATTTCGATCTTTTTACGAGTCGAGCATGAGTAGATTGCGAGTCAGCTTGACTCATTTACACCCCTAATTCAACCCTCCCCCCCCCCCCCTCTAAACCTTCACCACTAAAGGGACCAACAACTTCATTTGTTCCCTAATAAATTTTACACGAGGGAGTGCTCATTTTTTTAAATAATATTTTATTCATTTTTAGATCAATAATTAAAAAAAAATTAAAAGAAAGTGGATATTGTGTGAATGTTTTATTTTTATTTTCTGAATGCGAAATTTATGGTAAGTTCCAAAAAGAAGTTCTTAAAATTTATTAAGGGGTAGAGAGAATATTTAATTTATTAATTACTTGAAATTTAATAATACTTACCGTATTTCAGCTTAAGGTAAATATAACAATTAGGCTCAATCACTTAATATACATTCATAAGTAGCAGATGAAAATCAATTTAAATTACTAATAAATTAATGTGTTCTTATTATAATGCACTAATAAAATATTACTATAGATTTTTAAAAATGGTTATAATTTGAATCAATTTTAAATTTAAAATACTTAACTTAAATATTAGAACATCTACTTCCTATATCCCATAGGAATTTGCAAGTTTTTTTTATTTGGACGTCCAACATAAATTTGTACACAACTAAAAAGGGAAGCATTGATTTACATACACACTCACAAAAATATACACATATTTATCTATATATCACTACTTTATATAAAAAATATATTTTTCTTAAAAAATATGTTATCCGTAGGTTGCAAATTTCTATGAGACGGTGGGAGTATTATTTACTACCATATAGTATAATGTGTGGGATTTTGAACTAGTAAAATCTATTAGGAAGTACTCCCACTGTTCGCCAAATTATTTTCCATTTTTCTTTTTTGTTTGTCCACAAAACTTTTTCTCATTTTTTTATTTGGAAACAACACATACTCACAATAAAAGTTAGAGCCCACAATACTCTCATTTTCCCCTTACTTTATCTATTATTTTAATATAATATTATTTTTTATTAAATCATGTGTCAACTATGAAATGAGAAAAAAATTCATGGAAACAGGGCGTATTTGTTTAGGGATGTGCCAATTTGGGGGATGTATTTACTCCTATCCCACTTATTTTTTAGATTTGCACCTCTCATTTATCATCTAAATACATGTTCACTCTTATTATACATTTGGACACCTATTTTTATATAACTCAATACCAATCACATTAATTTTATTTTTCATATTAAGTATATATTTTATTTATCTGTCTTTTCCACTTTATATTTATATTGTACATCACTAAATTAAATTATATTAAATTAATTTAGAAAATGAGATTTACGTGTTCTGATTGAATTGTATTTGTACCGTATAAAATAATATATACATCCAAATATTTATAAAAATTAAGAAAGATGCATAGTATTTACAAAATTCAATTCAAATAATAGTACTAATAAATAGTGCATCAGATAATGCATAATTATCTCCTTAAGAACCAGGAATAGTGCATCAGATATATAACGTGTATTTACTTATTTTAAATAAACATCTCAATCAATAAATATAACAATTATTTAATTATTGTTCTATCCAATAAATTATCACTATTATACATGCGTATATTAACTTGAATAATTTTTTTTCCTTCTTGTCCCAGTAACTTTATTTTTATTTTTACATACACAAATATATATATATATATATATATATTAGTCTTCTTATATAATTTTAATACAAACTTACTTATAAGTATATAATATTATATATGAAAATAATGGTGAACACAAATTTATATTTACACCACGAGTATGATAATGAGCATGGGACCACTATTATTTTAATTGGTTGGTTAAATTTATTTATGTGTCATTATCACATTCGTGATGGACATGATCAATTTTGTATATATATAATTTATATATTATTTATAATCAATTTAAATTATTTAAGAAGAAAATTATTATTAATATTATTTATTTTTTAAAGTTTTTAAATTATGTATACAATATATATATTTTTGCATATTATTAAAAATAAAATCAATACTCAATCATTAATCATTATCCTACTAACTAACAACAATAAAATACTTCCTCCATTCCAAAATTAATTTTTAATTTATTTTTTTCATGAATTTTAAGATAAGAATTACTCCCTCTGTTCCATAATTGTTTGCACATTTTTTTTCTCTCCCACAATTGTTTTCACACTCTATAAATAGAAACTAATACTTTAATTTTATCCTCACACTATTCACATTTTACACAAAATGTAATTAATCTTACAATCAATCCAACTAATATTATTATTTTATTAAAATAAGTTTACACATTATTCTATTTTTCTTAAAAAGTGTGCACACCCAAAATTGAAAACACTTATGGGATAGAGGGAGTATTTATTAGCATTTAATGTAATATTTTATTGATAAAGTAGGTACTTTTCTATTTTAATAAAGTAATAAAGTAAATGTTTTGTATATTTATTTTCTTTGACAATGTAAAAAATTAAATTTGGGATTGAGGAGTAATACATTATTATCGCTTAAAAATATTAATTTGACATAAAATATTATCTACCTTTACCCATCCAAGTTTTAACTTAAACTAAATACAAATATATTATTCATAAAATTTATCTTATTTATATATTATTTTTCCATCCGAATGTATTGCATCCGCTTTGAAACGTAAATAAATATTATCTTAAGAGACTGAGTGAGTATATTTTTTAATTATTTTTATAAAATATAAAAATTCATTTTATCGTGGAATTATTCGCATCATTGTAGGAATATATTTTTAAAGAGAATTTTATATTTTGAATAAAATAATAATGAATAGAACAGATATGTAAATATTTTTGTGAATATACGCACATATGAATATTTTTATTTTATAAATATTAATTTTTTCACCCGTGCACGGTGTGATATTTATTAAAATAAAAATTAAATTTATATAGTTAATTATCTTATAATATTCACAAATTTAAATATAATGTCAAGAATTAATTTTCATATACTATTTTTTAGAGTGGGTTACATTACACAACAATTACAAGGGTGCTCTTACCTAATGGAACACTCAAAAAATCACTTTACAAAGTGCAATAATTGGCCTTGGCCGCCTCTTTGTATCTCCGTGTGTTTGCCTTAATTGCCTCGAAAAATGGACGATTTCGGTCGCCGGACCTGGAGATGAATCTGTTCAGGGCTGTCATGCACCCTGTCAGCCTTTGAATTTTTTGGACGGAATCGGGTATACCCATCTCGATTATGCATTGGACCTGTGTTGGGTTGACCTCAATTCCCCGCTGGCTAACTAGGTGCCCCAGGAACTTCCCAGAGTGTACGCCGAAGCTGGTCTTTTTGGGGTTTAACTTCATGTTGTAGTGCGCGCAGTATGTCGAAGGTCTGTTTCAGGTGGTCCAGGTGGTCCTCCTTTCTCAAACTCTTGACAACTATGTCGTCCACGTACACCTCCATGGATTCGCCAATGTGTTGGTCAAACATTATGTTCACCAATCTTTGGTAGGTAGCTCCGGCGTTGATGAGTCCGAACGGCATTCTTTCCCAGCAATACATGTTCTTGTTGGTGTAGAACGCCGTGTGTTCCTGGTCATCCGGGTGTAGAGCTATCTGATGATAGCCCGCAAAAGCATCCATGAATGTCATCATCTCATGGCCTGCAGTGCTGTCCACCAGCTGGTCAATGTGAGGTAGTGGGAAGTTGTCCTTCGAGCATGCTTTGTTCAGATCTGTGAAGTCAATGCAGAGTCTCCACGTCCCATTGTGTTTCTTCACCAGGACGGGGTTCGCGACCCACTGCGGACACAAAGCTTCCTTGATGAGCTTGTTGTCTAACAACTTCTCCACCTCAACTGTTAGAGCTGCGTACATGTCTGGTCCATACTTCCTCCGCTTTTGGCGTATGGGTCTCCTCGTCGGATCTATGTTAAGTCTGTGGCAAGCATGTTCCAACGGGATTCCCGTCATGTCTTCGTGAGACCAGGCAAACACGTCCAGGTTGGCCATCAAGAAGAGCTCCATCCTAGACCGGTACAGTTCAGGTAACTCAGAACCGATGAAAAGTTCTAAGTCCCTTTTCGGGTCCACCGGGAGTGCCGTCAACTCTTCCATGGGGGTTGCTTTTCTCTTTTGGCTTTTCCACCTCGGGTCGCTGATGAACTCGTCCCACTCCCTTTGTAACATCTGTTCAGGCTCGTAGCCTATGCGCGGTTCGAGGTCATCGGGTTGGCTTTCAGCTTGGGCGAGCTCGTCAGCTGTGAACACCTCTGGTGGTCTGTCAGCTTGGGATGGTGTGGTGACTTGGGGAGTCGGGTCAACGTCCATTGGTGTGGGTTCTTGACCTCCCGCAGGTCCCCCACCTTGGGCCTCATCCGCTACCTCCATGGGAGTAGGTTGTTGTCCCTGCGCAGGTGCCGACCCCTGCGCAGGTCTCAAGACTTTGGTTTCTTCCAAGTCCTCCATTGGTGTCGGTTGTGTGTCTAGCACAGGTCCCATGCCTTGGTTGATTTCTGACAAATCGCCTACCTCCATCATCTCAGTTTCGACTGAGATGACGTCTAGGATGTTTGGCTCGTCTGCAGGGATCTGTACGTCCTCTTCGAGGATGTGGACTCGTGTAACAGACCTCTTGACCCGGCCATCTTTGACTTGGAATAAACACTCTCGGGCCTTTTTCTGGTCACCTTTTATAGTTCCGGCACCTTTTGAAGTTGGGAATTTTAAACAGTAGTAGTAGGTCGAACACGCCGCTTTGAATTCATTAATAAAAGGGCGGCCAAGGAACCCGTTGTAGGAGGACTGCTGGTCGACAACTAGGAAATCTATGAGCCTAGTCAGTCTCCTTTCGGGGTCCTCAGCCGATACAAGTTGGACGCTCAACCTAACACTACCTAGGGGGACGGTTACAGCTTCTCCGAACCCCACTATCCTAGCATTGCTAGGTTCCAGATACGACTCAAAATCACCTAAGGCATCCAAGGTGGACTTGAAGAGGATGTTGGTGAATGCGCCGGTGTCCACAAGTAGCCTGTGAACTCGGACGTTCATGATGTTGGCGGTTATCACCAGCGAGTCGTTGTGGTGCATCAGTACCCCTTCCAGGTCTGCCGCAGAGAACGTCAGCTCGTCAGTAAGCTGTGAGTCGGTCCTGGGGCCGGAGCTGCCCTCCTGGACTTGGTTTATGGCCCTGATTTCGGCCTTCCTTTTTCTCTTGGATATGGAGGATCTCCAGTCCAAGAGACCTCCGGCAGCTCCGATCTCTTCCTCAAGGACTAAGAGTTCCCGAGTAGGCTCCATGTTTTGCTGAGGTTGGGGAGGTGCCCTCCGTCTGTGATGGGGACCAGGTTGGTCTGCTTCCTACTCCTCGTCATCGGAGGTAACCCTCCTCTCGAACCTCAGTCTCTTAGCTGGGGCCTTCTTCACGAACTCGGCCAATTTCCCCTCCTCGTAAAATTTCCAGAGTTGCTTGAGGAGGTCTCGGCAGTCGCGGTGAAGTGGCCGATGGCCTGATGGTAGGCACAGAATTTATTGGGGTTGAGCTTCGTGCGGTCCTGGCGGATCCGCCTTGGCTCCTCCAGCATGGCCTTGCCTTTGACGGCAGTGAAGACGTGGTCAACGGAGACAGTGAGGACCTGATTAAGCTTTTCTTTGAGCTCGTCTCCTTCACCAAAGGCCTTCAAGTTCCGGGGAGCTTTGTAGGTGCCCCCGGACTTCTTCCCGTAGGGCTTCCTTTCCTCGTGGGCACCAACTTCTTTCAGTAGTGCCTCCTGCATAGCCACAAACACCCCCGCCTTGTGGCGGAATTCGCTATAAGTGTTGGGACATGCGAGGTGCATTTCCTTCCAGAGGTCGGTGCCCCTCCTGAGTCCGGCCATCGCTGCGACGACCTTGGTATCCTCGCTTACCGGCTCTCCTTCCAGCAGAATTTTGTCTAACCTTTCCAGGTACTGCTGGTCGGTCTCGCCCTCGCCTTGGTGGATGTTGGCGAGTCGGTGTTTCTGGGTAAGGTAAGATCCGAACCCAGAGAAGTGGGCCAGGAACTCCCGTGAGAGTTGGCCAAATGAGCAGATTGACGCCGGGGCGAGTGAAGAGAACCATCGATGAGCTCGATCCCCTAGGGTCAGCGGGAAGTTCCGGCACTGGGTGGAGTCGGTGGCGCCGACCGAAATCATGAAGTCCGCGTACTTGGTTAGGTGGACTTTCGGGTCTGATTAGCCCTCGTATGTGGACATCACCGGGAATTGAATTTTCTTCTGGACCGGTGCGCGGAGGATGGCAGGTGCCAATGGAGAGGTGGGGAGAGCCGTGGCGTCAGGTCCGCCAGACTTGGCTGCTACTTGTGCTTGTAGCATTTCAACGGCCTTTTTCAGTGAGGCCAGCTCGTCATCTTGGGTCACCTCCGGCGGAGGGTGCTCAAAGGTCATGCGTCTCGCGGACGCATGTCCCCGAGGTGCCTCACTCTGGGGTGACCTCTCAGTGACGGGCTGGAATTGGCATCCGTCGTGGGGACCCAGTCGGTCAGTGGCGGGTCTCCTCAGCCTTTCGTGGGCTGATCTGCGTGGCTGCTGATCGGAGTCCCCATGGGACGCAGCTGGGGCCGCCGTACGCTCATTCTCTTCATATCTTGGGCCCAGGCGGCCTTGGAGGACTTCCCTCCTTTGTGATTGGTGGGTGCCAGATGCCCCGGTGTATGCCGACTCCCTTCCCGTGTAGGGAGCAGGACCCTGCTTGTGCCGAACTCGCCTCCTGTTCGGTGGGGAGTATGTTGTAGTCCCCTCTGGTCTGGGTGCCTTGAGTGGGCCTGGTCTGCTCTCGGGCTTCGGCATCTGGAACTCGTCGGGGTACCAGGGCGAGTTCATCCTGCTGTCGCTGCTGCAACCTCTGTAGGGTCGCGATGGTGCGTTGGAGCTCGTTAGGATTGCTGACTAGGTCCCTCAGGGCGGGGGCCAAGTCTTCCTGGGTCACCGCAACTTGCGGAGGTCGCGGAGCTGCGGTGCTCTTCTGGGGAGGTGGTTGTGATGTCTCCACCACCTGGCGTGAGGTCTCCACCTCGGCCTGGTTTTGATCACCCCCTTTAGACCTTCCCGCAGCGGCGGAGGCCTGTCCCTTGGCGGCTCGAGTGTTAGCCATTTTTGGGTTTCGGAGGGGGTAACTTGCTGAAGGGCGTCGGAGTGGGGGGAGATCGCCGGAGTGGTGGAGGTCGCCGGAGTGGTGGTCGTCCAGCTTAGGCGGAGCTGTGCAAGTTTTCGTCTAGCCTCGCGTGTGACGAATTATCTGAAATTCGGTTTATTCGTGTGCACGCGCGCGTTTGAAAACTTATTCCGGACCGATTTCATGAAATCCGAAGACTCGGGTTTTTGTCCGGAAATCTGGGTTCTTCGTTCAAGGGATGAAGGTGTATGTGTATCTTCAAGTGTTCTTGAGTTTTATCAAGAACACCTTCAAATCTTCAAACCTTCAACCAAACCCTAACTTTTTCATTCTTGAGATTTTTAATTTTTCAGGTTCGAAGCCCCTCCTTCTAGCGCCAAATTGTTGATAGAATTTACTGATTGTGTTTGTTTATGTGGCTTTACAACGAATTAATTCTACCAAACAATAATCTTATGATTTTGTGTTCTTGGGGAGGAAGAGAAGAGAGTTTAGAGAGAGGAATATTGTAGTAGGCACTGTATTGATTTTCAGAATTGTGTGAATAGTACAAGAGAGGTCTTATTTATAGGTGTGTGAGTGTGAGACGGCACCTTACGAGCCTACGTGGCTTCCGGTGTTGACGAGGGTTCCTTACCCTCGTCTCGATCTCTCACACTGTTTCCCCTATCACGCCTCGTCCTACTACTATGCCTTAGACTAGATGGGCCTCATTAAAAACCTCGCCGTAAACCACTCTTGTGTATAAACCGGACGGAGGGAAAAAGAGCGCGCCATCGGGGTCCTATTGACTAACAGGTGAGCTCATGGGCGAGCTCCCAGCGAGCTTTGGTGGGTCGGGCGAGCTCCCGAGCCTTGACCAGATTCCTGAGTATCGGGCGAGCTCTGGTGTACCCACAGACGGGCGAGCTCTGGACCTTCTCCAGCTCGGATGGGCTCTGGTGACCTGGCAAACCTTGGGGATTATTTCTGAAACCGACGTATTAGTTCGCCATATCAACAATTGTATCTTATATTAAATGTATGATAATTATTTTTCTTAATATATGGTAAATTAATTAAATTTTTTGTACACATTTTAAATAAGATAACAAAAAATATAACATGCTAAATTTGTTTATCATGTACCTGAAAATAACTCTTGTTATTGTGTCTTATTTTAAATTTATGATAAATTATTTTTTAATATATGATAATTAGTTTTTTTTTACACATTTTTAATATACCAAATATTAATTTAGAATTTTATATAATTAATAAATAATAAAATAATAAAAATTAATATATGTGTTGGGTTGAGTTGTATTGGATTGTGGATGTGAGTATAAAGAAAATAAAGTTCGGTTGAGTTATAGGTTATATATGTGGAGAATATATAAATTAATATTTTATTTTAGGTTGAGTTAAGTTGGGTTATGGATGGAGGTAGTCTTATAAATTTGATAATAAAAAAATGAATGCCAGAAATTAGTTTACATTTTGAACAAAAAATATTTGTTATTAGATAAATATATATATGTATATAGAATTATAGATAAATAAATAAATATATATCTAAAAAAACACTCCCTCCGTTCCGAAATTGTTTGCACACTGAATTATGAATAACTTTTAAAAAAAAGTGTATAAATTATAATGAGTAGAGATTTTAGAGAATGGAGAATAATGTATAAAATTATATTATTAAAATAATAAACTTAGTTTTATTGAATTTAATAATAATAATATTTTATGAAAAATTGTGAATATTGTGAGAATAAAGTTAAAGTAGTGATTTCAATTTGTAGGATATTAGAAATAATTTTGAAATAAATTAAAAAAGTGTGCAAACAACTATAATACGGGTGAAATAATAATTTGATTTAAAAAATATTAAAAAAATTATAGGTGCAAAATATTGAATTTTATGAATTCAATATTATAGGTGCAAAATGGGGGGAGAAAAGACCAAAAAGTGTACTGAAATCTAAAACTGAAAGTTAGTAGCAGAAAACACATAATATATTTGTTTGTTAGCTGTTGTCGCCCGCATCCATTTTTGAATCTTCCCATTCACACCCGCCTTCACTCTTCACACCCACCGCCTCCCCCACATTCTTTCTTTATAAGTCAAGCCCCCTCTCTCTCCAACAAAAAATTCCAAACACGATATGGACTATATTTGACTCCCTCTCCTCTCTCCTCATCTCACTGATCAACAATGGCGGTCTCTGGTTCAAGGTCTGGAAGAATGACGACGGACCTGCACCACTCTAAGATATGGAGAGATCAACAGAGGCAAATTAGCCCTGAGAGAACCAAAATATGGGCCGAACCTTCCACCGGAAAGTTCAAATCCGAGCAGAGAGTGCCCGTCGTTTATTATCTCTCTAGGAATGGGCAGCTTGAGCATCCCCATTTCATGGAGGTTCCCCTTTCCTCTTCCCAGGGCCTCTTTCTCAGAGGTACAATAATTTCCGATTTGAATCCCCTGAAATTGGTATTCTGTTTTAATTTAGGGATGTTTTGTGCAGATGTGATCAGTCGTTTGGATGTTCTTCGTGGAATCGGCATGGCCGCGATGTATTCCTGGTCCTGTAAACGGTAATTAAAATTGTATGGGTGTTTATGGTTTTTGTTTGAATTTGTTGGATTTTGATTTTGGGATGTATGATCCAGGAGTTACAAAAATGGATTTGTATGGCACGATTTATCGGAGAACGATTTCATCTACCCGGCGCAGGGGAACGAGTATGTTCTCAAAGGCTCGGAACTTCCTGAGAACGCACTTTTAGAAACGGTGACATCTCTTCAAAGGCGGGCGCTGCCGCCGCCGCCCGAGACGCAAATCGCAGCCGGAGAAGCAGATTATCACCGGCCATCCGACAGGCGGCGGAGAAACCAGTCGTGCAGCTCGATCGACGTCAATGTTCACGAGTACAGCGTCTACAAGCCGGAATCCCCCTGCACATCCGCCGCCGACGCCGCCACCCAGACGGACGACTTCCGCCGCCGCAGGCGTCGGCCGCCTCCCGAAATAGTGGAGGAGAAGGGAGACGAGATCGAGATCTCGCCACCGCCGTCCGACTCGAGCCCCGAGACTCTGGAAACGCTAATGAAAGCCGACGGACGGGTGGTCCTCCGCGCCGATGCGGTGGTCAACGAGGAGTCAACGCCTAGCAGTGAGCAGATGGGGAAGGCGAGCAAATCGTCGGTTCTGATGCAGTTGATATCCTGCGGTTCGATCTCGTTCAAGGACTGTGGGGCAGGGCAGGGGCTGGGGTTGATATCGCAGTACAAGATGAGGGTGCCACGTGGCACCGCAGGTAGCGGAAGGGTGAAACTGGAGGAGAAAGAGTACTTTAGTGGGAGCATAGTAGAGACAAAGAGAGAGGAAATTCCGAAGCTGAAACGGTCCAGTTCTTACAATGCGGATCGGTGAGGTTTGTATGTACACTGGGGAAAACCGTGTTTGTATGTTAGCGAGAGATACTGTATCGTTTGTTCAGGGAAGTACAGTTGTGGTCATTACATTTCTGACTTGCACACACTATTGCATTTGCATCTTTGTTTCACACATCAATCACTAACAATTCGATGAATTAGCTGTGGGATTGGTTATCTATGATGCTTATTTAGCTGTGGGATTGGTTATCTATGATGCTTATTTAGTTGTACCCAAAAAACATATGAATGCACACACTATTAACATTATAAAATAGGGTAGTTGCATAATGATTAAAAGAAGTGTATGTATTTATAAATTGATTTATAATTCTCTCTTCATCCCGCTATAAGTTTGATCATTGCTTTTAGACACACAAATTAAGGAAAAAGTGAAAAAATATAAATGATGTGATATAAAAAGTAAAAAAGTATAAATGATGTGATAGAAAAAGTGAAAATGTATAAACAAGTGATGGAGAAAAGTGAAAAAATAATGAAAATAGTATAAAAAGTAGTGAAAATGATAATAATAAAAAAAAGTAAATAATAAAAGTGGGACGGAGGGAGTATTTAAATAAAAGTATATTATTTTTGTACAAAATTAATTTGTAATTATTATTAATTTTTTGAATTATTTTATAATTTTTTCTCTAAAATATCGACGGGCATGGCTCGTATTAACATTTTGCGACTATTGATGATTTGAATATATAAAGAGAGATAGATAGAGGCGGATGAAGGATTATAATTAAAAAAGTTTAAAATACAAAGAGACAATTTCTTACATATACTATTTGCATTGTATATTTCTTTTTAGGTGTATTTTCTCATTTTACAAGTAATACTAAAAATTTAGTAGCATCATGCTAAATGATATTACAAATTTCACTTAATAGTATTGTTCATTTCATTAATATTACTTGAAAATTAATTGTATGGTGAAATTGATTTACACAAATATTACTAAAAAAATAATGTTCACTAGTTTTGTGTGAAACCGTCTCAAGTCTTGTATTTATTTATATAAAGTTATCATTTTTTAAAATTGATAAAATTTTAATAAATATTATAACATTTTTGTTAAAAGTGATTACTTCTTTTTATTAAAATTTTATCAT
Source organism: Prunella vulgaris (assembly GCA_026898435.1). Lineage (NCBI taxonomy): Eukaryota > Viridiplantae > Streptophyta > Magnoliopsida > Lamiales > Lamiaceae > Prunella > Prunella vulgaris. The sequence goes on from JAPKLY010000291.1 coordinate 479,411, forward strand.
TTTATATTAAAATTTTATTATTGATAATTTTTTTATTAATAAGTGACATGTATTATATCATGTGATAATTCCATATAAACTTTTTTCTAAATTTTATCGATAATATTAGACTCTATTTTTTTAATAAAATCTCCCTTGGATGCTCAATTTAAAATTTCTAAATAATTTACACGAAAAAGAAAACAAATTACTCTTTTAACTTCTTCTCTTTTAATGAACCTAGAGAGTTAAACACCAAACAAACAATTTCATCATTTCATGTTCAATATTTGTGTTTAATCCTTAAAAGAACCCTTAATCAATTTAAAATATTTTGATGTTCCATAAATCAAAATTTATAACTCATGTTAGAGTTTTATTACATTTTTAACTTTTGTTTTTGTAATATTAAAGTAGAAACCAAAATATTTTATTTTATCACAATGTAAAACAAAAAAAATTAAATTAAACATATTTATAAAAGAAAATGAAAAAAATTAAAAGGGCAAGTTATATATATATATTCAATAAAAAGAGTAATATATAAATACAAATACTGAATGAATTTTAAAAATATATGTATTTGGATGTTGTATCTTAAATGCTGGGGTGAGATATTTTTAAAATATCACATCCAACTTCTTTTAAAAGAAATTTTTTATTGTTGATGGAGGTTGTTGAATTTCAGTAACTTAAGTTTTTAGAAGAAAAGAAATGAAATTATGCAATATACACAAAATTGAATAACTGAAAGTAGGAAATTGGAGGGGGAAATTAATATCGAGTTGGGCAAAGGTTTAAAAATTGAAGTTACACATGAACAGGTTTACATATTGAAGTTACACATATATTACATAACAGTGATATTTTTTTACACATTTTTTCATGTGGTTAAAAATAGGGGAGTTAATCCCAGTTGGACTAAATTGATCAACTTTTTATTCTTTAAAAAAATAGAGAGATAGAACAATATTTTAATAGATAATTAAAATTCGGACTTTTTAATTAACCCTATTAGATCATGGGCTAAATGGCGAGTCAATCTATTTTCAGGGTCAGTCCACCAATTTATCTATTTTTTTAAATTTAATTACAACTAAGCGTATTATAAAGATTTTAATCTCAATTAAATGTGGGAATCAACTATAATTTTAATTGAGTGCCGAGTTATTAAAATCAAGTTCAAATATTGTTAAAGTGAGTATTTAGGTAAGTATTGTCACATTTGGAATCACAATGATCCCCCATCACTTTTATTCTAATCACTACTATTTTTATGTTGTTCGATGTACATGTGTAGTGTTATTTCAAACTTGTGGCAGTTAGAGTTTGTATGTGTCAGAAATTAATTAAAGGTCAAGACAAATCTGGTATACGTGGAAGTTAGAGTGAAAGTTACCCAAGTAGTGAGTAGTTATTATGTCACTCTTAGGTGGTTCAAATTGCTCCCATTCGGACCACTACCTTGATGGACATCAACAACTTTCCCACGTCTATAAATAGAAGGTCTGAATGTTCAGAAAGAGATAGAGAGAAAAAGATCTCACTACAATACACAAGCATCGTATCTAGATAGGATCCATTTTTAAGTTTCTTTTGCATTGTTTTCACAAGTGTTGCTATATTTTGTGTGACACTATGTATATTTTTATCCCATACTTTTTTTTTATAGGTAAATGTTAGTTGTTAGTAGTTAGAAGTTAGTTCACCAAGTCTCCATACACCCATATCTCCAAGTCAACCTTATAACTACCTCATATTCGTTCCCAAAGAGAATCGAACCCAGGTCACTCACTCAAGTGAGGAGCCCGGTGGCCAAGTGAGCTAACTCACCTGGTTATACATTTTGTGTGTATTGTTCACAGGCAGTGAAAGTACATACTTGAAGTAGGTTCAAATTTAACAATCTAAGTTTGTCATTTGGAAACTTGCTTGTATTATAGATTTGATTTTATGTTTGAGAATGAAAGAAATGTTGCCATATCTTGAATTTGTTTTGTAATCACTTTTTTTTTCAAAATTGAGCTTTGAGGCCGCCAAAAACGGAAGTTTGTGAAAAGATTGAGTAATTTGTTTGTTTAAAGTCTTCCAATATTTAAACTTGTATTCTCTCTTCAAAAGACACACTTACACCCACTGAGAACTCAACAAAGTTCACCTATTTTACAACATTGCCACTCTGCATAATAGTTCTCCTCGAACCTAACAATAAAAGTAAACATCACTCTCACTTTTCCCACTTCTCTCTATCGTCTCACTTATCACTCTTCTCTCTCTGTCTCTCTCTCTGTCTATCTCTCTCTCTCACTATCTAGCCCATGAATTTGCAGAAAAATTATGAAGAAATCGGTGAGGGCATCGGAAAATTGGCAAAAAATCCACAAAAATAGGCAGGAATCGACGGCGTACAAAAGTCGATGTGGCGGATGGGCAATAGGGTCTTTTTGGTGGATACGAAGGGATGGGGACGGATGTTTTGATTGGGGCGATGGGGGTTTTTTGTTATTTTTGGTCGTGGGCTAGGGAACATGAGCGAACGACAGAGCATTCCACCATTGATTACGGTTTCAACGCCACTCCATCGCGAGATTAGCATCCTCAGCCTGTCGAATCGAAACACATCACTGTCCATGGTAACCATCACGGTCAACTACTGTAACCACCCACAATATAGTCTGGATTTACTTTGTGGTTATGTTCATGGTTTCGATTTTTAGGTTCTTGTTTTTTATTTTTTGTCTTAGGGGTTTTGCTCCTGATTGTTGGCTTTTTTTTTCTCACTCTCTCCCATAGCTGGGACTATTATCACCGTCACCGTAGGGTCAGTAGTAGAGGTTGGGCAGTCTTCTAGCGATGACGAGAGTGACAGCGATTGCACTTTCGCCGGTGATGAGGTTCACACACACACATAGAAAATGGGGTTCAAATGGGTTTTTAACCCTGATATAGGTGTGTTGTAAATTGGTTCAAAACAGATTCTTTCTCTTTTTGAATGTGTGTTTTCTGATTTTTTTGAACACTACCAAAAGATTTACAGGTTGCTAGTCGATTGGTCAAACAAGCTGTGGGATATACACTCATAGATGGGCAGTTGTATAAACGAGGATTTTTGTTACCTTTACTCAAATGTTTATCACCAGAAAAAAGTCTGAGGGTGTTAGAAGAAATCCATCAGGGAGTTTGTGGGAATCATGCTGGGGGCAGGTCCTGGCATACAAAATCGTCAGGCAAGGATGTCATCAGCTATGCCGGAAAGTGCCATAAATGCCAACTGTTTGCACCCAACATCCATATTCCAGTAAACCAGCTAAAGTCAACTTACAACTCATCGTCTTTCGTGAAATGGGATATCGATTTGATCGGCCCGTTTCCACCTGGAAAAGACGGTGTCAAATTTGCAGTATTGGTAGTAGACTACTACACTAAATGCGTTGAAGCTGAGGCACTGGCAACAGCAACACAGAAAAAAGATGATTGGTTTCATATGGAAAAATATGGTCTGTAGGTTTGGACTTCCACAGTCTACCATAACCGATAATGGGAAGCAGTTCGACGGATAAAAGCTCCGGGAATTTTGCAACCCCTAGAACATAAAGAAGCATTACTCAACTACTTACCAACCACAATTTAATGGATAGGTCGAAGCCGTAAATAAGATCATCAAACACATACTGAAGATGCGCTTGGAGGATAGGAAAGGCGTTTAGGCTAGCTTCCCGAGATACTATGGTCTTATCACACATCATACAGAGTCATTACGGGTGAAACCCCGTCCACATTAGCTTTTGGGGCTGAGGCAATGATACCGGCGGAGGTACAGAACCAGATTTGGAAAGTTGTCAGTTATAAGGAAGAGACATAGTGAAGCCATGGCCGTAAAAAAGACTTGCTGGAAGAGACCCGAGCTTCGTCGGAATTAAGAAACACCACTTACAAATAGAGAGCAGAAATGTATTACAACTCTCAAGTACGCCGCAGTAACTTCAAGATTGGCGAGTTGGTGCTAAGAAGACGATTAGCAACTCCAACAGGAACATTCAGTCCCAACTGGGAAGAACCTTTCCGGATCACTGCAATTTAGGCTAATGGAACATACGATTTAGAAGAACTCGAAGGGAAACCCTCATCGTACACTTAGAATGCAGATCATTTGAAAAAGTATTTTCAGTAAATTAAATACTCTGTAGGCTGCTTTGTTTATGTAAATTCTTATCGTGTAACAACCGTTTGCGTCAATTTCAACGCGCGGTAACAGATGGGCAATGTAATTGAATAAATAAACAAAATTTATATTCTGATTAAAGATGGGTTATTCGATGTATAAACATATTTGGTGCCAATATATATATATATAGTAGTCAGTCTTTTGAAGAAGCTTATTTGTTTGAAGAGGGCAAAATAGATATTCATGAATTTTGGTTATTTTTACTTGAATTACGTTCTTCTACTAAACAATATAACATATTATTTTTTCATACAACAAATACATTTCATCCTTAAAATATATCAAAGTTTCTATATTGACCCATTTTTCCATAAAATCTATCAACGGGGTCTAAGTATAGATGGTGTATTCTTCATGGAATTATAGACATAGATCACCCTTTGTCCATGATGTAAAATGACATTATCTTAACAAAGAAAAAAAAAAAAAAGGCACGCACAATATTGTATAGGAAAAAATAAAGAGGGTTAGTCATAATTTCATTCTAAATCTTAAGTTTGAAACGATTAAGTTTTAAAATAAATTAATTTATGTAAAATTTTATTCTAATTTAAAATGAATTCTCCATTTATAAATAGTGAATTATGGATACGGAATTAACTAATTAATACTTAGCCGGTTACGGATTCTTGAAAAAGACGAAGGCCAGTTGCTGGGAATTAACAAGAGATCGATCCACATTCATTGATGTTATGGAAGGCGGTGGATGAATTGTTGTCCTTTTTACATTTTGGAGTTTGTGTTTGCATGTGCATAGTTTTGATAAAGAATCATAATTAATTCGATACTACTTTTTGACTTGATGATGTTATGGGAAATTTCAATTATTTAAGACACGAATTGATGGAGTAGGGTGAGTTCTTGTTTTCTAGCATTGTTTTGCACATTAATAACACGAATGCATGAGACTCATCACGTGTATTTTGACTATATATATCGGGGTTCACACTCGGACAAAGGGTTGTTGACAACCGAACATAGGATGCACAACTACAACATTAAAAAGTAAACTTTATATGCATCAATCAGTTTATAATCCGATGGACTAAGACTTAATTGCACAGGAATTAATTAACGGTAAAAATTATTATCCAGACATCCAGAATATGAGATAATTAGGCGCTAGTTTTCCCTCCACTAATTACAATTAACGGGAAATTTTCCTTCCTTAATCTTAATTAGAGGGAAGTTTCCCTTCACTATCATAATGGTGCCGAATTTCCCTCCCCTCAATTTACAGATTTTCTTTTTTTTTAATTAATGCTTCTCCACAACCTAAATTCCATTATTTATATTCGTAGTATATAATATTGTTTAGTTTATAAAATATCACAATTTAATAATTTTAAGAAAATAATTTTAAAATATTATATATATTTTGAAATATTATATTTTAAAAAATGTTACTACCTCTGTCCCGGAACTACTTTCATAGTAGTCCCGGACACGTGAAACAAGGAAAATAAGTATGTGAGTGTAAGTTAAATAATAAAATAAGAAAAAAAGTGTTTTGTTGACTTTTGTGAGTGAAAAAAGTTTCATTTTTAGGTATGTGAAAGAAGAGTTGGGATATCCAAATAAGGAAAGTGTGAAAGTAGTTTTGGGACGGAATGAGTATTTAAAAAGATAAATAAGATGAATTTGAGATAAATTTATTTAAAATAATGAATTTTTTGAATTTATTCATTATATGCATATATATAATGGAAACTACCATATTTGAGATATATACGTGGTGTATCATGACTCATCAAATATAGTTAGCACATAACTCAAATGTTTAATTCATTTAACATTTCAAAATGAATATTTATTATTTTTTAAAAATTTGAAAGGGTATATATTTTATTTCTTATTTTTTCAATTTTTTTTTACTAATTCGAATTTTTAAATTTTTTTTTTTTTTGAAAATTCAGAAAAATTGTACTTTTTAAAATTCAAACATCAGAAAGTTTCAAATTTTTTATAATTTCTGAAAATAAAAGAAATTAAAAAAGAAAAGAAAACGTAGTTAAGAAAAAAAAAGGACCTAATCTAATCAATATATATAATGAAAACTATCATATATGTTAAGCACATAACTTCCATATTCAATTCATTTAACATTTTAAAATTAATATTTATTATTTTTTTAAAATTTGAAAGGGTAAATATTTTCTTTCTTATTTTTTTAAAAAAAAATTACTTATTCAAATTTTAAAATTTATTTTTACTTTCTGAAAATTTTAAAAAATTGTATTTTTTATAATTCAAAAATCAGAAAGTTTCAAAAAATTGGGTTTACGACTAATACCATCCTATGTTATTAATGTTACCAATATTTTTACTAATATTATTTTTTATTATTTTGACATAGATTATTAATTGGATTAGTGATTTAGTGATTCTATTTACAAGTATTGATGTTGGGATTCTAATAGTATAACTGTTTTGTGAGGATGGTATTAGGAACTACTCAGTCTAGTATTACATACTATTAGGTTATTTCCTAGTACCATCCTCACAAAAGAGTAATACTATTAGGTTATTTCCTTAATTTTTAGTTTTAAATTACTACTAAAAATAAAAAGTTTGCAAGATATTATCTATTTACCAAAACTCCATGTTATGATAAATTTAGTGATTTGATGTGTGATTATCAATTTGATTAATGATTTAGTGATTCTATTTACAAGTCTTGATGTTGGGATCCTAATAGTATCACTCTTTTGTGAGGATGGTATTAGGAACTACTCAGTCTAGTATTACATACTATTAGATTATTTCCTAGTACCATCCTCACAATAGAGTAATACTATTAGATTGTTTCCTTAATTTTTCATAATATTTAGCAAGTATTAGTTATCTAAGTGTTGGATCTTCATAGTGTGAAACACTTAAACAATATAAATATTACTTACAAATCATCATCATTATTATTAAGATATATTACAAAGATATAGAGTGTTACTAGTGTTAGTGTACTATTGATAGTGGTACTAGTGTTCATTCTAATTGAATTACTAATCTTCATAGTGTGAAACACTTAAACAATATAAATCATCATTATACAAAATTACATTATATTTTTTAAAATTACATTATACATTCCGAAATTTAAAAAGAGCAATGGATCGTTAGTGTCGGAACCCTATTTACCGATAAACCCTAATAGTGCAAATTTACGTAGAAACACTAACACCACTAGTGAAACTTGAAATGAACCAAACCTCAAACGCTCAATATTAGTTATATTGATTGATTTTACTTGTAACCATAATTAAAAAATTTGAAATGCGGTGGATCATTAGTATCGGAACCCTATTTACCGATAAACCCTAATAGTGCAAATTTACGTAGAAACACTAACACCACAGTGAAACTTGAAATGAACCAAACCTCAGACGCTCAATATTATTAATTTATATTGATTGATTTTACTTGTAACCATAATTGAAAATTTTGAAATGCGGTGGATCGTTAGTGTCGGAACCCTATTTATCGATAAACCCTAATAGTGCAAATTTACGTAGAAACACTAACACCACTAGTGAAACTTGAAATGAACCAAACCTCAAATGCTCAATATTATTAATTTATATTGATTGATTTTACTTGTAACCATAATTGAAGATTTTAAAATGCGGTGGATCGTTAGTGTCAAAACCCTATTTACCGGTAAACCCTAGTAGTGCAAATTTACGTAGACACACTAATACCACTAGTGAAACTTGAAATGAACCAAACCTTAAAAGCTAAATATTAGTTATATTACAAATAAGAATTAAAAAAATAAATGAAGTAAAACATGTCAAACTTACATTAAAATAAAAATGTTACTACCACTAAAATAAATGAATAAAATATCAAATCATTGTATCATTGTGGTTTACGACGTCTGTTCCAACTCTTTTTTTAATTTTACTAGTACATAACCCGCGTATTACGCGGGGGAGGTTATTCACGTAAAGTATTTTTAACGTATATTTTAGTATAAAAAAATTTGTTAAATTTTTTTTGTTATATATTAAAAATTTATGATGTGTGTTGTTATTAAAAATAGTGAGACAGTGAGATTAATGATGATGTTGAACAAAATTTTAAAAGATGAAACTTAAATAAAAGTTATAAAATTTTAAATTGAAATTATAAGAAAAATGGGAAGAGTTATTTGTGTTTTAAAATTTTAATTTAAATTATATAAATTTTAATAGCACTTGTCATGTGGGTGGGATAGTGGGGTCATGGATACGTTGAAAAAAAATTTGAAATTTGAAATTTAAATAATTTTTTTAAAATTAAATTGAAATTGTAAAAAAATGGAAAGAGGTAATCATGTTTTAAAATTTTAATTTAAACTCTATAACAGTTTAATAGCACTTGCTGTGAGTGGGCTAGTGGGTTAAGGATATATGGAAGAAATTTTCAAATTTTGAAATTTAAATAAAAAATTTAAAAATTTAAATTGAAATTAAAAAAATGGGAAGAGTTAACTGTGTTTTAAAAAATTAATTTAAATTATATAAAAGGTTATCTGGCACTTTTCGCTTGGGTGGGATAATGCGTTAAAGATAAGTTGAAGAAGATTTTAAAATTTGAAATTTAAATAAAAATTAAAAAAGATTAAATTAAATTGCTAAAAATAATATTTCCACTAAAAATAGTAAAATAAAAATTTTAGAAAAATTAAATTGAAATTGTAAGAAAATGGATAGACGTAATCATGTTTTAAAATTTTAATTTAAATTTTATAATAGTTTTAATATCGTGAGTGGGCTAGTGAGGTTAAGGATATATTGAAAAAGATTTCAGATTTTAAAATTTAAATAATAATTTTAAAAATTTAAATTGAAATAGAAAAAAAATGAGAAAAGTTAACTGTGTTTTAAAAATTTAACTTAAAGACAAACACTTATATACAAATTTCTACGGATCTAAGATCCGTAGAAATATCTATTTTTAAAAATTCGCGGGTCTAAATCGGGTCGAGTCGAATTTGAGTATTTTTTTTCAAAATTCGCGCAGCTTGTGATTTCGCTCCCAGGTATGTTACAGTTGGGGCAAATGCATGTTACTTTAAGGCAAAACGTGTGTTACAACCAGATTAAATGTTGTTTTCTACACATATTCATTTATTTTTGTAGAAGTAAATATTTTTCATGCAATGTAACACATGTATGTGTTACATTGTATGTGTAACACATATTTATTCTTAATAAAAATACATTTTATCCTATAGTAACACATATATGCTCATATAATAACACAAATTGAGGAACAAATATGTGTTATAATTAGAATAAATATGTATTACTGCAAATTTATGTTACAATTGGAGTAAATTTGTGTTACTGCAAATGTGTGTTACATCTAGAGTAAATGTGTGTTACAATTAGAGTAAATGTGTGTTACCGCAAATGTATGCTACAATTAGAGTAAATGTGTGTTACTGCAAATGTGTGTTACAATTAGAGTAAATATGTGTTACTGCAAGATCAAATGTGTGTTACTGTATGCACAAACATTTATTTATCCTTATAAAAATATATATTATATTTTATATAACATATATAATGTATTAAATGATGTATTAAGTACATGAATAACATATTATTAACATAAATCAACAAAGAGAATAAAAAATAACTTAAGTAACACATATTTATACTTGCAGAAATACATATTTTCTTTATAGTTACTTGAAAAGTACAAAAAATAAAATTTTTAAGAATTTGTAACATGGATTTTGCCTAATTGTAACACGTTTTTGCCCAAATTGTAACATACCTGTGAGCGAAAAAACATATTATTAACATAAATCAACAAAGAGAATAAAAAATAAATTAAGTAACACATATTTATACTTGCAGAAATACATATTTTCTTTATAGTTACTTGAATAGTACAAAAAATTAATTTTTTAAGAATTTGTAACACAGATTTTGCCTAATTGTAACACGTCTTTGCCCAAATTGTAACATACCTGGGAGCAAAAAAATCTGGAACTACAAGTTGCGCGAATTTTGGGAAAAAATGTCCAAATCTGACCCGACCCGATTTAGATCCACGAATTTTTCAAAAATGGATATTTCTACGATAGAAATTTGTACACAAGTGTTACTCTAACTTAAATTGCAAAAAACAAAAAAACAAAAAAGGTTCTTTGGCACTTGTCGTGTGGATGGGATATTGAGTTAAAGTTATTTAAATTTAAAATTTTGAAAACATATATATATATATATATATATATAAATTGATTTAGATCACGTGTATATATGGTAAAAAAAATAGAGTGAGACTAATTATGATAAATTATTTAATTTATATTATATGGTAAAAATATTTAATCATTAAAGGCTCTATGATAAATTTAATTTAGAATATATGTAAATTAAATGAAACTTATTTTTGAATTTTTTAGGGTTAGTTTTTTAATCATAATTTTGTGCAAAAATAATCGTACATGTTTCACTCTAAATATGAAGATTCACAATATTTTTAGTACTTCTACATTACTATCTACCCAAAAAATAAAAAATAAAAAATTATGGCGCACACTCCAAACAAAACCTCCAAAAACGGTCCACCACCGGAGGTAGTTTCGTCGGAGGTAGATTGTGTTGAAGGTATGAGTTATTTTGGAGTAAGAGGCGGAAGGTGATATGAACCCTAATTAGGGTTAGAACATCTTTAATAAAGAGAGAGGGGATAATAATTTAGTTTTAAATTTTGTATTTAATTTTATGTTGGAATAAATGAAAGAGAGAGAGAGAGATAGAGAAAGAGAGATGTTTTAAATTTGAATTTGAAATGATATTTTGATTGATTTCATTAAGGGTATATTAGTAATTGTATTAAATTTTAAGATGGAAATTACCATAATAGATATTATGGATGTCCATATTATGGATGATTAGCGCCACTCATTAATTAAATACTTCTTCATTGATTAATGATACGATTAATTTTCTTAATAAATCTAAAAACGACTATAAACAAATACTTCTTCCATTATGTAATAATTTGTATTCTCATTTTTCACAGAAATTAAAATATTACTTCCTCCGTCCCGTAGGAATTTGCACCCTACGGGACGGCACATTTTTTAAGAAAAAATAATTTTATATATAAAGTAGTGGTATATGGGTAAATATGTGTAAAGGTTTGTGAGTGTGCACGTAAATCAATGCTTCATTTTTTAGTAGTGTGCAAATTTGTGTGGGACGTCCAAATAAGGAAAGTGTGCAAATTCCTGCGGGACAGAGGGAATATTTTTTAAGTAAAATAATGACATATAAATATATATATATATATATATATATATATATATTTATAGTGTACACACAAATTTATACTCCCTCAATCCCAACTCTTTTTTCCATATTTTCTATTTTGGGATGTCTCAACTCTTTTTTCCAACCTTAAAAAAGAAATAATTACACTCACAAAAGTTAATAAAGTACATTTTTTATATTTTATTAATTAGCTTCACACTCACATATTCTATTTTTTCTTAATTCGTGTGTCAAAGTCTTTTGGAAAAAAGACCCGGGATGGAGGGAGTATATTTTTATTTGAAATGTGTAAATTAACATGGAATGTGGAAACAAAATATATAAACAAATTATTCTGAAACAGAATGACTACTATTTATTTTTAATTGGAATATGTAATTTAGTATGGAACGTAGAAATAAAATATATAAGCAAATTATTGAATGACTACAACTTACAACTTGGACAATGTACATAGTTAAGGTGCCTCAGAGCACATCATTTTATCAGGTGGGTTAATTTGGATTACTTATTTAGTCAGTCCACTTTCAGGAATTCTGTGTGCAAGTATAATAACTTCATTTAGGGACCAACACACATTCCCCACCACCACCACCACCACCCCCCCCCCCAAAAAACCCCCCCCCCCCCCACACACATATATATATACTCCCTCCGTCCACGAAATTTATGCTCACATTTTTGCACGTGGTTTAATGCAATATATCGGAAGATATTATGTGATATTGTGAGATCCGTTTTGAGTACAAAAAATATTTATGGAAAGTACATATGATATACTTTTCATAAATATTCTCTTTATTCAAAACGGACCTCACAATATCCCGTAATACCCTCCGACATATTGCATTAAACCACGTACAAAAATGTGAGCATAAATTTCGTGGACGGAGGTAGTATATATTAACAGACAAATGAGTGACTTGTAAAGTAATAGTACTACTTCCCGTCCAAATAAATACTTTGCACGGTCGATTTTTCAAAAATTTTAATATAAGAGTTGATTTAAATGTTTTAAAATAGTCTGTGATGAGAGTTTATTGTTTAATTTAAGTGAATGACATTAAAATTTAAAAAAATTATCTTTATGCATAATTATTAATGAAATATGATTTAATTTAGAAATTTTAGTAGGTGTTAGTTGTTACAAAGTATTTGGAGATTGAAGCATTAAGATTTATCTCAATTCATAGAGTATAAATTAAAAATGAGAATTGAGATAAATCTTAAATAATATTATGTGTTCTACTTAAAAATATAGAATAATCAATATTAAGTTGTTTTCACCTGCTTAATAAAAAAAACTTTACTAAAAAAGGTATAAGTAATATCCCCAAGTACTAAATCGAGGACATATTTGATGCTTTTGATCTCTCTACCAAATCCTAAGCCGCCGCCGTCTTCTCCACCCAAAAGTCGCCTCCGACCGCCACATGTATTAACGTCACCGCACGCACACCAGATCCTTCAGGTGTAGATCGGTGGGCGGCTGTGTGGTAGACACCGCATCTGAGTGAAAGGGGTCGAATCTTTTCTCCACAGTTCATTACGATTTCACTCCTCTCACCCCCATCTTTTACTACCTCCTGTATTTTCTATAGATTAACAAGTTCATCCTCTCCAACGGTGCTATGGTTACGGTGTCCGATCGGTAGGACGACCCGTTAGATCTCTTTGTTTTTTTGTTTTTCTTTTATTTTTCTTTTTCTGATTTTCTACAGTAGCTTCTCTTTTTTTTTTCTCCAGATTTTAATTTTTCTCTCTCCTCTATTCTGGTTAGTTGTGAGATTGTTTACACCTTTGTGTGTTGTCCTCCTTATAATGGGTTTCTGTTTTGTTTTGATGTTGTTCTTGAGTTTCACCTCTGGTAGTGTGTCATATGACCTAGGATCCTACAGAATCTCCTGTTGAAGTGCGGGATGGAATGAAATGGAGGCTTTTTGATTTAGATGGTAAAGATCACTTTAGCGTGGATTAGTTTATTTGCCATAGATTTTGAGATTTGTAGGCATCTATCCCTATTGTAAATTCTTCATAACCTTTCGATTGGTTTGAAATAATTTTTATCTCCCTTAATTAATCAAGAGACTAAAAAATTAATCTATTGTACTTTAATGACTATCATGTATAAATGAGCGTTTTCCTTTAAAAAAAACAAATCAAAGACTACATATAGATTATACCCCACATATTGGCAATAATCATCAAGACTGCCCCTAATAATACAAGAGTTAATGCTCAGCAATAAATTTAAAATTACAACACAAATTACTAGCCCAACATCTATACATATATGTTTCCACAATTCCACTGACTAATGTTAGTTATTTTTTATTAATTAACATTAGTTATTAATGAATTGCACCATGCAAATATTAAATTAAGTCTTACTCCCTCCGTCCCATAGACTACACCCTACAGGACGACATATTTTTTTATGAAAAATGTGTTATATATAAAGTAATAGTAAATATGTGTATAAATTTGTGAATGCGCACTTAAATCAATGTTTCCTTTTTTAGTAGTGTGCAAATTTGTGTGGGACATATAAGTAAGGAAAATATGCAAATTTACGTAAATACTTTGTACTCTCTCTACCCCTCTCTATTTGTCTCTCTCTCACTCCATATCTTTCTCACACCTCTCGGTACAAAAGTAACAGAACCAAAAAAAACATACAACACTAACTAACTCAAAGAGATGTATTTGTTCAGATTTCTCAAAGCAAATGATTAAAAAAAACCCAAATATTTATGCATTCAATAAGAATTGTACCAAGGAAACACTATCAAGGCCCGATTGGACTAACCGCGAAACAAATGGATGTTGGGTCTTGTATGGATTTGGACCTAATTAGAAAAATAAAAAGGGAATATGGACACAGGCAGTGAGGAAAAGAAAGAAAGAAAAAAAAAAAGAACTCTTTGGCCCATATGATACAAAAAGAATGGAGTGAGCTTTTGTTCATTGGGCTGCTACATAAATCCAATCATGGCTTAGTCCCATTAAGAATGTCTGATTAGATTAGTTCGTCTCCCTTCATTTCAAGCATTTTTTAAAGTTTATATAAAATATTATTAAAAAATCACACATATTATTAATAAAAAAAAAATTAAAATTTTTAATTTTAATAATAATACATATAATTTTTTAATAATAAATAATATTATTTTTTAAAAATACATTTAAATTGCAAAGCACACGTAATACGTTCAAAGACCGGCCATGGCAGCGCTGACGACCGCACGCCCATGAAAGTAGCACTATGGACCCATCGACAAATTTTTATGAGATACGATAACTTTGTCAAAAATAAATCACAAATTATAACTAATTTCGGCAAATATTATCCATAAAAAGTTCATATTGCATAAGTTTAGATTGAATGAAAACGTCTTTAGCTTGTAACAATTTACAAAAAATTAATTTCACAAATTGCAACTAATTTCGGCAAATATTTGCCAAGGATTTTATTTTTTTAATTGTGTAAAGAACTTATGCTACATTTTTCATCTACATTTACATTAAAAAAAAAGATATGGAAAAAAAAAACGTACAAATACACCTATCTAGAGCCGGAAAATGGGTTAGACCAGGCCGGTCCAGCCCATCGGACCAAGTCATATTTATGGGTCAAGTTGGGCCGGACCATTTTTATTTATTTTTTAAATAATAATTTAAAAATTATATTTTACAAAATACAAACACTATATGCATACATAATATACATTTATTTGTATGTCTTTTTTTTAAAAAAATTAAATTACATATGAGTTTCATAAGTAAATTAATGTAGTTTATATACCCATTTTTGTAATTAAGAATATTTATTTAATTTTTTATTTTTAAAGTTATCTTAAGTTTTAATATTATTTATTATTTTTTATATTTATAAATAATCTAACAGTTACTTTCAAACATGAGTTACATTTTAATAAATTAATCTGAATAGTGGCTCAAATATGCAAGAAAATGTAATCATTTTAATTACAATTTACAAATGGACTTTCATAAGACTGTAGAGCCTAGAATGCATTTACACTGCCAAGCATTAAGGCTAATATAATATAAATAGTAATAAATACTAATAGATGACGGGATCAGATAATTAAATTTAAGTCGTGATTATTCTTTCACATGCCAGTGCCTTTTATTTTAAACATTAACTAAATGCAAGTGTAGATCATTTTACTCACTAAAATATTTTGGGGGTCAACTTAATACATACAACAATGTGAAAATACTCTTACATAATTAATATTTTTAGTAACAATAATTTATTAAAATATTTAATTTAAAATAAATATATGATTTATTTGTGTACTAGTTAAACCTTATATTTTAAAATAATAATAAACTAATTTCTTTCGAGCCGCTCTGCAGCCTACCGGGCAAAAGCGGCCCGATTTTTTTGGCATTATATTTTGACACCAAGCCCAGTCCAAATCGGGTGGGCCGGGCCAAAAATTGTCAGTTCTGCACCTACCTATGTATACTGAAATACTCACGTGGATACTTTAGATATTCAAAAAACATTACGTTGTAATAGCATATGAAACAATTGATTAATCCATGTGTTATATTTTAAGAGTTTCTGAATTATTTATTATTAATATCTTATGAAATATTTAGTAATACCCTAAGAACAATTCTTACTATTCGAAGAACAAATAACATACTCATACCATATTCAATAAAAATCCCCAAGCATTATTATCTTAATAAACAAAAGACAATACAACAATACTTGAGGAAGAAATGATTAATACTCTATATCATATTCTATAATATCCCAAGCATTATTAACTTAATAACCCGAAGATAATTTAGCAATACCCAAAGTTAG
Organism: Prunella vulgaris; assembly: GCA_026898435.1. Taxonomy (NCBI): domain Eukaryota; kingdom Viridiplantae; phylum Streptophyta; class Magnoliopsida; order Lamiales; family Lamiaceae; genus Prunella; species Prunella vulgaris. The sequence goes on from JAPKLY010000291.1 coordinate 495,735, forward strand.
TTTAGCAATACCCAAAGAATATTTTAGCAATAACCGAAGAATAGTTTATCAATATCCGAAGAATTCTTTAGCAATACCCAAGACACATTCAATAATACCTCAAACATGAACCAATTATACCTCAAGAACTACTCAATTATATCCCAGGAATATCAGTATTATTTTTATGATTATTTAGTAATGGTCCTACCTTCTACATTGATTGGTTATGATTCTTCAACTAACACGATGTAATCGTGTACTTCTTCTTCTTCTTCTTCTTCTTCTTCTCTAACTTGAATTGTTTATAGATTATGATATGTTCATAAAAGATTTTCTAAAAAATATTAATATACATTTTTTGCCCATAATATCGTGTTTGATTGTTGATTTTTTGAAATAAATCCACTTTCAGTTAACAATTTTTCAGTGTTGTACTTCAATTTTTCAGGATCTGGCCCATTTTTTTTATGTAGGATCCGCGAGTTTTTATTGGGTTGGGCTAGTCAAAATTGATTTTGAAATTGAGGCTCAATTAAAGTTGCACGGGGTGCACCAAGACACACTCAAGCATTATATATTAAATCGACATGATAGTATTTATTAATATGTAAAAATTATATAATAAAATTCACAGTGCGAGTTTTATCACTATACTAATATATTTTTAAAATAATAAATAGGCGACATGTCAAGTAAGGATGATAACGCAATAATATATTCAATAATGTATTGTTCTCTGGGGAGCATGTCTAGGACTGACATACCGTACTGTACCGACCAGACCGTACCATATCGAAATTTTTGGTAAACCAAAATCTCGATATACCAGAAATGCATATCGTTGTTTGCCCAAATTGTGTAACACGCAAGTGCACGAGATCTTAGTAGGAGTAGCAATGTAACCAAGTTTAATATCGAACACAGGGAGATGGGAGATTACAAGGTACAATTGTTGTATCAAAATAAAAAATCAAATAAGCAATAAAAGGGTATGATTTCTTATCTACTATGCTTGTCAAGAATAGTAAACTACCTATCACCTTTTTGCAAAAGTGAGCAAGTGGAGAATATGCACTAGTGTACTATCCTATGTTTCATATGGTGTTGTATCACTTAATCATGCAATGATCTATTGGATAATCAATTAGGCAAGGCCTCAATAAAGTGCATAGGTTTCCCTAATTACACTATAAAGCTCTAATTGTATTACCTATTCACAAAGGAGCAATTCTCATTGTCTTAGGAATTTCATCAAACACCTAGCATGCATGGCCTTATAATAAGAGTAGTAATGAAAAGAGCTCAATTCTCATGTCTTGCTACTTCCTTAATGGCCCTAACAATCAATTAAACATGCCAAGTATTCATACATATCACAAATATAGAGAATCAATCATCCAACATCTCATAACATTCATAAGATCAACAATAGCACCATATTACTCCATATGAATCATACACCAAGGTAATAGAGTATTAGTCCATGGCTAATTTAGATAATAAATGAACAATTAAGCTACCTACAATCATCATAACAATGAAATTAAAGAGAAACTGCAAAGTCTTACCTATTACAAGAGAAATGGTAAAGATACCCACTACCTTGAAAATCTACTAAATGATCCGCCAATAGAAATTACATTTCAATCGGTCAAAACGTAGCTCTTGATATGACGAGAGTGCAGGAACAAACAGATTAACAATCCGTGCGGTAGATCAAAAAATCGTGTGAAGAAATCTAATGAACCCAACTAGTAACTTCCCCTAACTTCTAAAAGTCTAGAGAGTGAATGATGATTTGTAGAATTATCTAAGAAGTCTGAAATATGAAGTATATATAGTACCCCTTAGGCTTGGACCATTATATCCCTCATTAAACGCGCGAAAAGACGGAATTGCCCTTAAAATACCCAAAATCGGACCCGGCGCATGGACATTGCTCAAGGCCACCGATCGAGCGGCTGTGGCTTGGTGGTCCAGCGGCGGCAAAGTGGGTGTCCAGTGTAGATTCGCTCGAACGCCATAAGGTCATGGCTCGGTCGCTAGGCTATGGGCGCTCGACAGCGGTGTATTCGCCGACGTCCGATTTTTTACTTTTTCATATTCGATCCCACAGCTCGTCTAAGCTTCCCAGGATCTTCAATTGAGTATAAGAAACATCTCCATGAGCTCGGATTCCATCATCACCATTCCAATAGTCGGGAATTCCTCATTTTTGCTCGTTTTCACTTATAAAGCACATTTTCTTGCCAACAAAGGGTCAATAGCACAATTCATAGCATATTAGGGTCAAATATGAATATAATCTCATCAAAACCATATAGAAATAGATGCTAAAAGATGCAATTATGACCCTAATCACACCCCCAGACTAGATTGTTGCACGGCCTCGAGTAACGAAGCTATAAAATAGGGGAATAATTGTATCAATGAAGCATCAAACATAAGTCAAATGC
>JAPKLY010000291.1:498182-542571 GCA_026898435.1 Prunella vulgaris
GACTTTTGATGAAGAACGATTGAATCTTTAGGAAAAACTTCAGATTTATTGAAGAACTGGATCGTTGGATCTTCTTATCTCGCAGTCTGCTCGTCGAGAGGATATTGCTACTTGCTCGTTCGTCTTCGTAGTCTTCATTGAGTGTGGACCACTTTTTGAAGGGATAAATGACCCCTATTTATAGGGTGGAGAGGTGAAGATCTTCCTTTCTTGCGCTGACACGTGGCGCGCTCTGGTTGGCTAATGCCGATTTAATTGGCAACATTAAGTAATCGACCAAATTTAGTTTGATTGATTTCAGCCGTCTTCTATATTTATACGAAACATTTAAGGTTTAGAATAAATATGACAAATCTGGCATTTATTGCCGTATATAAGTACCAGGAGACTCGTAATTTAATAACGACTTGTATCGTGTACAATAAATATCATTTTAATTATTTAATTAGAGAATTAATTTGACAAATCCTCATAATTAAAATAGTAATATATGTTGATATTTATTTAGTTTATACACGTGTCATTATTTAATTTGGTGCAATTTTTTATATGCTTACAAACTCTCAAACATAAAATCAGATCTATGATCCAAACAAGGTCTCAAATAATAAACCTAGATTGTAAAGTCTAAGTCTACTTCAAGTATGCACTTCCACTGACTGTAAATAATACACACAAAACGTACGGAATAACAGTATACACATGGTGTTGTACGAGGTGTATCAACACTAGTGAAAACACTACAATAGAAACCGTAAAATAAATTCCTATCTAATCGCATTCCTTCAGTATTGTAGTGGGATGTCTCTCTTCATTTTCTGGACGTCTTGATCTTCTATTTATATAGGCGTGGGATATGTCCAAATGTTAGTGGCCGATAAGAAAGAAGTTAAGCCACTTTAGAGTGACGAAAATAACTACCCACTACTTGCGTAGCCTCCACTCTAACTTCCATCTTTCCATATCATTCTTGGCTTTTCTTGAATATTCTGGCACGTCCAAAATTAACTTTCACGGACCTGAAATAACACTAAGCACAATATATTCAAACAACACCAAAAAAGTATAGTCGTTAGAATAAAAATATTGGAGGATGTGTGTAAATCCATATGTGATCAGTACTGGCCTCAACACTCACATCAACAATTGTAATTTGAAAATTATACTAATAAATTTACAAATGAGTAGGTCATGGGTGAAATTATCTGATAATTTTTTGTGTTAAAAATAAAACTTCTTTATGTCATAAAAAATTGCACACTTTCTTATTACAAATTAATTAAAAACTATACTAATAAATTTACAAATGAGTAGGTCACGAGTAAGATTATCTAATAATTTTTTCTGTTAAAAATAAAACTTCATCTATCCCATTACCATAAAAATTTGCATATTAAAAATAAAATTTCCTCAATCCCATAGATTTTTGCACACTTTTTTTTATTATAAATTTACATACAACTAAAAATATATCGATTTGTGTGCATACTCATAAATTATATACATATTTATTAATATGCCATTATTTTATCTAAAAAATGCAAACTTCTAATGTGCAAATTTTATTGGGACGGATGAAGTATTTATTATTTGAACTCAAAACATGAGCGTGAATCAAAGGTTTTGGTATCTAATATATTTTGTTCATAGAATTCTACAGAGCAAGTCTTGTATAAGATCCCCTAACCGTTTGGACTATTATCACTTTTTAAATTAAATAGTATCACAATTTTAAAAATATGTAATTTTAAGATAAAATTATCCATTTTACATTAAATAAATTGTACTCCCTTGTTTTGTAAAACTATTCACCTAGTGCTCTGCGCAAGAATTAAGAAAAAAATATATAAAATAAGGGTAATGTGAGTGTATTGTGGCGTTCATTTACAAATAAAATTATTATTTATTTTTACTTTTTTCTGAAAACTAATAAAATCACTATTTGCTAGAATGAAATAAAATGATGATTTTTATAAAAGAAATGTGCATACTTTTCATAAACAAATGATAAAGAAAGCATATATATATTTTTATTGGACAAAAAGAATATCACTTTAAAAAAATGTATTCAAATGCATTATTTTAAAATTAGTAAATAATATATTATATATTTATAATAACAATATTAAATGATTAAATGATAAGCTCATGCAAGTTTTTGGTGTGCATAATGTCAGGTATATTATAATATTATAAAATTATAAAATTATTTGTAAAATTAACACCGATTATAAATTAGTTCTGTGCAGAAAAAAATATGCATTTGTGCAGAAAAATTATATTTCTATGTAAATATTGTAAACCAATTTATTAATATGTCACATTTTGAACCAATATGCAAATACCTCATATATATCATTACTTTATTTAAAAAATGTGCAAACCTCTAGTGTGCAAATTTTATTGGGACATATAGAATACTTATTATTTGAACTCAGACATGAGTGTGAATAAAAACTTTTTGTATAAGGAAGAATTACGTATCATTTAATAGCTCTATCTTATAGAAAGATGCGGAATTAATCATTTTATACTGAAAATAATACTATGTATTAACTTACTTCTTATCTGAAAAAATAAAATCCTATTATAATTTGTTAAAAAAAAAAAATTACTGAGCAAGTCTTGTATAAGGTCCCTCCACTGATGGATTATTATCACTTTTTAGATTAAATAGTATCATTATTTTAAAAAATGTATAATTTTAAGATAAAATTATCCACTTCACATTAAATAAATTGTACTTCCTTTGTATTGTAAAACTATGGACTTGGTGCTCTGCACAAGAATCATTATTTGTTAGAGTAATAATTTTCATAAAAAGAATGTGCATACTTTTCATAGACAGACGAATAAAGAAAGCATACATATTTTCAATGGATGAAAAGAATATTACTTTTAAAAAATATATTCAAATGTATTATTTTAAAATTAAAAAATAATACATTTTATATTTATAATGACAATATTAGAAGATAAGTTCATGCACGTTTTTGGTGTGCAGGAAAAAATTGTATTTTTGTGCAAATATTTTGAACTAATTTATAAAAATAGTCATATTTTCTCATTTTGAATCAATATGCAAATGTCTCATCTATATATATCATTACTTTATTTAAAAAGTTTGCAAATTTTATTGAGACGGAGCGAGTAATTATTATTTGAACTCAAAACATGAGTGTGAATCAAAGGTTTTTGTATAAGGAAGAATTAAATATTATTTAATAACTCGGTCTCATAAAAAGATGCGAAATTAATTATTTACGTTAATTACATACTAAAAATAATACTATGTATTAACTTACTTCTTATCAGAAAAAAATAAAATAAAATCCTATTATATTTTATTCAGAGAATTCTACAGAGCAAGTCTTGTATAAGATTCCCTTACCGTTGGAATAATATCACTATTTTAATTAAATATTATCATTGTTTAAAAATGTGTAATTTTAAGATAAAATTATCCACATTACATTAAATAAATTTTATTCTCTTTGTGTTGTAAAACTATGCACTTGGTGCTCTGTACAAGAATTAAAAAAAACATAGATAAAATAATGTTACTGTGGTATTTATTTTTGAATAAAATAATTATTTATTAGAGGAATAATAAAAATATAATAATTTTTATAAAAAAATATGCACACTTTTTATTGACAGACGAATAAAAAAAGTATATATATTTTAAATGGACGAAAATAATATCAATTTAAAAAAATATAATAAATGTATTATTTTAAAATTAATAAATAATAAATTTTATATTAATAATGATAATATTAAATGATAAGCTCATGCAAGTTTTTGATACGCATAATGTTGGTATATTATAATATTAGAAAATACCATCTCTTTGTTATATATATATAGACTCTCCACTTCTACCTCCCTCACTCTCTCAAGTCTCAACACCCCCCCTCTCTTTCTCTCTCTGTCTCCTCTCTCTCTCTCACGGTACAGAAGTAACAGAACCCATGTAAGTATACTTTTTATCAGTCTCAACTAATATCTATATCTCTCATTTGTCTTTGCACATTGCCTTAAACACATCACTAACCCCAAAAAGATGTATTTACTCAGATTTCTCCAGGCTTCATCTCTCCTCTGCCACTTTATCATACTTATTTGCAATTTGCATGCTACAACAACACCACACCACTAATACTCTGTCTCTAATCACTTACAAAAGCACACACATATATGTTATATGGTGTTTTTACCTGCATGTCCTCTGTTTTTACAGCTCGTTGATGATCTTTTTATGTCCCTAGCATTCAATCTTGGTTTATCACAAATGGGTTTGAGTTATTTTTGAATTCTGACTCAGTTGTCTTGATTTCTTGAAATTAGTGAGGATTTCTAGGTTTTGATTCGATTGGATTTTCTCTCTCTTGAAATGGCGCCTCTAAGAGGGAATAAAAGGAAAAGGAAAGTGGAAAATGGTGAGGAGGAGAAATCATTGATTCCTGGGTCTTCAGGAGATGGATTTGGAGAGTGGTGGGATGTTTATTTGAAGAAAAGTGCTGGTAATTTCATGTGTTTTATTTCTCAATTTCCTCTGCAGTTTATTTGTATTTTTTCAATTGTTTTTGTTGAATGTTTGAATATTTATTTCCCTGCTGTTGATGATCACTTGTGTGTTTTGAAGGATGTGTTGGATTGAGAATTTATTTTGCTCGAATTCGATTTTTGGTCTTTCGTTACAATTGATGTTGGTCTTGTCACTGTGGAATTTGTAAATGACTGTGTTCAAGTAGGATCCCCAATTGAATTCTTTTTGTATTTAATAGGTAATGTAATAATGATGATAATCATCGCTTGCTTGCGCGTGTAAAACATGATCTTGTTGCTTGATTCTTCAATGCAACGGAAAGGAAATTCTAGTTGCTAGATTGTATGCCGGGATGAAAGATCTTGAATTAGGAATTGGTGCTTAGTATCCCGGATTGATAACTTTACTTTGACCAAGTTAGACGAAGAGATTGTTGGAATGTTACACCATCGAGGTTTGATCTGTATTGTTTATTTGTTTTAGTGCAATAGCAAATTCATTGGGAGATTTTGGAAAATATTCATTGGCTTTTGAAAGGAAGGCTTTTGCTGTGTTTTAAGAATAATAGAGAAGCCTCGGAAAGGTCATAGACTAAGCACACTGTTGCCTTAAAAACGTCTACTTTATTTTTTGACTTGCTAGGACACTACTTGCACTCTATCCTTATAGAGTTTGATTCGTTAATATGTTGTGTGCTGTACTATTTCATCAGTAGTGTGCATCTGTCCGCTGTTTTGTTTCTAGAAGATGTTTTAATCAAAGTATTCCAACTGTTGCTTCGATGTTTATGAAGATACAAAACTAGTTTGATGAACCTCAAACGACTATTTAGACGTATTTCAAAGCGTGGACTTAATAACTAGAAGAAGGATGGGTTTTATATGAAAATGGTTCATGATAAGCTTATCGTGAAACTGTTTTAAAGTAAAATATTTGATCAAGAGTATCAAAAAATTCATCAGAAGTATAAAATATTTGAGTCAAAGAAATTGACAACAATTAAAAATTTTGATACTCTTGATGTCATAATTGATACTTTAAAAAAGTTTCCTGATAAGCTTATCATGAATAATTTTCATACAAAACTTTGCCCCAGAAGGAGTAGGAAATTCTCAATTGTTAGAAATTTGAGGGAAGAAAGCATATAGCTTAACCTACTTTCGTATAAGAAAAAAAGAATGAATCCTCTTTATGTGACTACTATATATTATAAATACACAAATTATATGCATAACCGAAAGGTTAAACTAACTAGACGACTTGATCGCTGGTGAATTTTGTTGAAGAGAAAGATTTAGTAGAGAAATATTTTGTAGATTGGTTGAAACTTCTCATTGTTAATGGAAAATTCTTGGACATAAACATATTGACAATCTTTTTACCTTCTTTTCTGTAGAAAATCAGTCCCTGACCTCGTTCCATGGAGTTGACCCCATAGTGTACTAATTGCTAGAGTTTTCCGTTGCTTTTACCCTATATCTTGAATCTTGTTTCAGTAAAAATAAATGGGCAAGCACGTCGATTTTTCTCAACAGAGTGTCTTCCTTTGATTACTCACCTAAGTACATTAGTTTTAGTGAATGGCGATATGATTATCTTCCATTATTTTTTATGATGAACTCTAAAACGCTTGTATAATTGTTTTGAAGTGCATTTTCAGGAGTCATTTAAGTGTTGAAGAGTTGTGTAAACCGAATGTCTACAGAAATAGATACTTAAGGAATCATTGATTAAGATGTGGTGTTGAAGTTGTGTTCATATGCTGTTTAAGAGTCGAAAAATATGCTCATTTTGGAGTTGGATTCAATCATAACTGTTAATGTATCTTGCAGGCGAGCCGTCCACATCTCGAGGAGTTGACAGCTTCAGATCTATGTTCGGGATGTCCCGGAAAACCTTTGATTACATTTGTTCGCTAGTCAAGGATCGTATGATGTCCCGGACTCATTATACTTTCACAAATGGTAACCCCATGTCACTTCAAGACCATGTGGCCTTAGCACTGAGAAGGCTCAGCTCTGGAAATTCATTAATTTTGACTGGTGACTCATTCGGGGTCCACCACTCAACCGTCTCCCAGGTGACGTGGCGCTTTGTGGAGGCCATCGAAGAAAAGCAGCTTCTCCACCTGAGCTGGCCTTCTACGGAAGAACAATTGGCCGAAGTAAAATGCAAGTTCGAAAAAATCCGAGGGCTTCCGAATTGTTGTGGCGCAATCGACACCACTCATATCTCGTTGCAACTGACGTCATCCGATCAGGATGCTAACTATTGGTTGGATAAAAAGGATAAACACAGCATGACTCTACAAGCGATTGTAGACGCCGACATGAGGTTCCGGATCATAGTTGCCGGATGGCCTGGCCAGTTAACCGAGTCTCTGGTCCTCCAAAGCTCGAATTTCTTCAAAAGATGCCAAAACGGGGAGATTCTGAATGGGAGGACTATATTCCTATCCGAAGAAACTGAGCTAGGAGAGTACATAATAGGTGACGAAGCCTTCCCGCTCTTGCCCTGGCTCTTGACCCCCCATCAAGGGAAAAAGCTATCGGAGGGCAAAATCGACTTCAACAGGAGGCTCGGTGCTAGTCATTCCGTCGCTCACAAGGCGTTTGTGAGATTGAAGGAGACGTGGAAGATGATCAAAGGCGATCTTTGGCGACCGGACAAGCACAAGTTGCCGAGGATCGTCCTGGCCTGCTGCATTCTTCACAACATTGCCATTGACAAGGAGAAGGATGAAGATTTAGAAAGGTTTCCTTCAATTCTTCTGCATGATCCAGGTTATAAACAACAAGTTTGTGAAGCTGTTGATGAGACTGGGTTGGTTGCTAGGGATAAGTTGGTTAAGTATTTCTCTGGGAGATAGTATGGCTTAATTGGCAGCTCATATGATTTAGTTGGTGGTTTTTTTTTTTTTATTATAATAATTAGATTCATAATATTTATTTTATAGATGATTTTATATGTTAGAATTAAAGACTTTGACTTTGCCTTGAAGGAAGGTGTTTTTCTTGGTCTTGTTAGTTATAGGACGTATTTGTTGCCGGTTGTGAAAATATTCCTACAAAATTTAGTGATTGTTTAGATATTTTCTTGTGAGATCATTACAGAGGATACGGAAAAAACAAATTGAACTATTTTGTTCAAGGTACTAAATAATCTATCTCCTAAAAAAAAGATTATTTTTGTTAAAATATGTATGTTTTGGGAGGAATAATTTTGTTTTGACAGGATAAATTATTTAGTCCCTTAAATAATATGTAAATGGGTGAACTGAACTATTAAAAAAAAATCCCTTGTGAAATTTGTTTATTGAGATTGGATAGTTGTACTGCAATCTATCTATAAATATATAATAATAAATGTTAGGTTAAATTAGGTTTAATTTTTTAAAATTTATTTTATTATAAAATTTAAATATTTTTTAATTATGATTGTATAGCTTAATTGGTTAGAACTTTCTTTTCTTGCTTTAGGTTCTTTCAAAACCTATAAAAATATTTTATTATTTGATTTAATAATAATTTATTAACATTAGTTTGTAAAAATAAAAATGAAAATCTAAATGTAAAATCTAAAAGAGTATTTGGAAGCATAATATTTGACTTTTCATTTCATGTGTTACTTTATCATTCAACTTATGCATATTTTTTGTAGTTATGAACTGATTTGAATAATACTAGTTGATATTTCAATTTTGTTTTGTGTCTCCTTCAATCTTTAGAATTTTAATACATATTTTTTCAAGTTCAAATACATATTCAATGTTTTTTTAAACTGGCGAACTATTACATATTCTTTTAGAATTCTACAAAGCTTGGGTTTGTATTGTCAACTATTAGAACATGACAACAAATAGTTCATAAGAACTTAATTTGTGATCGGATAAATAAAAATGTATTTTCAATAATCTAAACAGTTAAGAAGTTAAACTCCCTATTTAGTATATTATAAAGGATAAACATATTTTTATGTATTTTTATCTCATACGTGAATATACATTGTATTAGATATTATTATAAAATATATATTGTATTCATACTTTAAAAGAAAATATAATTGAAAAGGTAAAGTGAAATTTTGTCACAAATATAAAATCATATTACAAATCACTCTATTCTTAAAATAGATGAGTACATCATATTACATAGACTATTAGTAAGAATTAATATTCATAGTATATATTATTTTTATAATATAATAAAAAAATTTAAAAGATATCATAATCCTAAAGTTTTATTGTATAAAAATTATTTAGGTTATAATTAAATACTGATAAAATTAAATTTATAATAATTTTTAGTTATTGATTAAACTATATTTTTAGAAAAAGGGTAGTCCCAAGAAGTATTTTAAAAATCTATTGATTAATTAAATTAATATACTTTACAAATTAAAATGTGTATATACATACATAAACACACATATATATATATATGTATATATATAAGTAAAGATAATATAAAGAAAAAATAGCCAAAATAATAAATTTTAGTTAAGATATTTTTTAATAAAGACTGATACTTTTCAATAATAGTTAATTTACACATCAAAATTCAAAAAAGCAAACTAACCAAATTAAGACACATATTAAAACTTAAGTCTCCAATGCTTTATTTCAGATGATAATGTATAATTGAATTTTTTTAGGAATTTTGGTATGGTACTTGAATTATAATATTTAAATAGTACGGTGGATCTATCCATGGTGGAGATCGTGGTCCTGTCTGTGCAAAATTATAGCCATGGTAGTGGAGTTACAGCGGGAGCACATGGAGGCAGTTCCTGTTGGAACATGTGCTTCTTGAAGAGAGCTTCAATTTGGTATATTACTCGCCCAATTTCGATATTGGGTGAATGAGAAATTGAGATTTTAAGTTTGCTGTAACAAATAGGAAATGAGAAAGAATGGAAATGAGAAATGAAGGGAAAAACTAAAAACATTTGTCCCACATTGGAAAATTGTTCTTGAGGAAGTGTGTATATAAGATGAAACTCATCCTTAGCTTGTTAGAAAGTTATGAGGTTATATTCCTCTACACTCTACGCGTGCGCGCAAGGGGGGGAGGTGCAAATCATGGCCAAATTTCGCCTAAAAACCTCGAACTTGTGTGCGAGCGCGACCTCCGTACACGAATATCGCAACGATTTGGTGGCAGCTTGACAAGCTAAGTTTTGCCTAAATTTTATTTTCCTACGTAGAATTTTTTTCCCTGAGAAAGGTCCTGAGGTTATACTCTCCTGAGAGGATCCTAAAGTCCTGACCTGAGTCATGAGTGGAGTCCTGAAAGGGCCATCCTGAGATCTTGAATCCCCTCCTGAGTCCTGAATCATGAAAAGAGGAATTCCTGAGGGATGATCATGAGCGGATCCTGAGGGGCGATTTCAGGCCAGCTGAAATTTTAAAATCTCTACAGTTACAACACGTTTTAAAATATTAAAAATCTTAGTTAATCAATTAATTCAGACGTTTTTCCGGTTACGGTCAAGACCATTTATGCTCTTTATGGCCACTCTCCAACAATCATTTTTTATTACTATAAAGAGTATTATGATGTGCTGCAAGAAACACAATAACAATAAGAACACTGGAAAGTTTTGATTGGAATAGATACAAACACTTTTTTCGGCATTTGCCACATTCGATTAGCTTTATTTTCTGCTATTTTTCGTTCATACTCCGGTGATATTACGAACAACATTTCAGTTCGTTTTAAGCAAGATATTATGCTATATCTTTACTTTAATCGTTGTATCCTGGGAAACAAATGTCCCATTGATTCACTAAGTACCTAGAGTGAGGGGAATTATTATTTTAAGGAAATCGTGTTCTTCACGAGCCTCGATTTTCTGTTTATATTATTTATTATATTTCAGCCATCAGATGCTCTATTCCTACAGTCTTAAAATAAATAACTCCTTTAAGATGGCTGAAACCACTCCTATTGGGATGAGCGATCCTCCCCATCTGCTCCCTCCGCTGCTGTTACTGCTTTGACTGCAGTAGGATCGATGGTCTTTGCACCTATTGTGCCTCCAGCTCCTTCTGTGACGATTCCAGTTCACCAGCATGACAAGCCGGAGAAGTTCACTGGGATGAACTTCAAAAGGTGGTAGCAGAAGATGTTGTTTTATTTAACCACTCTAAATCTGGCTAGATTCTTAACGGAAGATCCTCCCACTCTTCCCGCGGAGCCTGACGATCAATCTGTGCTTGCCCAAGAAGCATGGAATCACTTGAATTTTCTTTCCAAGAATTATATTCTCAACAGCCTGTCCGACGCACTTTACAACATCTACCTTAGGGTCAAAACTGCAAAAGAGTTGTGGGAAACTCTTGAGAAGAAATACAAGAAGGAGAATACCGGAAAAATGAAATTTCTTGTAAGTAAATTTCTTGATTTTAAAATGGTGGATACTAAACCTATTGTTAGTCAAGTACAAGAGCTACTAGTTATTATTTTCGACATTCATGCTTAATGGATGGTAATAAGTGAATCTTTCCAAGTGGCTAAGATGATAGACAAGCTGCCAGTCGGATGGAAAGACTTCAAGAATTACCTCACCCACAAAAGAAAGGAGATAATCGTGGAGGAGCTTGTTGTTCGTCTTCGTATTGAAGAGGACAACAAGAAATCAAGCAAAAGATATGGTGCCTCCGAGCCTAAAGCCAATGTTGTTGAACAAGGCCAAGGCTCGAGGACCAACCCAAAAATAATGGGAAGAAAAAAGAAAACCCTTCGGCCAAGAATTTGGGTCCAAAGAAGGATGAATTCAAAAAGAAGTTAATCGGGACTTGCTACAATTGCGAGAAATCCGGTCACAAGGCAGCTCAATGTAGAAAGCCGAAGAAAGATCAAGCCTACATGGTGAATCAAGATGAGAAACACTTCTTAGCCGTGGTGTTCGAGGTAAACATGGTGGGTTCAAACCCACGTGAATGGTGGCTCGGTACGGGTGCAACCTGTCATATTTGTTCTTCCAAGGAGTTATTTAATCTCCTTGATGAAAATGTGAATGAAGAGAAGCTCTACATGGGTAATTCGGTTACGTCCGATGTCAAAGGCAAAGGTAAAGTAGTGCTAAAATTTACCTCCGATAAGGAGCTAACTTTGAACGATGTATTGTATGTACTAGAAATTCTTAAGAATTTAGTGTCTGGTTCTTTATTGAACAAACATCGGTTTAAAATTGTAATATGAGCGGATAAAGTTATTTTATCCAAGAATGGAGTGTATGTCGGGAAAGGCTATGAATATGGTGGGCTTTTTAAGCTCAATGTAATGACGATCAAGAAAAATATGAATAAAAATATTTCATCTTCTTCTTATTTGATTGAGTCGTCTACTAAGTGGCATGGTCGTTTAGGACATGTCAAATTTAATTTATTAAGGAAATTAATAAATATGAATAGTATACCAACACTCCAAACTGATACAAATCACAAGTCTGAGATTTATGTAGAAGCGAAAATGACACGGTCATCTTTTCGAACTATTGAAAAAAATAGTGAACCACTAGATTTAATTCATACGGATGTGTACGATTTAAAAAGTGTACAAACACGTGGTGGGAATAAATATTTCATCACTTTTGTTGATGATAGCACAAAATTTTGTGTTTATATAAAAGACACTGAAGATGGTTACATAATCATGGGTCTTTATGTAGATGACATATTAATCATTGAAAGTAATGATAAAAAAATAAGTCCATAAAGAATATGTTGAATTCCAAATTTGACATGAAAGATATGAGACTAGCTGATGTTATACTTGGAATTAAAATTTATAAAACATTAGATGGAATTGTCTTGAGTCAAACTCATTATCTGCATAAGATTCTAGAGAAGATTAACAAAAATGATACGGGTTTTGCTAGAACTCCGATAGATCCTAGCCAACATCTAGCCAAAAATAGAGGTGAAGGTGTGAGTCAAGTGGAGTACTCAAGAGTGATAGACAGTCAGTCTGATGTACTTAACCAGTTGTACAAGACTGGACTTGGCCTATGCCGTAAACAAGTTAAGTAGATACACTAGCAACCCAGGTGATAGTCACTGGAAAGCTATTGTAAGAGTAGTTAGATACTTGAGGCATACACAAGAATATGAGCTGCATTATACTAGATATCTGGCTGTAATTGAAGGTTATAATGATGCCAATTGAATATCTGATATAAAGGACTCAAAGTCAACAAGTGGATACGTCTTCACTTTAGGTGCAGCAGCCATATCTTGGAGATCTTCTAAACAAACGGTGATAGCGAGATCTACCATGGAGTTTGAGTTTATTGTTCTAGATAAGTGTGGTGAAGAAGCTGAATGACTTAGGAATTTTTTAGAAGATATTCCAAAATGGACAAAACCTGTGCCACCAATTTGCATTCACTGTGATAGTCAATCAGCGATTGGTAGGGCACAAAGTAATTTGTATAATGGCAAGTCTAGACATATTCGCGTAGACATAATACTATTAAACAACTACTCTCCACTGGGGTTATCACAATAGACTATGTAAGGTCTAAAAATAACATAGCAGATCCATTAACCAAATGGTTAAATAGAGAGTTAGTTTTGTCGTCAACTAGAGGAATTAGTCTTAAAACCTTAGAAAAATTGATTTGAGATGAAGGAAAACCTTACCTAAATTATTGGAGATCCTAAGAAGTGGGTTCAAAAGGACAACCTAATTGTCTAACTCAAAATCACTGTTTTGTGGGGGATAATCTAATTAAACCCTAAAAAACTCATTGCCTAAAAGATGTTACAATGATGAGTTGTGAGGATTAGCAAAATGGCTATTAATATTTTGAGAAGAGTTTGAGATACTCTTAAAAGAATCACCTATGTGAGAGAGAAGTGGGGCCGCTTCGAAGGGAATATTATAAGGCGTATTCCTAGAAACTCTTGCAGAACCATGCATCTGTTCATGACCAAAACGAACATACTCATGAGAACTGAGATTTGTTAGGAAGAACTTGAGTGAAGTACACCATCGTTTACAGTTTACACCAATGGTTGATAGTTCAAAGACATCACATCTACTATGCAATTAGTAAAGTAAGTGTATTTTCACAAGGGAAGGTTCAAAGGGTAACACATACATATCCTTTGCAAGCTTCTACCGTCGATGTATATCACCAAAAACCTCTTTGGTATCTGTATCAATTTCCATTCATGTGGGGAATTGTTGGAATATGTGTGCTTCTCGAAGAGAGCATCGATTTGGTATATTACTCGCCCAATTCCGATATTGGGTGAATGAGAAAATGAGATTTTAAGTTTGTTGTAACAAATGAGAAATGGGAAAGTAGGGAAATGAGAAATGAAGTGAAAAGCTAAAAACATTTGTTCGACATTAGAAAATTGTTGTTGAGGAAGTGGGTATATAAGAAGAAACTCATCCTTAGCTTGTAAGCCTCCACACTCTACGCGTCCGCGTAGGGGGCCAAATCATGACAGAATTTGGCCTAAAAACCTCGAACTTGTGTGCTAGCGCGACCTGCATACACGAATGTCACAACGATTTGATGGCGGCTTGACAAGCTAAGTTTTGCTAAAATTTTATTTCCCTACCTAGAAATTTTTTGGAATAATTGCCTACCGGTACAATATAAACACTATATTTTAAAAACCATGCAATAGAAATCCCTTATTTAAAGTTAATACAATTTATATTTTAATAATATATTTTACTTGGCAAATTTATTAAAATAGGGAACTTTTCAATAGAAATTATCAAAATAGGGAGAAAATTTTGGTGGTTAGCAAAATAAAACCAGTCGGCACTCAGAGTGCCGACTGGTGAGGTGTCACCAATTTTAATGTTGTTTTTGGGAAGTGCATCCAGTCGGTAGTACATGAACCGATTGGAGGGGGCATATGCACTTGAATTTCTGGCAAAAGTGTTCCTTGAACTCTGCGATGTTTTATTGCTCGGACTCGGCTGTTTTGGCGGGATGAGATTTTTTTTTTTTACAGACAAAGAGATGATAAACACCATGAAAATAAATGAGTGATGAAGTGTTAATTTTTTCAATTCATTATATACATGTATCTACGTATGTATATATATGGACTTTTTCTTCGACTATATATGGACTTTTCTTCCACTATGCATATAACTAAACCACGTTTCCATGTTTGATAATTTTTTGGGAGGAGAGAGAAAGCACCTATGTGAGAGAAAAAGTGATTCATTCTTCTGTAAACACAGTTGTGCTCTTATGCTTCCTTGACATTAGCACATGTAGGTGATTCTTCACAGAGTTACCAGTTTTTCCTAGGAATTAATCAAATTTGGGGCCATTTTTATAAAAACTAAATGTTACTGACTTTTAAGAAAAAATTAATCAATAGGAGAACAGTGAAAACTGAACGAAATAGAAGATCAACGAAACTAATATTAGATATTTGAATTGTTTATCATGACCGGGTAAATATTTGGAATTAAAATATTTGGATATGGCACTATTTTTTAGGAAATAGAGAGAAGTTAAATTTTCAAAAATAATTTAAATTTTTAAGAATATTAAACATCTAAAAAATAAAATAAAAGATAACATTTCTTCTTTCCCCTTCTTCTTCATCGAGAAGACTATTCATGAAGGCCAAGAGGTACACTACAATTTTCATTTTCTATAGCTCGTGTCTTCATCAAATATTCATCCTCTTCAACAATTAACACTTCATCACTCATTTATTTTCATGGTGTTGATCATCTCTTCGTCTGTAAAAAAAATAAAAAATCTCATCCCGCCGAGCAATAAACCCTCACAGAAATATTTAGGGTTTCTGATTTATTTTTTGGGGATTCTGCATATCCATAATCTTGTGTCTAGATTTCAAATAAAAACGTTAAAATGTTCTTGTTTGATCAGAGAAACTTGGCTACAAAAATGTACTGGAAAATTTCTGTTGAAGATTTGAAGCTCGATTATGGGTAGCAGGGGATTCACCACCATCAAAAGGCTCATGTTATTTTGCAAAAAATTTGAGTTATTATGTGTATTATGCAAATTATTTTACGTTGTTATGCAGATTAGGAACCAGCAATTGCTCTGTATGTTATGAAATTTTTTAGCTGTGTTATGCAATTTTTTTAGTTGTGTTATGCAATTTTTTTAGTTGTTTATGCAATTTTTTGTTACATTATGCAACAAAAAAACTGTTAAATATGCAATTATTTCAGTCGATTATGTAGTGTTTTTTTTTTACATTATGGAAAATATTATTGATCCATTATGCAAAAATTTTTGCTCCGTTATGCGAAAAAATTGCTCTATTTTTTTAATTTGAATTATAGCCGAAAATCAATAAACTTTAAATTTTGAAATAGCAGAAAAAAAAATTCAGATTTCTAAATTTAAAAACTATTAATAAAAAATCACAACTTTTTTTAATAAAAATCTGAAATATCATGTATATTCAAAAATAAAAGAAAATAAAAAATTCAAAAGAAAAAAAGAAATTTAAAATGATTATTAAAATTATCCAAAATTGTACTTATAAATATTAAAAAAAAAAAAACGTGCACTGCAAAGGGCAGAAAAGCTGAAACCCCTGTGAACCTGCACGTTAGCAGAAAAAAAGTGGGGCCCATAATTGTATGAACCGGAAATAAAGCGAAATTATTGTGCTACTTTGAAAATAGGGTATTATGTATGTATGAATATGAAATGACCCAAAAATTTTCCATGAGAAAGGTCCTAAGGTTATACTCTCCTGAGAAGATCCTGAAGTCCTGACCCGAGGAAAGTCCTCAGTAAAGGGCTATCCTGACCTGAGTCCTGAAAGGGCTATCCTGAGATCTTGAACCCCCTCCTGAGTCCTAAATCCTGAAAAGAAGAGTTCCTGAGGGATGATCCTGAGCAGATCCTGAGAGGCAATTTCAGGCCAGCTGAGATTTTAAAATCTCTACAGTTACAACATATTTTAAAATCTTAAAAATCTGAGTTAATCATTTAATTCAGACGTTTTTTCGGTTACGGTCAAGACCATTTATGACTCTTTATGGCCACTCTTCAACAATAATTTTTAATACTATAAATAGTATTCTGATGTGTTGCAAGAAACATAATAACAACAAGAACACTGGAAAGTCAAGTGGAATAGATACAAACCCTTTTTTTGGCATTTGCCACATTCGATTAGCTTTATTTTCTGCTATTTTCGTTCATACTCTGGTGATATTATGAACAACATTTCAGTTCATTTTAAACAAGATATCGTGCTATATCGTTGCTTTTATCGTTGTATCCTGGGAAACAAGTCTCTCATTGATTCACTAAGCACCTAAAGTGAGGGACATTATTTGCTTTAAGAAAATAGTGTTCTTCACGAGCCTCGATTTTTTATTTATATTATTTATTATATTTCAGCCATCAGGTGCTTTATTCCTACAGTTCCGCCTTGACCGTCTCCTCCTCATTATTGCTAAATCCGCCGCCTTGAGTTTTCCACAAAACGCGCCATAAGAAGCCAGATCTGTTGCAGTGGTTTAAGGTTATGGGGTCGGGTTTGCAGCCATGCCGTGACGCTATCTCTTAGCCTTGTTTCTGTTGCAGATTTGAGCCTTTTATATATGATTTGTTATTTCTTTTTTTTTTCTAGCCTCTCTTTTTACCTATGTTTGGTTTATTTTTTATTTTTTTTTTGTGGTTTGAATTCTATAATTTTTGGATTGATAGTTGTTGGTATTGTGTAATTTTTCTATCTCTACTTTTTTTTTTTACAATTGGTTTTGTATGTGTGTATAATTTTTTCTATTTTTAAAAATTTTTAGGCAATTATTTAATTTTGTTAGATAATTATGCAGTTTTATTACACAATTATGCAATTTATTTTAAGTGTTATGTATTTTTTTGTTCTATTATGCAATATTATTATTTGATTATGTAATTTTTTTTAAAAATGATTATGTAATATTTCAAAATTTTAATGCATTTATGCAATTTTTTAATGAGTTTATGCAATAACTTTTATATATTTATGCAATTAATTTTTTATGTGTTTATACAATTTTTCAGCATTTATGTGATTTTTTTATTTTGTCATTTATGCAATTTATTTACATGTTATGCAATTTTTTTGTAAGTATATGCAGTTTTATTTATTATTATGCCATTTTGATTTAGGCATTATGCAAAAAAAAATTATTTATAAAGTTAGCTCAAAAAATTATAGTTAGAAATGAGAAATTTTCAAGTTTTAAAATAGTAATAAATAAATTTAAAATTTTAAAATAATATATGAAATCTAAAATAAAAAATTAATTAAAAAAGAATGACAAAAAATCTTTAAAAAAAAGTTTGGCCGTCCCTGAAAATTTAAAAATAAAGTATTTTCAAAATAATCGAAAGAGAATTTTTTTTGAAAAAGATTAAAAAAACTATAAAAAGAATAATTATACCTGCAAATTTAGAAACAAGAAAATTAAAAAAAAATTGAAAAAGCACTGCAAAGGATGCAGAAGCTGTCAATCGCACCTAGAAAGCTATTAAACTGCAGAAATTATTTGGGGCCCACAAATTGTATCAAATATAAATTAATAGAATGAAATGTATTAATTTTAAAATAGATACTTATAATTGTATCACTATGTAACCAACCCTAATTATATTGAAATTAAAATTTAAAATATTAATCGAGTTAAATGGTCCTAACCCAACAAATATGACTTAGCGAGAGGTGCGAACAAACCAAGTTCCTTGAGAGATAATTATCTCTATTACAGGCAAACTTAGAGAAAAAAGTCAACATACAAAGTCTAACAAGCAAATCATGGACACCATATAAACCTTGTCCCCGAAAAATAAAGAATTCATCAAAAAGACTCATGCTCAAGAAGTATAAGCTTTAGCCGAGTAAAAGCCATATAGGCCTTGACTAATTCTGCCTTCACCAGCGATGCGTCTTTTAAAGGCATGATTCATTATGCCTCCTTAGCGATGCGCCTTCTAAAGGCATGATTTATTCCGTCTTTGTAACGATGCACCTTCAAAAAGCTTGACTATTCCGTCTCTGTGGCGATGGCCTTCAAAAGACATGATTATTCCGTCTTTGTGGTGATGCACCTTCAAAAGGCATGACTATTCTGCTTTTGTGGCGATGCGCCTTTAAAAGGCACGATTATTCCGCCTTTATGGCTATGCACCATCTAAAGACATGTCTGTTGGAGTAATTTAGTCATTGAGTTTAATAAAGATGATTTTTGTATTAGAATGCCTTAAAATGGGCACAAATTCCCTATTTATAGGTTTACAAGAGATGTGTTGGCATAGGTGGCTTAATTTAATGATAAATATCCATACATTAGTCATTTTGCCACTTATTAAGCACTAATTACAAGGTATTGATTAATTTGCCCTTTAAATGTATCATTCTCGCATCTGGGATCCCACTGGGTGTGGTGCGAGTAGCATTGTCTTGATTTGTTGTGCTTAACTTTCTTGTTGAGTGGGATGTGTGTAGCTTTAGTGAAGTTAATCTCATTCTTGTTTGCCACTTGCTCGCCATCTGCTCGCCCTCTGTAGGATATGTTCCCCCTTATCTTGGTGGTCAGCTTCCCTCTTAGGTGGGCCTCTGTGGGATGTGTGTTCGCCACTTGTTCGCACCACGTGGCATTGATTAGACGCACACACACACAGAGTTGGGAATGGGCACCCGGTGGTGAGGTGCTCTAATTTGAGCGAGTTGGGGCGAGCAGCTTAGTGTTAACCTTCGCTCATTTATTCCCTAATCCTGCTCGCCTTAGTTCGGCTATCAACAATGACTATTCCGCCTTTGTAGCGATGCGCCTCCAAAAAGCGCAATTATTTCGCCTTTGTGGTGATGCGCCTTCAAATAGCATGACTATTTCGTCTTTGTGGCGATGCGCCTTCAAAAGGGATGACTATTCAGCCTTTGTGGTGATGAGCCTCAAAAAGTACGATTATCCCGTCTTTATGGCAAGATACCTTCAAAAGGCATGATTATTCCTCCTTTGTGGCGATGCACCTCCGTCTTTGTGGTAATGCGCCTTCAAAAGGCATAATTATTCTGTTTTTATGGTGATACGCCTTCAAAAGACATGATTGTTCCACCTTTATGGCGATGCACCTCCAAAAGGCACAATTATTTCATCTTTTTGGCGATGCGCCTACAAAAGGAGCAATTATTCCACCTTTGTGACGATGCGCTTTCTAAAGGCATGATTATCCTGTCTTTGTGGTGATACGCCTCCAAAAGGCACTACTATTCCGCCTTTGTGACGATGCACCTTCTAAAGACATGATTATTCTGCTTTTGTGGTGATGCGCCTCCAAAAGGCACGATTATTTCGCCATTGTGGCAATGTGCCTTCAAAAGGCATGATTATTCCGTCTTTGTGGCGATGCGTTTTCAAAGACATGATTGGCAGTGTCTACTGCCTTCAAGACGATCAAAAGCCTCCCAATGAGCTCCGAGTCTTAGTGTGCATAGTCTCTCGACGAGAAAAAGCCTCCCGATGAGCTTCGATACTCGGCAAGAACAGTCTCTTGAGGAGCAAAAGCCCACCGACGAGCACAGTCTCACAACAAGTAAAAGTCTCCCGATGAGCTCCGATTCTCAGCGATTCAAGTAGCTCACAAAGCCTCCATATTTAGATTTTATCATTCTTGCACAATCACTCGGGATCAACTAGAAATCTCCAAACCTACTTTCAAAGTAATACTAAATTGAACATATCTGTATCACTTATTCTCAACCCACTTTCTCCCCGCCTCTTATGCTTTGTAGATTTTCTACCAACTTACCCATGAAATGCTTTGAATTCTCCTGTCCTCCCCCTCCCCCTCCCCTCCACACCAAAAAAACAAATTCTTAGAAGACTTGTGATTTTTCTAAGGGTTACTTTGGATAAATGAAAGAAAGAAGGACAGTAATTTGGTACCGATGAAAGAATTGCTTGAATCAATGTTATTCGACTTTTCAGTGCGATGTTTTTATCATTTCACTGATTAAGTCTTCTCCTAGTTTTATCCACAATTTGCTCCGAAGACGTTGCTACCCTGTGGTTGATTTCAAAATTTAAACCCATATATGAGAAAGGAATCTTGCCAATATCACTTCCCACAGTACTTAACATTTGACATTTTAAGTAAGCTGTTACACTCCAAATTAAGTCCCGGTGGACTAGATTTATTGAAATAAACACTTTAATCTGAAATCACATTAAATTATCCCAAGATATCTTTAGTCGTCAAAATGTTCTCCAATTTATCGGTATAAAGTAAACATTGTGTCATCGTCATATTGAAGATGAGAAATCTTGATTTTCTCTTGCCCCGCTTCAATTGGATCAAGAATGCCAATTTCCACCGCCTTTGAAACTAATAAGCTCAATCCCTCCGAGACAATTAAAAAGAGAAAATGTGAAAGTGGATCCCTATGTTTCAAGTCCCTTTCGAGTTAAAATCGCCTAAAAAGGACTCCTAATGTTCAGACGAGGCCAAAGCCATTAAAATACATTAAATGATCCACTTCCTCCATTTCTATCTAAAATTTAGATTTATCATCATCTCGTCTAAAAAACTCCACCTCAATAGAATCGTACATTTCCATCTTAAAAATTAATCTTTTCAATTTCTTTTATTTGCTTTCTCAAACCTCGTCAAGACAACTATTCCATCCATGATTTACATTCCTCCATAAAGGTAGATTGATTTTGTGAAATCACTGAATCTAAAACTTTGCTAAGTCTAGTGGCAAGGACTTTAGCAACAATTTTATAGAGAGTTTTTTGCACTTTTGGTCCCACAGGACATTTATTATTTTAGAATTGGTCCCAAATATTTCACTATTGGTCCTATACGAATTTTTTCTTGCACTTGTAGTCCCAAACGTTACAAAATTTACACATTTGGTCCCAAACATTGACGGCTCTGTTAAATACAAGATTTGCAGCGTTAATCTCATAAGGTTTACTCATACTTAAATTTGTTTAACTCATTAATCAATATTTTTAGATTTAGTCCCATAAATGTTTTTAATTACACAATAAGTCCCATAGGATATAAATATTGAATAAAATCTAAAAAAATAAGTCAATTAATCTTTAAATAATAAAATTAAATCTTTAATAAATAGTTTTAAAAAATCAACTAAATCTTAAAGAACAGTTAAAACTAAGAAATTAATTTTAAAAATTTCCAATTTTAATTCAAGATAAATAAAATTAAAATATAATTATTTTTAATTTAATTATTTATGAAGTCTATTTGATTTTTAAAATTTTAACTTTATTAAACTTTACCCTATATTTTTTAAGATTTTCTTTAAATTTAATATTTTTTTGAAGATTTTGTAGTATTTATATATTTTTTTTAAATTTTTTAAAATCTATTTTTTATTTTACTTGATTTATTTAATTTTTTCAGATTTTAGTTAGGTTTAAATGATTTTATTTAAATATTACTTAATTTAATTATTTTGAAGATTCATTTTATTTATTATTATTTATTATTATTATTATTATTTTCAGATTTTGCTTTTTTTTTTTACTGATACTTAAATTTTAATATATTTTAAAATTTAATTTATACTTCAAATAATTTAATTATTTATATTTATGAAGTTTTTTATATTTTTAAAATGATATTTTAATTTACATATTTTTAAATTTTTAGTTTTGTTAATATTTTTCAAAATATATTCAATTTTTTATAATTTTTTTTATAAATCAAGAAAGAGTCAAAGATGTTTTTTTATTATATTTTTTAAGTAGAGAAAAATGTGGTAATGTGTTATTTTTTATTATTTAAAGATTAATTGATTTATTTTAATTTTTTTAGATTTTATTCAATATTTATATCATATGGGACTTATTGTGCAATTAAAAAAATTAATGGGACTAAATCTGAAAATACAGATAATCCGTTAAACACATTTAAGTATGAGTAAATCTTATGGGACTAACGCTGTAAATCTTGTATTTAACGGAGCCATCAATATTTGGACCAAATGTGTAAATTTTGTAACGCTTGAAACTACAAGTGCAAAAAAAAAAAAATCGTATGGGACCAATAGTGAAATTTTCGAAACCAATTCTAAAATAATACATGTCATGTGGGACCAAAAGTGCAAAAAATTCAATTTATAGAGATAACCAATATGAGAGATAGGTTGTAAGTCTTCCAACATTTCTGTGCTATCTTTATTTTGGGGATAAGAAAGATAAATGAAGGATTCATACTGCAACGCCCTAAAAATTTAATTTGAAAAAGAAAAGGTTGTCTTAGGATTGAGGCGTTACCAAATAAATATCGTAAAATAAATATTACTTTAGCAAACGGCAGTTATAATCAGTTTACAGGAACAGTGCCCCAAAACAACCAGAGCTTAGCGTAATATAAGAAGGAAAATTGACCATAAAAACAAATCCCAATTATATTACAACAAACTCGTACTAGAACACTCAAACTACTCAACCAAAAATGTCACAGTTTTACCTTTATTCAAATAGTAGAATCTGCCACATTTATTTATTTTACACATATTCGTAAAGTACTATACTTCATTCTCATTATTCTTCCATATCACACTTGACATCTGAAAATAATGTATAAGGGAGAAGGATGGGTGTCTCAAATACACTAAATGGGATAATTTCTATTATTGCACTGTTAAACAAATATGCATAGAACATATGATATGAAAATGTAACTTATGTTCACATAGTATGGGCCATTACCCGGCTTGACAAATAGTACGGGTCATTATCCGACTTGACAATTAGTATGGGCCATTACCCGGCTTGACACATTTATTTCATATTCATGCATAGTCATAACATATATTAAACACATATCGCACTTTAACATCACAATCATAACATTGAAAGTTAAACTCAATTAAGAGTAGAAACCATCCTACCTGGAACCAGTGTGTGTGTCCTGACGTGATGTAGCTTCAAGTTTTAGTAACTTTTTTGCGGCCCTATAAGGATTTATTGCATGTCTAATAGAGATATATCAAACTATTATTGTAACTTATTAAGATTATAACGAGAGCTTTTCTAACTCTCTGGGTTCATTGAATTGTCTTTAACATACTCCGAAACAATCTTCCATTTTTATTTTATTTTTTATAAGTAAAATCGACTTTATTTCACAAAAAGAATGTTAAAATTACATACGTATGAGAAATACCTATATTACACTCTTCTTGTTCTATACCAAAAATTCTTCTACAAGAGAAGAATCTTTAATATTCAAGCATTAATTTAGGATTTGAGAACCACTGATTAAAAGAAATATCACAAAATCTCTTTTCTTTGGCCACGATCCAGCTCCAAGTCCTGATCTTCACTTCATTTATTACTCTTTCTCCTGAGAATTCTAAATTTTTTAAGATTGTTGCATTTCTCCCTTTCCAGATCAACCAAGTAATACACTCTCAAATACAAACCGTCACTTGCTTTCCTCTCTTCCCTCTCAAAAGTCCACAGAAATAAAAGAAATTCAAGAGAGAATTCGAGGAAAGTATCGATCTAAACCCCAACCACTTCATTACCTCCATCCAAATCGAGTATGAATGCTTACAGTCACAGAAGATATGTTTTATTGTCTCCGGACTTTCATTACAAAGAGCACAATCCACACTTTCATTTGCTCCAAGAACACCTTTCTTCCTCAATTTTTTCTTTGTTGGCAATCTCCTCCAAAGAATCCTCCAAGTATGGATAGATACTTTTTGAGAAGTGTATTTGTTCCATACACTTTTGAAGTCTTTTTTCATAGCAGCATCTTGAACCCCTCCATCTTCATTCTTTTGTAGCCAATCGTACACTTCACTTGTTTTGAAGACCCCCTCCTTTGACTCTTTCCATTCCCATCTATCTTTAACTCCAAACTTGAGATGAACCTTGTGAAAATCCTTCATCATCTTCATAATCTCATTTTTCAAACATGGGTATGTTTATTTTGGGACTAGCACAGATGGACATAGGACTTTGCGATCACGTCTCTACACGAGTTTGGAATGTAACATCTGGATTTCACATCTCAAACTCAATCCACACCTAAAAATACCTATTAAACCTATTATTACTCTTTCCAACACAACACTCATAAAATATTTATTATACCTATAAAATCGATCATTATCACACTTTGATTTGACATAAAGTAAAATTCTACCCTACTAAAATCCCAAAACAAACACACACTTTTATTATTCATCAAAGTTTTCACATCTTAGGATTCCAATGACATAACTTCTCACGACCCCCTTAATCCCAAAACAAACGTACCCTATTAAACCTAAGGGTATGTTTGTTTTGAGATTAGCACGGATGGACGTAGGACTTTGCGATCACGTCTCTACACGAGTTTGGGATGTAACATCCGGATTTCACATCCCAAACTCAATCCACACCTAAAAATATCTATTAAACCTATTATTACTCTTTTCAACACAACAATCATAAAATACATATTATACCTATTATTATACCTATAAAATCAA
Organism: Prunella vulgaris; assembly: GCA_026898435.1. Lineage (NCBI taxonomy): Eukaryota > Viridiplantae > Streptophyta > Magnoliopsida > Lamiales > Lamiaceae > Prunella > Prunella vulgaris. The sequence continues at coordinate 523,226 of JAPKLY010000291.1, forward strand.
TCACTATCACACTTTGATTTGACATAAAGTAACATCCTACCCTACTAAAATCCCAAAACAAACACACACTTTTACTATTCATCAAGATTTTCACATCTCAGGATTTCAAAGTCATGACTTCCCACGACCCCCTTAATCCCAAAACAAACGTACCCTAAATTAATACTCATCGAGCCTCGTACTCTTATTTGAATCACAAGAACAGAATAATGTTTTTCACTTCATCTCTCGAGAAGGTGCTTCAAAGAATATATCCAACTTCTTGAATTTTCTTTGAGAAAAGAGATACGTCCACCACAGATTTGGACAAATATTAAGATTAAAAATTAGAATTGAAATAATATAATTTATACGTAGAAAGAGCATAACTCATTTCTTGATATTTATGTAATGATGTGTTCATTTTAAAGAATAAAATTATTTAAGAATTCCCATAAATCCCGTTTTAGGGAAGAAAACAAAAGAGAGAGTTGACGGTCAAGATTGATCGAGCTATAGATTGGAATCCTTACTGTGGTCTCGGGTACAGATTAGTATTTCCTCATTGAGCAAAAATCAAGTGCTCCTCAGGCACGATATGATCGCGCTCTTCCCAAACAAAACAAATAAACATATAAAACCCTAAAATTATTTTTTAAAATAAAATTAATTAAAATCGGCGCCTGTAAGTTTCACCGGAACCGCCCACAGAGTCAGAGACTGTAATCTCAGGTGCGTGATTTATTTTTCAAAAATATTTGTCGATTGTGCTAGGGATTTTGACCTTAATCTGAAATTCTCTGATTCCTTACAAAATGCCAGTTTCGTTTTTTCATTTTGAGGTTTGAAGTGCAACTAAATGATCGAACGATGTGGAAAAGCGATAAAGTTGTGATTTTCTTATTTTTCAATTTTAGGGACTCGCCGTGTAGCCAAGCGAAGGGACCAAATGGTAAGTTCATATCTAAATTTGTGCTATATTTGATTTTTTAAATGAATTATTCATCCTTTTCTTCTGCGTCTTGGTGGGTGGGTGGGTGGGGGGGGGGGAGTAGGGCTGCTGGGTAGTAGAGTTGTTGCACAAAATGTGTGCAAGATATGGAGTTGGAAGTTGATCTCAGTTTACTTCTGATTCTCTTGATATGAATGGTTCTTGTGATTTTTGATTAATTCATATTGAGTGAATTTACTAATGAGTCAACTATTTCATGTTTGGAATAGAATTCACTGAGATAAGCTTGTAATAGTTCAAATGTAAAATTGCTATAAATTAGTCTAATGATGTATTTCTACCTGATGAGAGGAGAGTATTTGTTTATCTGGACCTTGCAACTGCATTATAATAGGTCATTTGTTTATCTCAGTAAGTTTGGTGATTGGGGCTTTATCTAGAGATCTTGCGTCTGTGTGTATTTATTTACTGCAGTCTTCCATTATGCTTTTATGTTGAGGACACTCACCTGCAATGAGTGTGATTCGTCATGTTCTTGTTTAATATAATTCCGTGATATGTTGATTGAGATGTACCTCTCAACTCTATTGGTTGCCTTTCTAGGACAAAGGATTTTGGATGCCAAAGGTTGGTGGAAATGTGGGCAATGGAGATGCAGTCTTTGATAACTCGACTAGGTTGGAACCTAAGCGTGCCCGCCAGTGGTTCTTAGATGTTCCAGAGCCAGAACTATTTCCTAGCAAAAAGCAAGCCATTGAGACTCCAATGGGGAAGCTGGAATCGGGAATTGAGATTTCAAGCTCACTTCAATGGGAGAGTTCTTCCGGATTTCAGTCAGGGCCAAATCAATTCATGGATCGTTTATTTGGACCCGAAACCACCACACCTATACATTTGGTTGACAGAAATATATCCATTTCTGAAATTGATGGTTTGAGTGAGAAGAAAAAGAATTCTAATGAACAGTTTGAGAATGCTTCTTCCATTGGTTTATCGATTTCTTACGCCCTGGAGGATACTGAAACAGGAGTGAATTATGGTGGACTGAAGAAAGTTAAAGTTAATCAGGTTAAGAACCCTGAGAATGTATTGCATTCATCTAATGTGATTTCCATGGAGCAGACATTCCGAAGGGAGGATGAAAATACCTTTATATCCATGGGACAACCTTTTGGTAAGGAAGGTGGAAACGTCACATTGATGGGTCATTCCTATGACATCGGAGAATCAAATAGCCAATCTATGGGATCAACATTTGGGAAAGGCCTTGAGAATACTGTCTCAATGACTCACTCCTATAATAAAGGGGAAAACAACACTATATCATTTGGTGAATATCAAGATGAATCTGTAATGGAAGCTCTGGCTAGGCCAATTAGTAGCTATAGCTTATTGTATGAAGAATCTTCAGCACAAATGTCAGAAATGCCTAGTAAAAAGGAGGTTGATGTCGTAAATGGAAACACTAATCTGACCGTTTCTCAGACTCCTAAACCCAAAATTGATTCTACATCTAAGAATAAGTCAGAGACGCGACCTGCAAGGAAAGAAGCACCAAACAGCTTCCCATCCAATGTAAGGAGCTTAATAGCAACTGGTATGCTTGATGGAGTGCCAGTGAGATATATTTCTGTCTCAAGGGAGGTAATTTTCTCAAATAGTTTGTTCTTTGTTGTTTGTAGCTCACCATTCTTCTTTAATAGCTTATAAGTATATCTTCCTTGTAATTAGGAGCTTCGTGGTATAATCAAAGGCTCTGGCTATCTTTGTGGATGTCAGGCTTGTAACTACTCTAAGGTAAGATTTTGATCTTATCCTCGTTTCTTACGTAGCATGCTTGATATAAAGTACATACAATGACCAAATATGACATATTTCCACTGTGATCCGTTATATGGATAATATTTATGTACACCAGTTGCACCATGTAACTCAAGTATATTTTAAAATGGTATTAGTTGGTTACAACTGTTCTCACTTAACAATGTTACTTGTGCACCAGCTGCACAGTGCAGCTGTGGCACTCAGGTTTTACTCCTGCTATATGGATCATCATCACATGTGCTCTTATTAATATTGAAATACCGTGATCATGTTTGTTTTATTTTATTTTTTCCAAAAGGCACTCAATGCGTATGAGTTTGAGCGTCATGCTGGTTGCAAGACAAAGCACCCGAACAACCACATATACTTTGAGAATGGAAAGACGATATATCAGATTGTTCAGGAGTTGAGAAGCACCCCGGAAAGTCTGCTATTTGATGCAATTCAGACAGTAACTGGCTCTTCTATAAATCAAAAGGCCTTTCGCACTTGGAAAGGTAGTGAGATTCACACATCATATCCAAATTTGTACCAAAAAATGGAATCTTATATCTGTTTTTACTTATTTCTTCCTTTTCATCATGATAGAATCTTTCCAAGCAGCAACTCGGGAGCTTCAACGTATATACGGGAAGGAAGAGCTCAACCTATGAGAATACTTCTTGTTGTGGGTGCACAATTTAAATGTAGGACGGTATAGAGTCTTTCATCTGTAGGCCAAATAGTACAATCTGGTAATTCATGTTTGGATTTGCCAACTTTATCATCCAAAATCAACGACTTGTAAAGTGTTTGGTGTCGAATGTATGAAATCTGTTGACAACGCTCTGAAACAAGTGTAACCATCGGTGTTGTAGTGCCTGGGAGAAAAACGCTTTCGGACTACATTCCCGCACTTCTCGTATTTTTGCTGCATTTCTCATTTTTCTTTTTCAGATGTTCACTTGTGCTTAACTGCTTTAAATATTCTAACAGGAAGTTTTGCACTGTGTCTGAATATCATGTACATAATACATATTGCTAAAAAGTTTTATCATCGAAGAAATGTGCTTCAATAACTGAATTTAAACATTAGGGAAATATGAAACCTGCGTGGATAAATTTTAAAGGGACAAATAGAGGGTAAGGAAAGCCCCAAACTCTACTAAGTTCAAATAAACAAACCTATATCATTAGCACAGTAACACAATGAAATTCTAAGAACCAGCAAATCTTTTCACCAAATAGCTTCTTTTTTTTTTCTTCATAACGACATAGCACCTGCTTAAGCGTACTCCTCCACTTGATATTTTCGGGATGTTCAAGAACCACAGCAAGCGGACTTCTGGGCGAGTTGGCCTGCTCCACCAGCTGCATCGGGTTGGTTGATTTTAATAGTTGTGGGCTGCAATCAGACTAAAGAATCAGTCATCTACGTAAAATCTGACTTTAGAAGCTCTAACTGTGCACACATTCAACAAATTGATCAAAATCATGGCTAAATTGACAAAGCCTTGTACAAATAAACGAGGAGATTTCCTTACCTCTGCTTTGGTGTCTGTATCTGAAAGCCTTTGCTTTATATCACGGGCTATTGAAAAGAAGACTTCTTCCACATTAAGATTTGTTTTTGCACTCTGCAGCAAATGGTATATACATATCATTTACTACATGTGTATCAAATGTAATTCTTTCCTCTAGAAGATATATGCAAGTACTTACAGTTTCAAAGAATTTGATCCCGTACTCATCAGCCAGTGCTTGACCCTTGGCTGTAGGCACAGCCTGCACCATGTGCACAACAGAAATTACATTCAGTAATTTTCAGAATAACAAATTTGAAATCTAGGGTCACTGTAAAGAAAAAGTAACGGAGGTATTTCTGAATTGAAATCAAACAAAAACTTATACTTAGGGTATGTTTGGTTCGTAAGATAAAAGCATCTATCCGTAAAAAACATGCATGTTTTTTACGGATAGATACTGTTAGGATTTCCAAGGTGGCAAGTCCACCCATCACTAAAGTCTATGCACGGAAAATGAAGCATCAAGAAAAGAAGTAATTTCAAGAGTTGAATTGATTCAATGAATGTTGAATCAATTTAATTTATCTCTGAAATTTATATTGACTCATTTATTTCTTATTTATTACTTAATTAGCCCAAGAATTTCAGATTATATATAATGATTGTAAGCCCTTTGGATTATTATGAAAAATATTGATATTGAGATATCATCTCTTTACAGTGTATGCTGATTACTAGGGTAATCTAAGAACATTTTCTTAGGTTTCTAGGATTCTAAGTCACAGATTCTATCAGATACTTTTATCTTACGAACCAAACATACCCTTAGTGTAAATTTTATTCTATCCAAAGAGTTTGATATTTTGATTTTAAGACATAATATCCAAGAGTGTTAATTATCGTTCTCAAGATGTTAGGAATATAAGCTAGGGAGCCCTAACTTAACCCAAAACCATGGTCAAAGAGGTCAAGGATTGACTCCCACTTATATACCCTTCCAAAATTTCTTGTGGATCCGATGTGGGATTGTAACACAAGAAGTCTCTTAATTGAAGATGAAACATGTGCTTGACTCTAAAAGGGAAATGTTTTTTTGAGTTTTCACCATTCTACTAAAGCTTGAACTATTTTGTTTCATTGGAAAAGAATAATAGAGCATTAATACCCTGAATTTTAGATAATAAGCATGCCAATTATACAGTACATAAGACAAAGATACCCCTAAATCAGAACTAACAAATAACCACACATGAAAAGCGAAGTTAAGTGAAGGAGAAATTACCCTTTTGCTTTCATCCATGTCAGCTTTGTTTCCTACCAATATCTTGTTGACATTGTCAGAAGCGTGTTGTTCAATGTTTCTAATCCAGTTCCTAATATCTGTACATACAAGTAAGCAACCAAATTATCAAATCACAAACATTTTATCAGGAACCATTACTATCAAACATCATCCTGGTAAAAAGAAACACGAGTCAAAAAAGAACAAAGGAAAAAACCAATAAAGATATTGGCAGACTGACTCTTTTTATTTCCATCTGGATGTTTCTTATGACTCCAAAGATGACTTGTCGACATTCCACAGAGGAGATAATTTAAAAGTCACAAGATGGGTCATTGCCTTTTGAACAAAGAATGTATACATGTATGACCATGGAATGGGTAGAGGGTATCTTCTGAATGAAGAGGGGGTTGAGAGGAAATGTGGAAGAGTTTCACCCTGAGAGACTACACTAAGAATCATAACAAATGAGATGATGCAAAGCAAAAATAGAAAAACCTTACTGTTGAAGGACGATTCATCTGTAACATCATAAACCAACAATATGCCCATGGCTCCGCGATAATAAGCTGGAAAAAGAAGATTAAAAAAATTGACTATGAGAACTATAGCATGATGAACATGTATATTCATGTGAACAATAACTAAATGATAAAACAGTATAAACTGTGAAATTCCATACAAGCATACATAGAGTAAAGTGTTTTTTTAACATTAAAATGGAAAAGAAGACGAGTACCAGCTGTTCTTTTTTCTCCAGAAAGAATGTGACTCCTCTTTTGTAATAAATGATTTACAAATCATAAATGTCTTTCCAATCTACTATTCTGAGAGTAGATGTTTGACTTCAGTGATTATACATTTTTATATGAGAAAAAAAAATATATGTTCTTAGAGAAGCATGGGAATGCAGAGGGGTATATAATTGGACATTTTAACTTTTCTTTCACTTTTAACAGTAAGCAACAATGACTGAAAACTAGAATATTGATACACTTGAAGTAAAAGGCCAAATTGATAAAAGAATTCCATAATTTAAGGCAATGTCTACTGCCCTTTCAAATTTCTTCTAATTTCCCTTCCTGATCGGTATCCACAAGATCATAAGAAAATATACAAAAAAATCAAATTTATCTTGAAGACGACCTAAAAAACGGAAAATACCTGTAGTGATGGTACGAAATCGTTCTTGGCCAGCTGTATCCCAAATTTGAAGCTTGATCCGTTTTCCATCAAGTTCAACAGTTCTTATCTTAAAATCAATTCTACAGATGAAAATTTACATCTTAAATCAGAAACAAAATCAAGTGTCCATAGGTGTTTCACAATTAAAATCTTACCCAATGGTGGTAATGAAACTAGTTGTGAAAGAACCATCAGAGAATCGCAAAAGTAGACAACTCTTGCCCACACCTGCAGGTAAAACACCGAGGTAAGGCAAAAAGAAGTATATCCTTTTCAAATTTAATGTCCCTATGCGGAAAAAACATATATTATTCTAATATTCAATAACAGTTAAATTCCTCGCATGGAAGGTCGCCAACAATGTGAAATTTTGTGAATAATGCCTATTGTGCAGAAAAATATAAACATAAAGAATAATGTGTTTAAAATGGAGATGAATGTTAGTGTGAATAATGTCAGTTATTAATACAACGAGCAGTAAAATTTACAAAGCCGAATTTTTTTTCTTTTTTTCCCAATAGAAACTTAATTCTGTAAGGTTCTCAGGGCCTACCCACAACTATCAAATGCACCTCAACGTCTGCTCCTAGAGTTATTAGTCGTAGTTGCAGCCATAGAGATAAGAATCCTGGACATTTAAGTCCCTTTATCATCTCCACACTAACTTACCCCAACAAAGTAAATTATATTTTAATGAAGATTCGTATCAGCAAGGTCAGATCTTCAATACATTCTCAGTTTCTCACTGATTTCTGATTCAGTTTTTCTACATTTATTCTCAATGCATAAATAATGACACATACAAAATGTTGAAAACCAAGTCATTGCATGTCCATAATCTTCCACTAGTGCTAGTCCAAATTTGGTCATGAGAATAATCCTTGTACAACATGTGTTGCAAGAAACATAATTGGGCCGCAACACAGAAGGGTCATTTACATATTTACTTCAAAACTAGCACATAATTTTCTTACTTCAGCATTATTACCAGAATATCCCACAAGCACAGGATTGATGATGATGATGATATTGAGAGCTCATGCCATAATACAAGGTATAACATTCATGAAATAGGTTGCATGCTATTTGTTGGCAGTGTTAAAGGTCAGTTATCATCATGCATGGCAAATGTCATAACTATATAATGGAAACCACATCGAGCTCAGCCCATTGGTCATTGTTTCATAATACTCTGCTTGGACACAATACTATAATAGTTATTGTAAAGTAGAAGAGTATACATAACCCTCATCGGACACCTTAAAGCTTGAAAACCCCAGTGAGAAAAGGCAAAAGCCAGTTAGAAGGGAAAGAAGCGCATAACTCAAATCCAGCCATGTACACATACAGCTTTACATAAAAGGAAACCAGAAGTTTCAAACTACATGTTACAGTTAAGCATAAGTCAAAGACTTGAAGCACCCAAAGGCCATGAGAATACCTAAGCATACCTAAAAGACAGTAAAATCAATTTAAAATAGTTTAAACCATGGTGAATGATAAAAAACGTAAAAGGCCAATATTCAAACAGATTGATGTTGTCTGATTCTAACAGCTGGACCTTATAGGAAGCGCACACTCAAAACTCTATCTGCTCATGCAGCTCATCATATGATCATAGGCAACGGAAATATTTTTTTTGGCAGTAATTGCAGTTTTCATGGTTAACTTATTTTAATTGTTTGGCAATGTTATTAACAATGTCCAGCATGGTACAGGTTCATAGAAACACATGTAATCACTCTCTCGATATACAAAGGCAATATACCTTATGAAGGGGCATAACATAATTAACATTATGTTCCACATAGTAAGTTTTAGCAAGGAATGCTTTTTCGTCAATCTCATCCAAGGACATCAGGCAAACACATAACCAGCATATGATTGCTGATGTTGTCATTCATACAGATACAGGTTTTGTTTACATGCACACTAGACCAGAAAAAACACAACAATCAAAACCAACCTGCCTTACTTCTTAAGTGAAGCGAAAGATGACTTCATCACAATGCTTTTAAACATATAGAAAAGTATAGTCCGGTGACAATGCAAAAGGAGACAATATCACCCCCAAAAAAGAAAAAGAGAAAAAAACAAGGATATCACAAGGCAACCTCAGTGCAAACACAACCTAGAAACAGTTGCTAATACCAAACCTGTACAATAGCCAATACAGTAAATGGTATATTCACGATTAGCAAGTTTCTAAGTTAACGGCCCATATGACAAGCAAACAACCAACGAATGCAAATCATCACATGATTAATTTAACAAAGAAAAAAAACCATTCATTTCATACAATTTGGCATTTACCACATGTATTCACAGAAAATATTACAAATCTAGTTGACATGCAGTAAATTAACCACGTACAAAATTATTCGCCTACAGATCCGAGCAAAAACAAACTTTTCCAAACATCGAATTAACGCGTGAATGCCCTAAAAGAAGAACATTAAAACACCAAAGATAAATGTTTACAACGGAAACAATAATATCGGTTGTACGGAGAAGCTTACCGCTATCGCCTATGAGGAGAAGCTTGATTAGGTAATCGTAATCTGCTCGCGCTCTCGCCGGTGGTGCGGCCATTGACCTATCAATCCAATATCTTGCAAATGCCTAGAAATTACCTTCTCACTGCTCAATCTCAGGTCCGTAGTAGATTGAACACGAATTATTCGCAGATCTGCATCAAATTAAGATCATCACACACGTATAGTCGCGCACATACACAGAGAGAAGGGGGGGGGGGGGGAATACTTGCAAAATACGTATATGTACAGAGATACAATACGATAGGTCAATATTGTAGAGACGGGACAGATTGGCAGCTTTTGTAATTAATAATTTTAGAGAGAGAAAAAAAAACCAGTTGGGGGACAGAGGTTGACAGGTTCGCCGTCCGATGGTTGCTAATATGGGCACCTTTTGTGTCGAGTGCACTCAGGGGAATAATATATGACTCATATTCCATTATAAAAATATGAAAATATAAATATAAATAGTTCGATGCACTATTGTAGTTCCATATATTAAGACTCCATAAATCAAAATTTGAAATATTTATTTATAGAGTAAGTACTGTGTGACACGAACATGAGACTCGCAGTAATAAAAAGTTATTAATTTTAAAATGTAAGAAAATTTTAATTGAAAGTGATAGTCAATTTTAATAAATATATTATTAATTTTATTAAAATTTATTATTTTTTTAAATGATAACTTTTTAGTAATAAGTGACAAATCTCATTAATAAGATGACTCATATAAAAGTTTTTCTAATTCATATACATTTCCCAACAATGTATTTTTGACCATTTTGAAATTAATTGAGGATTAAATTATATATCAAAATGTTCTCTCTAACCCTATATTATTTTATTTCGATATATGACGTATAATAGTTTGGAATTAAAATATAAATGAAAAATCTCAAGTACAAATCACAACTTAAAAAATAAGGTCCTCAAAATCATACGCTAGTCACACATGGTAAAATTTTGAATGCAAATTCATAAATAATTGATGTGTTAAAAAATTTGGTCACGGTCCCACCCATACCTTCTTCGAGTGTCTCCTTGTCAACATGCATGCTGCTTTATTCCCCTCCCAATAAATTGTTGGAATTTAGAGGCACGTAATACACGTAAAACATGCGCAGCGGAAAAACAGTTCACCAACAACGAACAACAATAGCATAATTGAATAACGGGATACGTAAATAGTGATCTTACAGTAATTCGTAGCAGAAATCTTATACTATGGTATCCACGTAACACTCGTTCACAGATCTACAGTATCCTGCCAGCCTCGAACCAAGAGATGGATTTGCTAGGAAAATCATAAGTCTAGGTTTTATGGAGAAGTAATACTGTAGTATTATCTTGTGTGTTTGGAATTTCCCATGATCCAGTATATATAGTGGAGACCTGGCTTAAGTCTTAAGCAGACCCAAATCAAAATAAATCTGTAGAGATATTATTTCTATATACACAAATCTTGTATTTAGAAACAAATCTGCAGAGACTTTATTTCCCTATATATAAGATCCTACAACAATATTCCATAATATTATTGTTGGGAAATCTTTATTTAATTAAATCCAATTTAATTAAATAACTGTTGATAGAATTTACTAATCGATGTTTGTTTATGTGGCTTTACGACATATTAATCCTATCAAACAATGATCTTTGAATTAATGTTCTTGGGGAGGGAGAATAGAGAGTTTAGAGAGAGAAATATTGTATTGATTGTGTCAGAATCCCCTGAATAGTACAAGAGAGGTTTTATTTATAGGTGTATGAGTGTGAGATGGCACCTTACGAGCCTATGCGGCTTCCGGTGTTGACGAGGGTTCCTTACCCTCGTCTTGGTCTCTCACACTGCTTCCTTTATCATGCCTCGTCCTACTACTATGCCTTAGATTGGATGGGCCTCATTAAAAACCTCGCCGTAAACCACCCTTGTGGATAAACCGGACGGAGGGAAAAAGAGCGCATCATCGGGGTCCTATTTGACTAATAGGCGAGCTCATTGGTGAGCTCGGAGGTGGGCTTCAGTGGTTTGGGCGAGCTCTGGTGCCTTGCTTGGCTTACTGACGTTATGAGATGATGGATCTCGGCGAGGCCTTCCTGGGGATACCAGGCGAGCTCTGGGCGAGTTCTAGGACGACAGAGGCGAGCCTTTTTGGGCGAGCTACGCAGGTGGGCTATCCCCATGCGGGCGAGCTCCGCACCTCTACGGATCCGGGTGAGTCCTGACGACCTGCCAAACCTTGGCGATTATTCATATACTAATTATGTTAGTTCGTCAGTCCAACAATAACTTTAATTAATTCTAAATTAATTAATCAATTAATAATAATTGATTCTAAATTAATATATTATTAATTTCTCCATAAATTAAATATCTATGTCCAATATGATATTTAATCAACTGCTCTAATTTGTATACAACTGTTACTTGTTGTGTGACTCATAGGCCCTCGTATATCAAGCGATTAGTCAAACTAACGGTCTTAATTGAACCCTAGACAATAAATCAGACAATCTCAATATACGAGGTACGTTGCGAAGAATCTGCAACTACCTGCAATATGTAGGCTATCGTGATATCTTCCTTTCATTCACGAATACTCGATTAAGCCTTGAACTTGATGAAATGTCTATTCAAATTGCTTAATCATATTATCTCGAATCATTAATTGATCAAGTAAATCACACTTAGCCACGAAGTCTAAGCTGATGCTCGTCAGCCGACGACTTGGATCCAATTATGATGAGAACATGAGTATTCTCTCTAAATCCACATTGAGGAATGAATCTTATTCCTGGCTCAACTACCACGCACATGCATTTCGTGATGAACCCAATCCAAGCCATATCTACCCATGGAAGGGTCCAAGCGTCGGTCATGGTCAAAGTTCATCACTCCACACATGTCGTGCGTATTGACCTCAAGTCAAAGGAGTTTCACGTCGCTCCCACTAACCGAGACACACGTAGACACATGTAATGTGGAATTACATCAAAATGTTTCTCGGATGGGTATACCAATACCCTCTAAGGTATCTGTGCATCCATCATGAGATACCTAGTATCTCGTAGTAAGTGAGATCTTACTACACTCTCTAAGAGTATGATGCAGATCGCACACCAATCTCCATTGCATCATCAATATCCCATTCTTGATGATCCTTGATCGGGGCTATTTGAGAATCATGCTTAGGTCATCTGAGTTCCCACTCACTCAATGACAGCAATGATTCAGGGGAACACAAATAAAAATATATGCAAACAATCAAATATTATATTCGAATAAGTATGATGCCAAATATTTAATATTAAACAAACAATAATATTAAGCATAAAACTGAATATCATCTTAGTATTATGTCCTTTCAATAGATTGTCTCTAGGACACTAACACTAACATAAATATGTGAGAAACGGACGTTCATAGAGTTAAACATGTGTTTTACCACGGTCCATCGTGTTCTAAGTCGCCAAGGTATGATTAGTACCTCTTTACGCATTGTCTTCACCTTCCACAAAGAGTCTAATTCCAACAGAGATTTATCCAACCCCTATCAGCCAACTCAATGCAAGGTAAATACCAGCCAGTTCCGCCTCTAAAGATCAGCTCTCTCTAAAGAAACCATGTGAATTCCAAAAGACAACTCCCACATAAGTTGCATTTGGAGGTGAACTAGTAACTCTATCCATATTAACCTTCACCCAACCAACAAGATGGAGCTGCCACCTTCCAATTACAATAACGGACGTAGCTCGCGGGTATAAAGACACCCCAAGTTGTCTAGTCATCACCAACTCATCCACATACCCATTCGACTGCCTAGAGCTGTTAAACAAAATGAGTAGCTCGTGAGCTCAACTTGGCTTGACTCGACTCAATGTGTTAAACGAGTCGAGCTGAGCTAAAAAAAATACTCGTTTGCTAAATGAGATCGGCACGACTCGATTCAGTGGCTCGCGAGCTGCTCGATAGGGTATAAAATTATAATATTTTACATAATAATACAATTCTAATTCTCATACTGATGAATTAATGATATTTTTATCTTTATTGAAGTATGCGAATGTAAATATATTGAATTATAGAGTTGTTGATATAGTATAAGTTAAATATATTTTTTCATGATATTCAACTTCAACTCGAGCTTTACTCATAAATTTTGAGCTCAAGCTTAATTTAAGCTAAACGAATTAAGCCTAGCTCAATTTCAAGTCAAGTCGAGCTCAATTTCTAGCTCGTCTTTCTTAACAAGACGAGCTTGATAAACTTAACGAGTGGAGTCGAGCCGAGCATGCACTACTCGGGCTCGCTCGGCTCATATAACAACTCTACGACTGCCTGTTGACCATGACTGAAGAAGCCTCATTAACTTGGAGATTACTCCTTCTCCAAATACTCTAAATAATTGTTAAGAAAGTAAGTTGTCATAGTTTTCTCAAATTGAGAGGAGAAATTTAAAAAGGGACACTTAGACCACTAAATAAGGAAGACCCTCGTTAAAGCAAATCCTGACATGAAAAATCTGAGTGAAAAAGCTCCAAACTGTTGAGCAAAGGGACAAGTCAATAACATATGAGACTGTGTCTCCTAGGGGTTACAATCCCAAAGCAATGCAACCAATCAAACATTGGAATCTTTACGTGCACTGCCCGCCAAACCAAAGTAGACCTACACTGTGGAAAATATGAATTCCATAGCCAATCATACAAAAAGACAATAGGGACTAGGACTCGCAAGACTTCAAATGCTATTGGAGATGTGAACTCCCCAGAAATCGTATTAGCCCATAATAAAACATCCCCTCCCAACCACAACCACCACCCCAGGATAATCAAGCACGAAAGACGTGTCAAAGTGCCAACAACCAACATAGTAAAAGTCTCCAATTTGTCCCACCAGAGTGCGAGCTACATGCATCGGAATATATGATTTTCCATTAGAATGAGCACCTTTTGCAAATAAAATTCAAATATATATATAAACAATAGTTTGGGTAAAATAGTAATTTTAATTTTTTCGTCTATTTTGTTTAGTATTCCTAAAAAAGTGTCTATGCACAAATTTTAAGACATTGATTATGTCATCTGCATCAAAAGAGTTAGATTAATCATTAATTATTCTTTATATGTTATAAGTATTTATAATGTCTTATTTTTGTACATAAGAAGTTTTCGGATTTTTTAGTGTGTTTTGTTAATGGATAATGTTAATTATCACAAAAAATGACATTTGAATTTATAAATAGTAAAAGAAATTTATTCCATTTTGGTTATTACTTATTTTGTAATTATTTCTGCAATAAATTATTTTTATTATAATTGTCTTTTGAGTAAAAAATTAAAATAACACTCGAATTTATTTGGCCTTGAAAAGAAAATCAGATTTTCCTTTAGATAAATTCAACAGCTTTTTTCTAAACAATATAACAACTTTAAGTAAATTAATAATTTTCACTAAATTTGTATTATTAATGTTATTGTTTTAACATTGTATGTTTGACATTTATTTATAAATATAAAACTTAGAAGTTTGTAAAAACACACTAACACATATTCATGTTGAATAGATCAACTTAATTCACTCGTTTCCAAAAAAAAAAAAAAAGACTTTGATATCAATCTATTAATCTTTTCTCTCTCTTCGTTTTACCCATATTTTCAAAGTCCGATAACATTTTCATTTCAAAGTTATTTTTAGTATATGCAAAGTTTTGTATAAAAATTATTCATAATAAGATTATCATAAAATTATTTTATAGTATTAAATATTTGATCCAATGTATCAAGAATTTCATCAGAAGTACAAAAAAATTGAGGTCAGTAGTATTATATTTTAATTATTTTTAAAAAATTTATCCAAAATTTTAAATTTATGATGAATTTCTTAATACTTTTGATCAAATATTAGATACTTTAAAATAATTTCATAATACACTTATTAAATCATTTTAAAACAACGATTTTTAATTTGACATACATAACAATTAAATATTTAAAACATAAAAACTCAAATATAAAATATATTTCCCTCCGTTCCACTACATGTTGCTCATTTTGTCATTTTCGTCTGTCCGACTATATGTTTCTCATTTATTTTTTTTACCTTTTTTGAAAACTACTATTCATTTTTTTACTATTATTTTCATTATTTTTTTACACTATGTTGTTATCGATTTATCAGGCTTTATGAGTGGATTTAATGTGGCTATAGGGGTATCCCGATAAATGGATAAAAACGATAAATGTAAGTAAAACACCAGCACTGTGGGAAGAGTTTGAGAGCTCCTCCCTTGAATATGGTGGCTTTGAGTGCTCACAAGAGAGGCCCCTAGCCTGTGTATATAATCTTCTTTGAATCCGAATCCAAGTCCTTTACAAATGAGGATGATTCCCTCTATTTATAGAGAGTCAAACATAAAAGAATGAAAAGTCCTATTTGCCATTCACGTTTGGGCTATTAAAAATAAGTATAAACATGTCCTACATTATTACATTAGGGAAATTCGGCCCATTTAGTGTTAAATCTGGGTTCCGATAGACTCCAGTGTGGAGGCCCAAATTCATATAATTCTAGTCACAACAATAGCCCCCAAGATCGGGCTTTGACTTAAGTCGGAGCTCGATCTTAAAGTAGTGTTTTCCTCTGTACCCTCATTTTCCACCGGGCTGAGAGTTTCGCTTTTAGCCCCCGAGCGGGCTAGCAGGATGAATTCGATACATCAATAGGTCTTTGATAAGGTGCCTCATCGGAAAGACAGATGAAACATGTCTGTAGAAGACGCATCGCCTGAGAATGCGGAATAACCATGCCTTTTAAGGCGCATTGCCTGAGAAGGCAGAATAATCATGCCGGTTAAGGCGCATCGCCTAAAAAGACGGGGTAATCATGCCTTTAGAAAGCCGCATCGCCATTTAAAGCGGCCTTCAAGAATCGAGATTTTGAGAAGGCGCATCTCTATTTAAAGCGGCCTTCAAGAATCAAGATTTCGAGAAGGAGCATCGCCACTCAAGGCGGAAACATGCTTACGAGAAGGCGCATCGCCATTTAAGGCGGGATCATGCCTTCAAGAATCGAGATTTCGAGAAGACGCATCGCCACTTAAGGCGGAATCAAGCTGTGGGCTTGCATGACTGTTGCTCGGCTAGAGACGTTATTTCTTGAGCGCAAGTCGTTTTGATAAATTGTTTGCTTTTCGAGAAAAGGTTTATACGTTTTCCACGTTTTACTCGTTAGACTTTGTATGTTAACATTTTTTTCTCTAAAAATTTCCCATAAGAGAGATAATTAGCTCGTCAAGGGACTTTATGAGGAATTACCCTTTGTGAGATGATTAAATCGATGAGGGTGTTTAAAGTCGTTCCTCGCTAACTTAGTACAAGCTCGTGCGAGGAAGGTTGTGTCTCGCTATCTTTCGAGAAGGATCGCACGAGAGTTTTTGCTCGCTAACCTTTAAGAAGGCTTGTGTGAGAGATATTGCTCGCTAACCTTAAGAAGGCTTGCGCGAGATATGTTGCTCGCTAACCTTTAAGAAGGTTTGCGCGAGTTTGATAGAGACTTGCTAGCTCGTGGAGCTTCGACGCAAGATTTTCGAAACTTGCTTGCTCGATGAGCTACGATGCAAAATTTTTGGGACTTGCTTGCTCGAGGAGCTACGACGCAAGATTTTCGTGACTTGCTTGCTCGATGAGCTACGACGCAAGATTTTTGTGACTTGCTTGCTCGAGGAGCTACGTCGCAAGATTTTCGTGACTTGCTTGCTCAATGAGCTACGACGCAAGATTTTCGTGACTTGCTTGCTCGATGAGCTACGACGCAAGATTTTTTTACTTGCTCGCTCGAGGAGCTACGTCGCAAGATTTTCGTGACTTGCTTGCTCAATGAGCTACGGCGCAAGATTTTCATGACTTGCTTGCTCAATGAGCTACGGCGCAAGATTTTTATGACTTGCTTGCTCGATGAGCTACGACGCAAGATTTTCGTGACTTGCTTGCTCGATGAGCTACGTCGCAAGATTTTCGTGACTTGCTTGCTCGATGAGCTACGGCGCAAGATTTTCGTGACTTGCTTGCTCGATAACCTACAACGCAAGAATTTTGTGACTTGCTCGCTCGAGGAGCTACGTCGCAACATTTCGTGACTTGCTTGCTCGATGAGCTACGACGCAAGATTTTCGTGACTTGCTTGCTCGATGAGCTACGACACAAGATTTTCGTGACCTGTGGCGCAAGATGTTATAAAGAGTACTCTTGCGAGAATGGAAAATTTTTCATTTTTGTTCACACGAGATTTTTATGCACCCATCAGGGTTTTAAAAACATGATCTATTAAAAAATGTTTGTGACATGTGAGCATGCAAATAAATTCAAATATTTTTCTCTGAATCAAGCTAATGTGTTCTTATAGAGAATAACATTTTTGACTTGTGAAATTCAAAGCATAAACAAATATTTTTGTTTTGAATTTTCTAAAATATTCTCGAGGTATGTGGACCATAAGCCCTCGACTTTTAATATGCTTAAATAAATTAGTGCGACATACTAAAAGGAAAAAAATTGAGAATAACCTGATTTTCATTGGGCAAAAAGCATTGCTCGAATATATTACGATATCACTGATGATGTTCTGCACGCCCTTGTGATTTTCCTCGTCTTTGCAAGATATTAAACTCGTGAAGCACTTTAATCTAGCTTGAATCTTTCTGCTCAATAAGTCTAGGCACTTGATTTTAGCCAAAGAGGTGGAGAATAATTTCTGGCCCAATTGCTAAAATAATTAATCCATATATTCCTTCAAAAGAAGCCCAGCAGCTTTAAAATCAGCCAAGACATAATAGAGTGCCAACTATAGCCTGAGAACTCTGGCCCATCAGCTGTAGAGAGCCCAAAACCAAGCCCTAAATTCCCAAATGCCTAGATGCGACAAAACCACAGCCGAAAAAAATTCTGGCCATGAAGATGAAACCGGGCAGCGGCACCCGATTACGGGGGGGAGCTGACGTGCTCGGAGGCAAAGAAACTGACTTTGTTTCTCGGTGGTGCCCAAAAAATTTCGACTGGTAAGGGCCGAGCAAAAAATTATTTCGGCGATCAAAATAGCAAGATGTCCCCTGCTCCGAGCAAAGTCGATCTTACTAGTGAACAAAACTGTTCGCAAATGGTGGAACGAGCGAGGAGGGCCCCTCGGCCACTAGGTCGATGATCCGAAGCGGGGGGTGAGGTCGCGAGGAAGAGGTGGTTGGTGGTTGCTCGTGAAGCCTGGGACCGAAGGCGAAGAGGTGGGATCCAGCGTTGAGCCCGATGTGCGGGGAGCGGGGAAGAGCGAGGCTCTTGCAGACGGTTACCCGGCGGCGAAAAGCAAGAAGCGACGGTTGATGCTAGGCGACCATAAGTTTTGGGATTGTTGAGATCATGTCTCTCAAGGCTGCAGATGGACTGGAGGTGCTCCCAGCTCTGTCCCTTCACACTCGTTGACCTTTGTGTTTGCACTTTTCTCACCCGGTCCCAACGGTCACGTCACCTTACCAACCAAATTGAGTCGGCTTCAATCATGGAGATCCTTTTTTTTTAAGACAGCAGGATTAATGGGCTTAAATGATGTTCTTATGCGCCGTTTGTGGTATGATAGAGGAGCGTTGGTAATCTTCTTCCATTATTCCGTATCTTTCTCTTTTTCTTTTGATGCAGGGAATTTGATTTGCAAACGAGTCCAGATTTACGGCAGAGGCAGTGTGTTTTATGTCGTGGCGACGCTGATTGAAGGTTCTTGCCGGAAACAGAAACAAAAACACCACAACTACCACCAGGTCGTGCTGGTGCCGTCTCATGTTTTAATAACAGTTCCCCTGGGTTTCTCAAAGCTTGGATCTTGATATTAAATGGCGTCAACTGGAATACTTAGTAAAACAAAATTGCAGCCATATTATAAAACGGTATGAATATATTCTTATTCTTTCACTGTTGAGCATCGATGAAAAATTCTGGAAAGGCATATATAAGTGTGTATATGAACTGGTCTTTTGTGCGAACCTTTACAGTTTTATACAAAAATATCTTGAAGAACTTAGATAAAGAAGAAAAAA
>JAPKLY010000291.1:557571-601981 GCA_026898435.1 Prunella vulgaris
GGGGGGCAGACCCTGACACACAAAATCGCAAAAAGCTTGAATTCATACTGATCACAAGCATCTGGCAAAGGAAGCTTTGGCCAGATTGATAAAGAGCAGTTAGCTGGTGGTCTGACTCAAGCAGGCAGCTCGAGGTCAGGATGCTCACGATGTGCGTTTTGAACAAATTATGAATGCTATTGACGGTCTTTTTGGAGAAAGTTGCAGTCTAATTGAAATATGAAGTGGCTGCAGAGGGCCAAAATGCGCTCCAGATAGAGCCCCGACTCTACTGGTCGAGCATACTCTTTGTGCAGAGACAAAATGGCATTGTACGATGCATGTACGTCCAGCACTTGAGAGAGTGAGGCCCCGAAAGACCACGCACAGAGGGACCAGAGTATGCATCAGAGATGCTCCTCCAGAGGACGTCATGTACGATCCGGAGGGCAACAAAGTGGATGCACTCGGTAATACCGGGACTGCATTTTATGTCCACCTGAGGGATGCAGATATGCTCCCGAGGACGAAGTGAACGCTTCCTGATGGCCCATTTCCACGCGAGCGTCTTATTTGTTTTGTGCCCAGAAAGAGGCGAAGCGAAGCGAATTAAAGACCCAGAGACGTGGACGATATATAACGATTAGACATAAATAGCATCTCATTAGAGTTCACTAAAACAAAACAAGTAAATCAGAACAACATCCTGATCAGAAGAATAAAAGGAGCCACAAAAGGAGGCAAAACTGACCTCTACAATACTTCAGACACCAGGCAAACAATACAATAATGCTAAAGCGAACAAGCCTAAACAGTTGGGGGCACATTCACCAGCGGCAGGAGTAATCCATCCTTTAACCAGAGTGAATGGTGACATCTCAGGTGGCTAAATCTCATCCATCAGTATGAAAGAAGCAGGGCCCGATATTACAACGAAAGTCGCAAAGCAACCAAGTGGAAGCGCTCGCCAAGAAATCATACCTTGAATATTCCAGCAAAACACGAAGGGTCTCCGGAGAGATCGAAAAGCTACAAATGTATCTACTTGCAGGTACAAAGAAACACAAGAAGACAATGCTCACTCAACCCGCACAAATAGAGCAACGAACGCAGGCATTCAAAATAACCCACGGGTATCTGGAAGGATTGCACGGTACTATTTTTTCCCTACGACCGGTTTATCCACAAGGGTGGTTTACGACTAGGTTTTTAATGAGGCCTGTAGCGTCCTTCTATGTATTCGTTACACGATTATAGAATCCTGTAAAGCCACATCTGATGCATCTATGCATAAGTACAAGGAAATACAAGCACAAAGAAACCAACGAAGCGGAAGACAGATCAATTCAAGCCCAATCTACTTCCTTGCACTTGAGAAATCTTGTGAAGATCCAAATAGCCTGACGCTCGTTATCTATCCAACAATTCAAACAAACGTCAGGCTAGGGGGCAACTGTTAATGAAATAATCGACATGCGTGCTTAAGGAAGTAATTAAACAAGTCCGGATTGACGTGTCCAAGAGAATTGATCAAGCACGAAGAAAGAACCAGATCGAAGAATGCTCTGACGAGTCAACAGTTGTTAAGCTGGTGACGAGTCAGCAGCTTATAGTGAAGCTGGCTGTTGAACAGCAGCTTATGAAGAAGCAGACTGGTGACGATCCAGCAGCTTGTATTTCCTATATAATGTAACCGAATTCATTCGAATAAAGGACGAAAGTTTTACCCTAACGAAGTTCTGCTCAAACGACGAGCTTATATAAACGACCTACCTGCTTACTCAAAAAACCTCGTATGTTCATCTATTTCAGTCTATTGTTGGTGTAATCGATGTTATTATAGCCACATAATCGTCATTACGAAAATTACATCAACATGGAGTACTTATTTTCACTTAAAATTATTAGTTGTGTTCACTAAAAATTATTAGTTGTTTTCACTAAATAGCATTAACTATATTTTAATTAACATATATTTCTTGTTTGAACTGAAAAATATTATTATCTCTTTTTCAATATTTTCGGTATACTAAATTGAACATATATTTTTAAAAAATATTTTTTTACACAATAGTGATATATGAATAAATGTGTATATATTTTTATAAGTATATACACAAACTAATATTTTTATAATATGAAATTAAATTTGAAATTAATAAATAAAATAAGTGTACAATAAATAGTGTAACTGAGGGAGTGTTGGTGAAATAAATTGACATGCAAGCTTAAAGTAGTGATTAATCAAGTCCAGACTTACGTGTCTAAAAGAGATGATCAAGCACGAAGAAAGAACAAGATCGAAGAAAGATGTGACGAGTCACCAGCTATTAGTGAAGCATGTTGGTGAAGAGTCAGCAGCTTATAGTGAAGCAGACAGCTGTTCCGTCAGCTTATAGTGAAGCAGGCTGCTGACCAACAGCTTATGATGAAGTAGGCTGGTGACGATCCAGCAACTTGTATTTTCTATATAATGTAAACGATTTCATTCGAATAAAGGATATACGAAATTTATCCCTTAACGACGTGCTACTTAAATACGACCTACCTGCTTATATATAAAACTTCACATACTCGTCTATTTCAACTTATTGTTGGTGATTATAGCCACATAATCATCGAGCTTACGAAAATTACATCAACAGTTTGACGCTAGAGCGAGGGTATGAACCTTCAATTTAAAGATTTTTTGAAGAACAAGTTGAAGAAGTTAATCAATCTAGAATGCACGTATGTTCGGGTAAATTGCTGAAAAGTTAACGAATCTTTAAATACGAGGCTAGAGGATCGATTAAATTCATTATTTTTAGTTGTAATGTGTCGAACGTTTAAAAGAAAGGTTGAGGTTGTTGCCGGTGAGCTTGGCCGATGAAGTATATGTTGTTGTCTAAGAAGGCGCTAAGGATGTTAATTTTTTTTTTTTTGAATAAACCGCTGATATACCCCAACAGGGGCTGACTGATTCAACCTTTACCCCATACAAGAACATTGGTTACATATTATTCATTGGAGTAATTTACAGGTAAATTTATCTCTCATGTCCCTCGCGCTGGAAAACAACCCACACACGGTGTTGCCTAAATCACGACGATGTCGTTCCACCTGACCGTCTCTCACTTCGGCGCCACTCGCGTCGGTGCTGGCGACGTACGGCACACCTACTCCGCGCACAGTGGATCAGCTGCACATACCGCACCTGGTGCACTCTACTTCGTCAACTACCGTCCACGACCACATTACAATTGAAGTTTGAAGGTTCGCAATTTACCTGGGAGATAACCGACTTCCATAGCCTGAAGAGATTGAGCGTATACGTGGTGTTGGGCTTGAGCCCACTTGGTTTTGGCCCATTTGGTTAAAGCTTAAGCCTTATTCTCTAACCCTAGGTGTTGTTGGTAGCCACCATATAAAAGGCTAATGTGTTTCTCATCTCAACGTGTGATCGACTGAAATTGTGAGTAAGAGTTGAGAAGCTATAGTGGTGGTGTGCAACCCTACACGAGGGTCTTTCTGTGCCTAACCAATCTCATCGGTTTTGTGTCCACCAAACGGGTAGCCTAAACCCAAGTTCGTAAACCAAATTGTGAGTCATGAGAGAAGGCCTGATGACCCAACAGTGGTATCAGAGCCACGGGTTGACTTCTTCAGCGTTGTTTGGATTAGATCGGAATGGGTTCCCGAGGGCCACCGTCATTTGCGCAGCGTAGGCCAAATGTCACGTTTGCTGCCTCTGCACTACGCTGGTTCATGAGTGCCACCGCGTTCCTGATGGCGTGATCTATTGTCGTCCGCTGGTTCGCAATCGCCGTCGGGTTCTTTTTCACCTCGTTCGTGGATCCGACCCTGTGCGTCTCCATTGCAAACACCGCATCACTTGAGTGCTCCTGTTCGCCTATCTGCTTCAGCGCCAGTGTGAAGGCCTGCGACGCTGCCCGTGTGTCGTGAAGCCGTCGGAGCTGTGCGTCTTGCAGCCGTCCCTGGAGCAGTCCCGCCTGTCGGAGTGAAGGCCGTCCACCGATTGCCGCCTCATCCATTTGTTGGTCCTCGTCGGCGTTAGGTAAGGAAAAGGTAAGGTCTGGTTAATTATTTACATTGATTTAATTTTTTGATAATGTCAATAATTTAGTCAGATTATTTGTTGGTTTGACTTGTGTGGATTACTGCTTTATTAAAAGATTTTTAAACTACTGTGTGTTAGTTTATTTGTATTGTTTGTGGATTAAAATAAATTGTGTATTATTTTTAATTGCTAACAAGCATTTTGAGTTGTGTGATTGAGTCAGGTTCATCCCGGTGATTACATAATAGTGGGCTTTGGAAATTAGCACGATTTGCTTGGTCCCGGGATTGTGCTGCTATGTTTTTCAGGTGTTTTGAGGCCCTTACTTAGGGTCTCGCTCTGGTAAAATGGATGTAACCTCTCTCTTTTACTGCTTTCTTAGTGTAACAACTTGCCGTGGTTTAGGATTGCCGCTTGTTGCGGATTTACTGCTTTCCTATATAGCCGCTTATCACGGTTTTAGCTGCTGGTTTTACTTGCTGTAGTTTTTTAGGAAAATTATGTGCTTGTTATTCCTGGTTTGGGACTTTATCTTGTGTCCTGTGTGGTGCTTCCGCTGAGTGTTAATTCTGATTTTTTGCATCTTTGTGTTTGCAAAAGTTTTTCCTTTGTGATTTTGTGAAATGACTGCTCATCCCCATGTGTATGTTTTGGCCCCCTTTAATGGCAAAGCTGATTTTAGCATTTGGAAATAAAAAAATGAAATGTATTTTGATACAACAACGTGTTTTCAAAGTTGTTGATAACTTTTATCCCCTTGGCATGTCTGAAGATAAAAAATCTGAGATGAATGAACTTGCTTTATCTACTATTGTCTTGAATTTGTCTGATACTGTGCTTAGAAAAGTAGGAACTTTTGATTTGGCTAAAGATTTGTAAGATAAGCTCGAAGAGCTTTATAATGAAAAATCTTTGCCTAACAAACTTTTTTTTCTTGAAAAGTTTTTTAAAATTCAAACTTGATCTCAGTAAGGATATTGATGAAAACTTAGATGTGTTCACTAAGTTAATTCAAGACATTAAACAAACTGGAGATAAGCATATCGATGATTACACCCCTATTGTCTTGCTAAATGTTATACCTGATTCTTATTGTGATGTGAAATATGTTATTATGTATGGTAGAGATAATGTTACTCTTGAGACTGTGGTCAATGGCTTAAAGAGCAAAGAAATGAATTTGAAACAAAATGGGGGTGGTAATGGCTCAGGGGAGGTTATGCATGTTAGGGGGAGGAATGTGGATAAGCATGCTAGAAATCCTAAGGTTAGAAGGTGCTTTAATTGTGGTGGCACCGGTCACATGATTAGGGAGTGTACTAAGCCTAACAAAAATAAAAAGGATGAGTGTGCTAATGTGGCTTCTAGTGAGGAGCAATTTGGTGATGGGTACTAAACTCTTTGTGTGGTTTGAGTGCTATGCCTTTGTGGTTTTATCCTTTGTGGATTGTTTGCCTTTGTGGTTTTATTTGCCTTTGTGGCTTGTATGCCTTGGTGGTTTTGTTTGCCTTTGTGGCTTGTATGCCTTTGTAGTTTGTTTTATCATTGTGGCTTAGAGTCTGTGTGTCTCTGTTGTGTCTTTCTTTGTGATCTTTGTGTTGACCTTTGTGATTTTGGTTTGACTTTGTGTCATTGTTGCTCTTAGTAAGGTGGAGCAAAGACCTTTGTGGTATTTTTTGAGTCTTTGTGAACTCTGTTTAATTGACTTTGTGTCTAGGTTGTTCCTTTTGAGGTGGAGCATAGGTCTTTGTGGCTAGGGTCTTTGTGACTAGGTATGTGTGATTCCTATCTTTGTGGTTTCATGCTTTATTGCTTTGTGTCAATTACATGAATGTGTGTGACTTTATGTCTTTTATGTTGTTACCTGGACTAACTTTGTGTTTTTGCAGGTTTTGTGTACTAACTTTGTGTTTGTGCAGGTTTTGGTACGCCTTTGTGTGTGTGCTTGGGTGTGCATATGTGTGTGGGGTGATGATGAAAACTCGTGGATTCCGATGTTGAAGGGAATGGCAAAAAAGGTGGAGAATGTTGGGCTTGAGCCCACTTGGTTTTGGCCCATTTGGTTAAAGCTTAAGCCTTATTCTCTAACCCTATGTGTTGTTGGTAGCCACTATATAATTATATAAATGGTTATTGTGCTTCTCCTCTCAACGTGTGATAGACTAAAATCGTGGGTGAGAGTTGAGAAGTTGTAGTGGTGGTGTGCAACCCTACATGAGGGTCTTTGTGTGCCTAACCAATCTCATCGATTTTGTGTCCACCAAATGGGTGGCCTGAATCCAAGTCCGTAAACCAAATTGTGAGTCATGAGAGAAGGCCTGGTGACCCAACACGTGGAGATAATCGACCTCTATAGCTGGCAAAAGGTGGGAAGATACGTGGCACATAAATAATCGATCAGAGATATACTTGAATTGCAATTTTTGACCGAGTAAGGGAGTTGCTTGCACAACGAGCTATTCGCTGCAACAAGTTGGTCACCTTTAAAGCTGGTCGCCGATTTAATTTTTCAAACTGTAAGGGGCTGTTCACTGGTGTATGTTGTTCGCTGCACAAAAGATCACCCAAAGCAAGTTTACTAATAAGTTTTTTGCCACGGGGGTTGCTCGTGTCTATAAGGATGTTCACACTTCCCTCAATTACTCGTACACGTACCAGCTATTCACGACAACAAAGAAATTGGCGGAAGGAGAACTGTTCGCCCGGAAATATTTCGCAAAGAGCTGGTCGCTTGTGAATGTAGACCGCAAAATAAAGAGTTATTCGCCCATTACCTGCTCGCCCAATGTGTTGTTCGCCATATATGATCGCCCAAAAGACCTGCTCGCTGAGGAGCTGTTCGCGACGAGAGAGTTGACTGCGCCAAGGAGTTGTTCACCGCTGAACTGTCCGTCCGCATGGAGGTGTCACACGTCTGGAGTAATGGGCTTCAAATTTTTGACCAATTCAAACAAATGGCTTGCATATTTGATTGTATTCCCACTGTCATAGTAGTTTGATTCATTCAAAGAAGATCTGCTGATTTGATATTAAAGATTAATCTTATGAAGCCCAATAAATACAAGTAGGCCTAGTTCAATCTTCAACATCAAACGACTTTCAGCCCCTTTTTCAAAAGCAGGCAACTTTTTTTGCTTGCGCACAAATGAACTATCCACTAATCAGAGTTGCAACTGGTTGTTCGCACACGATGTTTGGTCGCAGTTACAAATAAGAGTCTCTAGAGACTATTGACAATTTGATTGTTCCAGAAATTGATTTACCAGCCACACTAAACTGATTATTGTTGCAGAGTAAACACTAATGGGCCAGGCCCAATCCAGGCCAATTCTGATTATTATTGCCAACTTACTGTTATAAAATATTAGGACAAGGATATTTCCACCCCTTTTTTGAGTACTTCACCCCACTTTTGTTCTTCATTTTGGAAATAAGTTTTAAAAGATAAAATTACCCTTTAAATATATTTTACAATTAAAATCGATCAGTTCACCCCCCTCTTTCAAAACCTAGATTTGAATGATTGTCACTCCAATATTCTTTAACCATATTTTATCGAACAAAAAGGTTATAAATTTTTTTAATTTCGCAACATGATTTTAATACAAGATCATAATAGTTCTTCATATGCACATTAATAGTTTTTACGTATATTTTTCAAATCTATTTTTAAAAAAAATTCGAACATATTTGTTCCACACTGGTTGGTGGAACAAATGCAAAATATTCGGAAAAAAATTCCGAACATTTGTAGTTTGTTCGGAAATTTTTTTCAAACATTTTGCATTTGTTCGAAAAAATTTAAAAACTTTTGTTCGAAAATTTTGATGGAACAAATGCAAAATGTTAAAAATTTTTTTTCGAACAAAGTACAAATGTTCAAAAAAAATTTCTGAACATTTTGCAATTGTTCCACCAACCAGTGTCGAATTTTTTTTTCTGAACATTTTGCATTTTTGCGTTTTTCGTTCCGTTTTGTCCGACGAAATTTTGCAAACGATTTCCAATCGATTTCCAATGCCAATATTTGTAATAGTGACAACAAAAATTCATTCAAAACATACAAAATCATTCAAAACCTTTCAATATATAAAACTAATTAAAATCCTAAAACTAATAAATTCTTAAATATATTCAGTTTCAAACCCTAAAACCTTTATCCATGGGTCTCCTCCGGTGGCGTGGGTCTCCTTCGGTGCGTCGGCCGTTCGAACTTCGCTTATGGGTTGGGTCGCGTGGGCGAGTTTCTTCAGTTTCGAACAAATGATATGAGTTTCATAAGTTGTGTTATTAGATTGGTGAGGTGAAGTGATATGAGTTTGAGTATTTTTGGAAACTCACATGGGGTGAATTGATCTACTAGGTAGTGAATTGATAATTGGAGTGAAGTACTCAAAAATTGGGGTAAAAATATCCGGATCCAAAATATTATTTAATATAGTGGACATTAATAATTAGCTAAGTCCATTGGGTCTTTGGCCTAATGGGCTTTAGGGTTAGTTAAGGATACAATCATTATATATACCTGTAATCTTTATCATTGTACACAATTGAACATTCGTATTATCATTGATATATCTCCTGGCTTGGTGACGAACTGGGTTACCAAATCATGTGTCATTTATTGCTTTCAATTTCACCTAAATTACAACACGTTATCAGCATGAGCACTCTGGCCAACTGAGGAACAGATAAGGAAAACGGATTTAGGAACAGATTCAGATTCAAAAGGAACAGATAATTTTTTTGGGATTTTAGCGATCAACTGTAAGCTTTTTATTTAATTTATGAAATTCTGGAAAAAAATTATGTTTAGGAATCCTGCAAATTATATGCATGCACCTATACAATATGATTGTATATATGCTTGAATATGATTGTGCTTATATGATCTTATGTTTCCATGCTTCTGTTTATCCATATATATGTGCACGCTGTTTATATTCATGATTTTGCTTCGTATATATATGCACGCTGTTTATATTGAATCATCTTCTATTAAAATTATCTGCAAGATTGTGTATGTGAATTATGCTTTTTGGTTCTGTACATTTTCTTTGTCGTTCTGTGCGAAGAAAACCCAGACACAAAACTCAGAATCAATATCAGTTTTTCCAGAAATTAGATTTTCAAGGTGAATCCCTATTCTTCGTTTATCACTAATCAAAATCCCAAATCAGACACTTTTTCGAAACCAAAACTTTTTCGAAATCAGATTTCTTTCAATCGAAATTGTTATTAGATTTTTTCTCTAAATTTTTTTTCAATCGAAAACTAGATATCAGTTTCGAAAACCAGAATTTTTTTCAAAATTAGTAATCTATTCAAAGTTCTTTTTTCAATTGAAACGAATTTTTTTTTTCGAAACCAAACTCTTTTCCGAAACCTACCCATTTGCCGACGAACGGCGAAATCCCCACCGCTCGCGATAGCGATCCCATGACGACCGCGATGGCACCTCTGGTGCGATGCAGAACGGAGGCCCCTGAAGCGGCCTGGACGAGAATGGAGGCCCCTCTGAAGCGGCCTCGACGGACAGCGGCGGGCCGCGAGCCGCGAAGAACGGCGCGGGCCCCTGCTGCGCAGTGGCAAGGACGATGCCGATGAGATTGGAGCTGCTGACTCTTGGAGCAACAGTGTGAGGTGTGATCGCCGACTCCGTCGGAAATGAGATCTAATCGGTCGACTATGAAACGACCATAAGTGAGGCCGATAGACGGTTAAGAAGATAACGATGGTGAACGAACGAACGGCGATGCCCACGCGACTCCACGACGGCGAAAAATCCGCCCACAAACTTGATTTTCTTCCCCCTCGTATGTAGTCTCCGAAATGGCTTGACCAAATCTGTAAACCCTAATTCTAAATGGGCCTCTCATGTTTTGGTCCCTTTTATATCAAAAGATGTGCTCTAATTTTTTTATACATATAAAGTGGGCTTATTTATTTTTAAATGAGGCCCACTTTGGTTTGAGCCTCTTATATTTATTGTACCCTGATTTTATTTTAAATGGACTCTTTTTTTTGGACTTGTTTTTTTAGGAGCTTAAATTTTTGGGTCTTGTCTAATAATAAAACCTTAATGCCCAAACTTCTAACATTTATTAATGATTTGGACCTTAATTATTAATAAATTTTGGGCCTGAAGCTCATAGATTAATAATAAATAAAATCGAAGCCCAAACTTATAACCCCAATTATTTGGCTCAATTTTCTTTAATACTTTTAGCCCGCATAATATTTTTTAAAGCGACACTATAATACAAAAATCAAAATCCACACTTGCCCAGAAGACAAGAGCTCTGATTTTTTTTTCTGAGACATCATCTCAACCAAGAGCTAAAAAATGAATACCCCACTGAAAAGGATCTCAATGTATTATGGATATCCCTCCAGGATCGTTTCCAACAACGAAGTGATATGATCCTTTGCCAAACCCTACACCGCATCGTATCTCAGTGAAAACTTTATAAACAGACAAACACTGACTAAGTTACTTCAAAAAGAAAAAAAATTATTCACCTTCCACACGAGTAACCTTGTACTCCAGTAGCAGTATATGGCCAAAAACTACACCTCCACTCTGAGCTGATATCTGCACTTTCAGCTGTAGAAAAACATAACCAACTGCTTATGAAAAATCATAATACAAGACCAGCTGGCTTACAAGCAGTGCCATAAGCACATGCTACTGCTCGGAAAAGTGTTAGAGGGCGTAAACGTGGAAGGGGATTTGATACGAATATGGGCCATTGTAGGGGACGAGGCCGAGGTCGGAGTGATGTCCAAACTCAAGGACATAGAAAAGGTGTATCTCAGGATCAAAATCCTACACCACAATCGAGCTCCCTTTTTTCAGAATAAGCAAGTTTGTTACAAGTGTGGATGAGATGACCACTGGTCTCGCACGTGTCGTACTCCAAAACATCTATTGGAGGCTTATCAACGGGTGCTAAAAGACAAAAAGGGAAGGCTCCTCAAGGTGAATCACACCATACCAACCTGCCTGAAGCAGACTTTGACAAAGACAAAGATGACCTTTTGGGTGATGATTTGACCGTTGACGACTTTGGAGACAATGAGTGATCGACACCTACATGCTGATTATCTATTTTTTATGTTAGACTTTATTTGTTATTATTCTGCACTATTATTGTCCAACATGTTTTATGATACTATTTGACATTATGTATTACTTATTTATGCTTTATTTGTTCTGTCAACCTCAATTGTCGATAACTATTGTCTGCAAATTTATATGTATTAGATATCGTAGGACCTAAGTGATTCCTTGTGCGGCTGATAAATCAGTGTCTGTATTCTTGGCTCCCCTTAGTATTCCTCGTATCTGTGCGTATCAATGTGTGCTTGTGGAGATGAATAACTTTTTGTGTTTAGCAGATGGTGCTACTACACATCAGACCTTCTAAATCTCCATACAACACTTAACTTAAAGAAATTCATGATGCAAATTCTTTCATATTATAGCATCAGTGTTTTTGTCCATCCAAAATATAACATAATTTGTCAGATTTTTTTAAGAAAAGAGTTATAGTATGCCACATGACTGAAACTCTTCTGTAATTGAATTTATTTGTGAGTCAAGTCTAAGTATAAACTTATTGAATGACTGTCTCATATTAAAGTTTTGGAATAAAATCTCCTATACTTTAAGGGAGATTATTTGTGGACTACATATATAGTATCCGGACTATTTATTAAATTATGGCCATAATTGGTTCTTCTACACAATGGACTTATATGTATTATCCACATGTCATATTGCATAATTTATTTGCAAAATCATTTGAGATTGTGTCTCAATTCTCAAATTGTAAATTCAATTCATCGAATATATAATGCTAGTGAGATTGAGCTCATATTAAAGACATTTAGTTCTTTATTATATGACAGTGGAAAATCAAAGTAAACTATTAAGTCCATTAAGTCCACAAACCGAATTGTCTAGCTGAATCACTAGTATGATGCATCAAAATTATCGCTTGACAGTTATTATAGAAATTCCAACTTAGCTGCTACATGTTGGGGCATAAAATTTTACATGTAGCTTAAATCCGACCTACTGCATAAAATGACTACTCCTTTTTTGCAACTAGTGCGTCGAAAATAATAATAATTTCCCATTTGTGAGTTTTTTTTAGCTGTGCAATATATATTTCTATATTATTTTTACAGTGCACCTTAATGGGCCACAAAGAAATCTAGGTATACACATTAATTTTGTATCTCAATTTATTTTGAAATACCTAAAGCCTTTGATAGGAGATCATTTTATGGCCCAGTTCGCAGACTGCACATTTAATGAAGATCATTTTCTCAGCATTAGATGGAGATTAGAAATAAAAATTTAATGAATGCCGAGAAACTTTTCTAAAGAAAATAAAGATCTTCAAATATTTCGACATAAGCACTAGTCAAACTTGAATTGGAAGTTCAAAAGAAAATAAACTTGCAATAATCAGCAAGTAATCTGTCAGATGCATTATCAAATGCATTACTGATTATAAATGAAGTGACTACAAATAGTTGAGGTTCCAATGAAATCAAATAATATTGATGCCGGAATCGTAATGAACATCCTTACACAAAACCATGGTATATTAAAGCTAATAAAAATATTCAGTCACTCTTGAAATCTCCTGAAGAGATTTGTCTTGAAGACAGAAATCCTAGTAAAAAGCATGTGCACATAGCAATCAAAATACTAGGATTGCTGAACACCCAGATTAATATATATTTTGGGAAATGATGAATATCTGGTTTGTATGAATCTTAAAATAAATAAATACATGAGATAAATATATCACTGTTGTCGACAACATATTCGTACTAATAGTTGCTCTTTCTAAAATCTGGATCCAGTACCTAAATTGGGTGCCCGAAGCAGTTTGATTAGATACAATAGAGAGAAGCAAATATAGAAGAGCTAGACTCGTAAAATAAATAAAGTATTTTATTCTATCGTACGTACCCCCAAATATTTTATCCCTGAAGGATATAAATGGGTATTTATACGAAAACAAAATGAAATAATGAAGTTGAGAGATACAAAGCGAGATTAATAGCTTAAGGGTTTTTCGCAGCGATCCATTATTGAGTTTGATGTGATCAAACATATTTTCCTGTTGTGAATATTATAAAGTTCCACCATATAGCTGGCAGTTAAATTAATTTAGAAATGCAGTTGATGGACATTGAAAAATATTTATACGGATCATTAGATTCCGATATTTATATAAAAATCCCTGATGGATTTAAATTTCCCTAGAAGAGGAATTATGTAAATCGCAGTTTGTAAACTGCAAAGATCATCGTATGATTTAAAACAATAAAGTTGAATATGGTTTAATCGACTTAGTGAATTCTTCCTGAAGAAGGAAAGAGATTGAAGAAGCAAGTTCAATATTAAAGACAAAATTCGAAATGAAAATTTTGGGTAAAACCAAGGTTTGTCTCGACCTCCAGATCGAGTACATTCCTGAAGGAATCCTTATACACTAGTCAACCTACTTAAAGAAAGTTGTTGTATAGATATTATATGGACAAATCTCGTCCACTTAGTACACCAATAGTTGCTTGCTCCCTTGAAGTGGAAAAGAACCTATTTAGACCTATAGAAGATACCAAGAAAATATTAGGACCAGAAGTTCCTTGTATTAGCGCGATTGTCTCATTACTTTTCTTGTAAACTGCAATAGACTGGATTTCGCTTTTGCAGTAAATTTACTTGCAAGATTCAGTGTCTTTTCTACAAGGAGACATTGATATGATGTTAAACACATATTAAAGTATCTTCGAGGTTCACAAAATTTTGGTTTATTTTATTATAGAAACCAAGATAAAACACTAATAGGTTATTCAAATGTTGGCTATATGTCTGATCCCCACAATGTCAAATATCAAACTGGTTACGTTCTTCTCTATGGTGGTACAACCATCTCATGGAGATATGTTAAAAAAACTATGGTGACCACCTCTTCAAACCACTCAGAGATTATAACTCTGTATGAGACTGCACGAGAATGTGTTTGGTTGAAATCATTGGTAAAACACATTTACGATTCGTGTGGTATCCCTTTAAATGACATAAATCCTACTATAATTCATGAAGATAATGCTGCCTGTATTGCTCAAATGAGTAACGGCTATGTCAAAGGGAACTTGACGAAACATTTTTCCTCTAAATTCTTTTATACTTACGAACTCCAGAAGAGTGGTAAAATCACGATACAACAAATACGCTCAAGTGACAATCTTGCAGATTTGTTCACTAAAGCCCTTCCTACATCTACTTTTGAAAAGTATGTTCATGTGATTGGGATGCATCGACTTGGAATATTATTATCTTCAGGGGGAGTATCGACTTCAAAACAATCCTGAAGATTGGATACCGAAGATCAATAGTTGTGCTCTTCCTGTTAACTATCGTATTCTTCCAAATTACAATTATAATTTCCAAAGGGGAGTGTTATAAAATATTATTTAATATAGTGGACATTAATAATTAGCTAAGTCCATTGGGTCTTTGACCTAATGGGCTTTAGGGTTAGTTAAGGATACAATCATTATATATACCTGTAATCTTTATCATTGTACACAATTAAACATTCGTATTATCATTGATATATCTCCTGACTTGGTCGCCTCCAGACGTAGTCCTTGTGACGAATTGGGTTACCAAATCCTGTGTCATTTATTGCTTTCAATTTCACCTAACTTACAACACTTACTTCCTGAATTACGCCACCTTGACCAATTCTATAATGGATGGTACACACATAGGGGTGGAGGAAATACAAAAAATACCGGTATACCATACTTATCATACCGAAAATACCGAATTTATTGAAAACTTTGGTATACCAAAAATTTTGGTACGGTATGATACCATATCGATATTTTCGGTACGATATTGGTATAGAATTTTAAAATTTTTGGTATACCGGTATATACTATTTTGGTAATTTAATATTAAAATTTAATATTAAATTTATTTTTATTTAATTAAAATTATACTTCAATTATTTTGGTATGGACCGGTATGGCGGTATACCGACATAGTCGAAATTTTGGTATGGACCAATATTTCGATATAGATTGGTATATATCGAAATATCGATACGGTACGGTATGTGGTATGCATATTTGGTATACCGAAATTTTGGTATACCGAAATCTGGTATAACGAAAATTTCGGTACGGTATCGGTATGCAAAAATGCATACAAAAAATTTTGATACGATATACGGTATGGGCGGTATGGTATGGTATGGTACGGTATGCCACCCCTACACACATTATCTAATTTTGAAAATTAACTTCCACTGGAAGTTACTCATTCAAATATTTCATAGTTGGGTCTTATTTGGTTATATAAAAAATTAGGCCAAAGAAATATTTGCAAAATTAATTCGAGTGAATTAAATTCCAAGAGGAAAAAATAGCTTCTTAAAGAAATTAAATTTCTGAGAAAAAAATTATCTGTTAAAGCAATAAAAAATAATTTATGCAACAAGAAGAAGAATTGCTTGCTAAAGCAATTAACTCAAGTTGCGATGAGAGAAGAAAAATTTCTTGTTGAAGCAATTAAAATAAAGAATCAAAGCCCTTGTAACAGAGATCAATTACACTCCAAGAAGTACAAAAAATTAGCGGCCTTGCCGATTAGTTCCAGTTGCAGCTCAAGAATTAAATCTCAGAAGTTATTGTCCTTACCAATTGAAGACGACTTACAGCTCCTAAAATTCAAAATTGCTGGCCTGACTGCAAGATTAAATGCAACCTCGGAGTTATCCTATACCCACCAGCTCAAGCGACGTAGCAGTAAAATTAAAGAGCCATGTCACAAGGTTACAATTTTGAACTAGCCACATCAAAAGCTCCAACTTATACTTCTCAAATTGATGAAAAAGAACGAATGTGCCGGCAGCAACAACAACAACAATAACAACAAGTAAGAAGTTGAAGACCTTGCGGATAAAATTTATTGGCTCATTTTTAGAATGATCACAAAGAAGCATTGCTGATAAATGGGCAATGTAGAGAAAATTAGTGGCCCGCCCATTGCTGTTGATCGCATATTATCAAGCTTATTGACGACAAATTATCTACCAGCCCTCAAATTACCACTGGCGAATTATCGACAAATTTTTGACTTGAAGTGGCAAGGAAGATTACAACTCTAAAGGCCCAGTGTTATTCATCAATCGAAAGCAACAAAAAGTATAAATCAAGAAGAAATACCTAAAGCTCTATATCAGAAGCTCCAGCCCACATTGCTCAAGCAGATGAAGAAGAACAAATACAATCGAAGAGCACAAAAGAATCAACACAGAACTGATTACCATGAAGCGACATTACAGAACGATGACCCGTCCAAGACAAATCAAGACAACTGGTGATAGAGAAGCTAGATCCTCACATAATTAATAGTTCACAAAGAACATCTAAAGTATCTATTCAGAGCGAAGGACTACGTGAATCCTCTCGCTTAAGACGATTGGATCATGAACAACTTCCCAAGAATAGATCCTCTAGAGATGAAAAGAGTAGTTGAAGACCTACAAGCAAAGTTATCAATTCATTCAGAGGACAACATAAGCTCACAATAACCAACATCGCCTCAGTTTCTTATTATTCCAGAAACATCCATTCAAAAAAAGAAAAACATCCAACAATAAAACTGTACAAGAGAGAATCAGACTCCAAACGACTGCAATACCCTGATCTGGGAAAATAGGAAAAATGAAAGGATGTAAGATGGGTCAATCAAAATGTCAAGAAGAAAAATAAATTAATTAAGATCTACCTTCCGAGACTTCTGCCTAAACCTGAAGATGATACGGACTGGTGACCAGACTCTCAAAATATATTGATCCAATGATATCAATGAGGGCATCTGATGCTATCCAATGCAGAAGTTGTCCACTTACATTGGACGATCGTGAATATGAATAACAACAATTGATCAATACACAACAAGAAGATGAACGATCGGATCGACATTTTTTGAAATGATTTGCTAAAATATTATTAGAAGACAAGTCAGTGAGTGAAGATACAAAAACAAAAGCCATGATAACTGAACTGAAAAAAGGGACCAAGCTCCAACAAAGAAGTGCACCTCACATATCCCAAGATGTACTCCAAGTTCAGGAGTAAGGCGAGAATGTTTATCACTATACAAGAAGCATTACATGGAAAAGATAAAGAGATTGGGGCAACGCAGAGTTCGAGGAAGCAATATTCAAAGAAGAACCGGATCAAACGCTCAGCGTCCCAATCGAACAAAATTATAATGTCATCAGTAACAGAAGACTTCTTGCCATTCCTCAGAACATCAGACAAGATAAAAGCAAGATGAATCCCAACAAACATTGCACATATAATAAAAGTATCAGATACAACACTAACAAAGACCGAAATTATTGCCTCAACTTTGAAAACTTTTTGAAGACAGAAGATTGTCAAAGTTAATGAAGAAATTCCCCACGAGAAGGCTACAAGTCACCTAATCCATCAACTCTGATATCGGAGAAGATAATACATAATGCTCAAGTTCAAGACTCAAAATATTGGACACCTCGCAAGACAAGGCGAAACCAATGAAAGTTAACTCGCAAGACGAGAGAACAAAATGAGCAAAGCATGAATGGGCCAGAAATACAAATATCAAATCAAGAAGGGCTTTAATCATCACAACTATTCCAATGCATGCCTTCCAGCACGATGGTTTCGCCTGCAAATATATTATGCATATCATCACAACATTGGATACTACACCAGCAAGTGTATGGAATTTATTTCAAATGGCAAGCCAATCCCAAACATTCCTTTGAAAGGATTGCCAGCTATCACACCTCGCGAAGAATACTTTGACTCTTTCCAGATAAATAGAGTTTTCATCTTCTCTAGCCATGCTTTGGTAGATGGCACATTTATCCCTTTGTTCACTCCAAAGAAACTTTCCACGTCACAAGCTGTCGGTACCCCAATAAAGAAGATATGGTGTTGATTCCATCAGAAATATCAGGCATGGACAAATAGTTTGGAGGAACTGGCACGCACTAGAGTATATATCCATCTCGAGGAAAGTTACCTTCACCAACATCATTATGAGGAATACTTAATCACTATATCAACTAGAACGAGGTTAAAGCTTCCTGAAATATTAAGGAAGAAAAGTTACAGACATATCAGAAATTCCTCCCCCCAGATGAAGTTCTCAAGGCATTTACAATAAGAGAAAGTTATCTCTATCACATTACCTTTGAGCATGATTTATTCCCGTCTTTATAGGCGATGACCATCCCACCTATATTGACAATGACATCTATATAGGCGATGATTATTCTATATCAGAGATGCGAACTCTTAATCATAATTTTTTTATATAAATTATATCAATAGTTGAATGGGGGCAGGAGATGATAATTATTGAAGTGCAGTTAGCTGAGTCAGACTCAAGATAAAGCTCAATGCTCGAACACAAATAACTCGATGAACAAATATGCGAATGCAAACTATTGTGTCGCAACACTACACTGGGGGGCAGACAGACCCTGGTGCGCAAATCATCAAGAAGTGAAAACCTCAAAATTATGATAATCGCAAGCAAAATAAGCTTTAGCCAAATTGACCCTGGAACAACATAAAAAATGACATGAAATGGTATTTAAGCCTAATAAGATACAAGAGACGAATAACTTTTAAAAGCATTTGTCACCAAAGAAAATGACGTTGCTTGAAACGAGACTCAAAGTTGTAAATGCAAAGTAAAAAATTGTGTCTCTTGAGAGAGAGCATTGCGGTAATAAAAATCGAGAAATGCTCCAGACAAGGAATTAGCATAATGACAAGAGCAACTAACAATACAGAGGCGAAAAGTACTCCAGATTTAAGGGTAGAAAATCCTAAGAGTGAGGACTTCAATAAAAATCTCAGGAGTGAGAACTCCAGATTTAAGGGTAAAATATAAAAAGAAAATCCCAGGAGGGAGGCCTATAAAGAGTGTTTTTTACTTGTACATGCTGTAAATGCAAACGAAACGAGTGAAACACCATAAAATAACAGGCAACGCACGAAGAGAGGCAGAAAATAACATTTCATGTCATTATCAAAATTGAGATACAGGTTATGTTCAAGAAACTAGAATAGTCCATACTTCAATACAACCAAGAGTTCTTCGCCCAGAAGAAGACACTAAAATGCTAAAGAAAACAAGCCTAAACAGTTGAGGGCACATCCTCTTCACCAGCGATAGGAATAATTTATTCTTTGGCCAAAGTGGATGATGGCGTCTCGGCTGACTAAATTTCACCATTAGTATGAAAGAAGAAGCTCAGATACAACAATGAAAGTCGCAAAGTAGCTAAGCGGAAGCGCTCGCCAAGAAATCATACCTTGAATATCCCAGCAGTGACAAAGCACAAAGGGTCTCTAGAAAGATCGAAAAGCTACAAATTATTTTTCAATGCATCTACTTGCAAGTGTGAAGAAATACAAGAAGCCAATGTTCATACAACCAGCACAGATGGAGTAGTGAACGCTAGGATTCAAATAGCCTACGGGTATCCGGAAGGATTGAACGGTAACTCTTTTTTCCTACAACCAGTTTATCCACAAGGGTGGTTTACGGCTAGGTTATTAACGAGGCCTGTAGCGTTCTTCTGTATACTCGTAATTCAGGTTATGGAATCCTGCGAAATTGCATCTGATGCGTTTAAGCATGAGTACAAGAAAATAGAAGAACAAAGAAAAAGATAGAGCGAAAGGCAGATCAAGTCAAGCTCAATTTACACCCTTATACTGAAGAAATCTTGCAAAGATTCAAATAGCTTGATGCTCGTTATTCATCTAACGATTCAAACAAACATCAGTATAGGGGCCAACTGTTGATGAAATAAATTGACCTGCTAGCTTAAAGGAGTAATTAATCAAGTCCAAACTGACGTGTCCAAAAGAGATGATCTGGCACGAAGAAAGAACAAGATCGAAGAAAGCTGTGACGAGTCACCAGCTATTAGTGAAGCAAGCTGGTGACGAGTCAGCAGCTTATAGTGAAACAGACAGTTGTTCAGCAGCTTATAGTGAAGCAGGCTGCTGACCAGCAGCTTATGATGAAGCAGGCTGGTGACGATCCAACAACTTGTACTTCCTATATAATGTAAACGATTTCATTCGAATAAAGGATATACGAAATTTACCCCCTAACAAGGTGCTGCTTAAATACAACCTACCTGTTTATCTATAAAACTTCACACACTCATCTATTTCAGCTTATTGTTGGTGTAATCGGAGTAATTATAACCACATAATTGTCGAGCTTACAAAAATTACATCAACAAGGAGCAATTGATTAATATTAATAATTTTATAATTGAACAATCTTCATTAGTTTTATTAAAAAAAAATATCTGGTGCCTATTAAATTCTGAATTTTAATTGAATTTTGCAGAATCAATTTTTTTTTATGGAAGAAACAAATAAATTGATGTATTATCTTTATATCAATTTTTTAAACAAAAAAATTATATGACTTAGTCCACAATTACCATTAAAATAGGCACAAGTGGAAAAAATGATTAGCCCAATCCATTGAAAATTTGAAGCATAACAAATTATTTAATTTAAATTAATAGAATAATTTCATATTTATAATTCTTATTTACACTCACAAGTGCACACACTAAAACTTAATATCCCCACGGATTGAGATCCCCTCCTGTACAGGAGGGGAGCCATCGGATTGCACACACCCGTGCGGATGTGTGCGTGTGTGTGTGATCCGACGGTTTCTCCCTGCACAGGACCCTCCTGTACAGAAGGGGATCCGAATCTCATCCCCACACTGCGCACAAACCAGCACAATTTCCAAAAACCAACCCTCAACTCCATGGCCACAAAAATGGCCTCAAGGATGACGACTATGATGCATATATTGGTCAACATTCATCCGTGATTCGGTCTTAATCTACTCAGTGAAAACTGAAAACCTCGTATGTACGATTTTTTTATTCATTTCCTATCAACTTTTTGGAAAATAAATCTATGGATTTTAACATACTTACATATTTTCCTTATTATTTTAAATTACCGAGACAAACACGAACTAACTTTTTTCTGTTTTCCAAATTTTGAATTTTTCTCCAAACACTCATTGATTTTGTTGCACTTTATCTGTTTTATAATACTTTTTGTACAATTTTACTAATTTGGGTTACTTGGAAGTTGTGTGCAATATTTTTTTTATATCTTCAAAAGTAGTAAAGAATTTCAAAACACACATCATTTTTTTTTAAACCCCATTGAATAGACAATTTCAAGAATTCAACAACATGATGACATTCAAAAAAATTAAAAAAAAAGATGATGATGAAGAACTTCCCATCAACCCAACGCAAACAATGATCCAAAAATAAGCCCATTTGAATTTCTCAAAAAAAAAAATAAAATCCCAGCATTTGAAGACGCTGAGTAATCATTTTATACAAACTCACCATAGAAATATAATCAAGAAGTCATCATGTTCAATCAGCAAGAACACACATTCACAGCAGAAAACACAATCAAGAAAGCTAAAACGCCACACTACCCAGAAGAACAGAGTCTTTGAACTTGAATTCACTCAAGAGAACCATGGAGCGTCAATTGCCCACCCAGTTTCTTAAAAATAGAAAAGCTATGGAAAAATAAGTAAAGAAAAAAAAAAAGCAAATGGAGATGGAGACTTGAATACCGAGAACTCTACACTCTTTTTGTTGTTTTCCTT
Organism: Prunella vulgaris; assembly: GCA_026898435.1. Taxonomy (NCBI): domain Eukaryota; kingdom Viridiplantae; phylum Streptophyta; class Magnoliopsida; order Lamiales; family Lamiaceae; genus Prunella; species Prunella vulgaris. The sequence continues at coordinate 579,402 of JAPKLY010000291.1, forward strand.
CTTTTCTCTCTCAATTAAGACTTGCGCATATGCATACACCATATATATGATGTGTTGACATCCACCGGCCTGCTAGCAAATTATAAAAGAGTCACTTATATATTGATCTATCTTTACTAGGATTATTACAAAATAGTCTAGTACTTTTTGTAAATTCCAAAATGGTCTAAAAAGCATTAAAAGCTGACTGCACATGTGTCACATCAGTATCACATCTTACTTTTGCACAACTCTCATTCTGCACAGTCTCCATTTTTGCAAGATTTAATATGCATATTCTTTGAACTTGAAGTCACTCAAGAAAACCATGGAGTGTCAATTGCCCACCCAGTTTCTTAAAAACAGAAAAGCCATGGAAAAATAAGTAAAGAAAAAAAAAAGCAAATGGAGATGGAGACGTGAATATTGAGAACTCTGAACTCTTTTTGTTTTTTGTTTTCCTTCTTTTCTCTCTCAATTAAGACTTGCGCATATACATATAACATATATATGATGTGTTGACATCCACCTGCTAGCAAATTATAAAAGGAACATTTATATATTGGTCTATCTATACTATGATTATTACAAAATAGTCTAGTACTTTTTGTAAATTCCAAAATGGTCTAAAAGGCATTAAATGCTGACTGTACATGTGTCACATCAGTATCACATCGTACTTTTGCACAACTCTCATTCTACACAGTTTCCATTTTTGTACAGATTTGATTTGCACAAATTTGAGATATACAAAAATTTTAAATTTGCACAGTTTTTAAAGAAAATTATATATATAAAAATACACATTGCAAAAAAAAAAAAAAGATTACATATTCAAAATTCTAAATTTACATATATAATTTGTATCTAAAATTACATGTATAAAAATCCATGTATAATTCATTTTTACATATTTGCACAAGTTATAGATTTATTATTATTATTTTTTTAAATATAACAATTTTGCACATGTCTCTCCCATCTTCAATTCTTTTTTCTTCATCTTCATCTTCAACTTTAATTCTTCTCTTCAACTTCAATTCTTTTTTTCTCTTCATCTTCAATTCTTCTTTTTCCTTCATCTTCATCTTCAACTCCATTTCTTCTCTTCATCTTCATTTCTTCTTTTCTCTTCATATTCATCTTCAACTTTAATTCTTCATCTTCAGTTCTTCTCTTCATCATCAACTTTAATTCTTTTTTTTTCTCTTCATCTTCAATTATTCTTTTCTCTTCATCTTCAACTTCATTTCTTCTCTTCTCTTCATCTTCGTCTTCATCTTCATCTTCAATTCTTCTCTTCATCTTCAACTTCAATTCTTCTCTCCATCCCCATCTCCATCTCCAAAAAAATCTACGTCTTCATCTTCAAAAAAATTATAAAAAAACATAGACGCACACTGCACACACACACACATGTAAATCACAAATTACACACACTAAATTTTTACAATAAAATTGACTCAATACAATAAATACTAATGGATTATAATTTATAACCACCCACAAAGACACAAATGATTCCATGCCCAATCCCAGAATTAGAGTTTTGGCATAGGTGATAAGATTACATCAGTTAAGGTAGAAATTCATTTTAAAACTAATCATATGATTTGTCGCATATAATCAAATGATGAAATTAAAGCCTGTTGGTTTACATTACAAACACACACAAAATTTTAAACACATGTTGCACACGCACACACGCTGCACACACAATACACACACGCTGCACACAAACAGAGGACACACACTACGCACACTGCACACACAATAAACACACTTGTACACACAATACACATACAAATTGTGGAAGCGCTAATTTCTCTATCTGTAACCAAAATATTTTAGCTTCGAAACTCAATGCACAAAATTAATTTTCAGTTTTCTCTGAATGGGAGGGTTAGGGTTATAAAACTCATTGTTATTGATCTAATCAATTTTCCAGAGTCTAAAAATGGAAAGAATCGAATTCCTAAAATCCCTAAAATCAAGCCTTAAAAATATCCATTAAAATCAAAATCATAAAACCTTATCTATGAAAACAGAGGGCTAAAAAATATAGAAAAACTTGATGGAATACTTTGAAATGGAGTTGTTCATCATCGTGAGATATCGACTTCATCGTCGTCATGAGAAACCCTAGTTCGCCTGAGAAGACTCATTTGTGTCGTAGATATATTTTGGTAATTCTGTTTGGTCGTTCTCCTGTTTCATTCGTTCAATATGCCAGTGTCACAGTGAATGTACAGATCTGAGAAATGTCGCCTCAGCCAGGGACGGATGTATATAGGGGTGCACTGGGCTTTAGCCCAGTGCAAGCCCAAAGTGAACCTGTATTTATATATATATATATATACTGCAATTAATATAGTAATAATTGCCTAGCCTAATTTTTTAAAATTTAATTATTAGCAACCCAACCTTAAAGCCCACTATATGTTAGAATTAAGTATGGTCCGTATATATATTAAAGTTAATGAATTATTAATGAGCCCATTAGCCCAAATATCTAACATATATGTGTATATATAAGAATTTTAAAGTTAATATGCATTATAACCTTATACTTCCAGCGCCGTGAGTGAATGCGTGTGGTGTGCGTCTGTTCGTAGGTAATTCAATTTATCTTTTTTTTTCTAAATAATTATATTTAATTCTTAAAGCATAATGTATTATTGATCAATAAAAACAAAGAACAATCTTTTGGAATTTTGGGGATTAGGGTTTTCTTATTATCTTTCATCCACATCATTCAAGATAATTAATTTTAAAAATACATTTAGTATTTTTGTTTATGATATTTTTATGTTATTATTTTGCTTGTTAAAGATGAATGTGTATTTAATTTTTATTTTATATAAATAAATATTTTAATATCAAATTTATGTTTAGGTCCAAATAATAGAGAATTTAGTTTTAACTCGCCATTGTTTATTAATAGAACATTAATTTATTTTATTATCAATGTGTAGAATTTTAAATGGAGAACCAACAGTTTTCCAAAAAAGAAAGAAACAGACTTATATCTTCTTTCTTTAAGAATATAATCATCAAGATAGTGAATGTATCTCAAAACCTACATCCACGACCACACAAAATCAAAACAATCAATCTCCTTCAACACCTATAGTGCATCATCCCACAATTTCAGATTTACCATCAAATACATGTATTGAGCGTGATCCGGGAAAAATAGAGCAATTGTGGGAATATTATGTTAATGCATGAGATGATATCAGACGGGCATATAAAAAAGTTGGGCCTTATCAGCCGCAAATGGAAGTGTATCCTGTTACTAAGTTTGGCACTCAAAATTGAAGTTTTCAAAAAAGCTGGTTTCACAAGTTTCATTGGTTGGAGTATTCACTTTCCACGGATAGGGCATATTGTTTTTATTGCTTTCTTTTCATGAGTGATGTTAATATGCCTGGTTCTTCTGCATTAGTCAAGGAGGGATTTAACAATTGGAAAATGATAAATCAAGGACATAAATGTGCATTTCTTACTCATGTTGGTGCTGCAGCTACATCACCACATTCTATGTGCTTAAGACGAGCGGAAGATTTGATGAGACCAATTGGGCATATAGGTAAAATTATGCATGTGCAGTCAAATATTGAGAATGAGAGAAATTGTTTGCGCCTAAAAAATTCAATCATAAGTGTTCGATCTCTTGCACTTCAAGGTTGTGCTTTTAGAGGTCATGATGAGTCTTCATCGTCATCCAACCGTGGAAATTTTATTGAATTGATCAAGGCTTTTGCAAATTTGAATAAGGAAGTTAATGAAGTTGTTCTTGATAATGCTCCAAAAAATGCTCAATACATTACGCCGGAAATTCAAAAGGAGATTTTGAATATTATGACCAATAGAGTACGTCAAAGAATATGTGAAGAAGTTGGAGATAAATATTTTTGTATTCTTGTTGATGAAGCACAAGATATCTCAAAGCATGAGCAAATGGCCATTATATTGAGGTTTATAAATGATCATGGAATTTTGACTGAACGTTTTCTTGCAATTAAAAGTGTTAGTGACACAACTTCATTAAATTTAAAAAAAAGAGAGATATGTGGTGTTCTTTCTCATCATGGTCTTCAAGTTAAGAAAATGAGTGGTCAGGGCTATGATGGTGCTAGTAATATGCGTGGTTCATGGAATGGTCTTCAGGCATTATTTCTTAGAGATTGTTCATATGCCTATTATATTCATTATTTTGAGCATTGTCTACAATTGGCATTAGTTTCTGCAGCTAAGGACATAAGTGTTGTTTGGGAATTTATTTCTCACTTGGATAGTGTTGTTAACATTATAACTTCTTCACCAAAGCGTGTTTCTCAACTGCACGCAGCTCAAAGACATGAAATTCAAAGTTTATTGGTTGCTGAGGAGCTTGATTCTGGACATGGTGCTAATCAAATTGGTAACTTACAGCGAGCTGGAGCTACTTGTTGGAGTTCACACTATAACTCTGTGAAGAATTTGATAGATATGTATGCTGCAACTTGCAAAGTGTTTGAATGTCTTATTGAGCATTCTCAAAATGGAAGATCCAAGGCTGAAGTTCAAGGAGTTTGCAAAAATATGGCAAGCTTTGAGTTTGTATTCACTTTGCACTTGATTCATAGAATTATGAGAGTTACTGATTCCCTTTGTCAAATTCTTCAAAGAAAAGTTCAAGATATTCTGGGTGCTATTGGTTTTGTCTCTACTACTAAAGTCATTCTGCAAGAGTTGAGAGACTGTGGTTGGGAAGGATTCCTTGAAGAAGTCAAAATTTTTTGCATAAGGAATGATATTGACGTCCCAAATTTGGATTGTCAGTATAAGATTGGTCGTTCTCGTGGGCAAACTACAATTGAACATCATTATCATTTTGATGTTTTTAATGGGACAATAGACCACATCTTGATGGAGTTGAATACAAGATTTAATGATGCATCTGTCGAATTGCTTTCTCTCAGTGTAGCCTTAGATCCTAGAAATTCTTATGGATCATTCAACAGTGATGATATTTGCAAGCTTGCAAGGAAATTCTATCCGGAAGATTTCACAGGTCAAGATATTATTTGTTTAGAGTATGAGTTGAATCATTATAAGCATGATGTGATGGTGAACCAAGAGTTTCAAGTTTCTACACTTGTTGAGTTGAGTCAACTGCTTTCTAAGAGTGGAAGGTCGAAGATCTACATTTTGTTAACTAGATTGATTCATCTAATTTTGACGTTACCTGTTTCTACTGCTACAACTGAACGAGCATTTTCATCAATGAAGTATGTGAAGACGGCACTTCGTAACAAGATGGGAGATGATTTTTTTGGAGATTCCTTGTGGTTGGGAAGGATTCCTTGAAGAAGTAAAATTTTTTTGCATAAGGAATGATATTGACGTCCCAGATTTGGATTGTCAGTATAAGATTGGTCGTTCTCGTGGGCAAACTACAATTGAACATCATTACCATTTTGATGTTTTTAATGGGACAATAGACCACATCTTGATGGAGTTGAATACAAGATTTAATGATGCATCTGTCGAATTGCTTTCTCTTAGTGTGGCCTTAGATCATAGAAATTCTTATAGATCATTCAACAGTGATGATATTTGCAAGCTTACAAGGAAATTCTATCCGGAAGATTTCACAGGTCAAGATATTATTTGTTTAGAGTATGAGTTGAATCATTATAAGCATGATGTGATGGTGAACCAAGAGTTTCAAGTTTCTACACTTGTTGAGTTGAGTCAACTACTTTCTAAGAGTGGAAGGTCGAAGATCTACATTATGTTAACTAGATTGATTCATCTAATTTTGACGTTACCTATTTCTACTGCTACAACTGAACGAGCATTTTCATCAATGAAGCATGTGAAGACGACACTTCATAACAAGATGGGAGATGATTTTCTTGGAGATTCATTGATGCTTTATATTGAGAGAGATTTTGCTAAGGATATAGACATAGACTCAGTTATTGATGAATTTTACGTTTTGAAATCTCATAGGGCACAACTTATGTGAACATCAAAATATTTTGTTATGTAAATTTTTTAATGTGTTGAAGCATTTATTTTTCAGCCCACCCCCTATTAATTCCTGGATCCGCCCCTGGCCTCAGCACATGGATCGAGGCAGAGCTCCATCACATTCGTCGTCGATCTGCCCCACCGCCCCTCACCAAGCAAACTCCACCCCTCACCCCTCTTCCACTCTTCGCTGTCGAACCCTTCACCTTTTGTTGTGCACCATTCGCCCTTCAATCGCGCGCCAGAGAGAGAGAAAGATTCAAATTTCAATTTGCAAAAACAAAATGAATTCACTCTTTTGTAAAAATATACTAACACAGACTCATGTTGAATAGATCAACTTAATTCACTCTGTTGCAAAAAAAAAAGAAGATTTTGATATCAATCTATTAACACAAATTCTATTGTGCACTCAAGTGCATGGTATGCACTTTGATTTTAATTTTAATTTTGACTTTAATTTTGAAAACACACACTACATACCACACTATGTGTTTTTTTTCAATTAGGGTATTAGTGATTTGTTATTGGGGTATTGTAAATTGTTCTTGGGGTATTGGAGTATAGAACATTGGAAAAGAAAAACAGCAGTAGGTTTTTTCTTTTAAAAAGGGCAGCCATTTTTTTTATCTTTCAATTTTCTTAGAAAATTCCTCGTCACTCTTCACACACTCAAATATAGTTATGATTTAATGATATTCTATTTAAGTTTATTTTGAGTTGAAGTTTATTGGTGATTGAAGTGTGATGAACACTATTTTTAGGTGATTTCTATCATTTAATTTAAATTTTGTTTGTTAAATTTTCATGTTTATCGTTTATTTTTTTTAAATGTTATGCGTATTGATGAGTTGTTCTTGGTGCATTGTGAATTATTTTTGGGGTATTGTGAGTTGGTCTTATGGTATTATTAATTGTTCTTGGGGTATTGTGAATTTTTTTTTGGGTATTATGAGTTGTTCTTGGGGTACTTGGGGTATTGTGAATTGGTCTTGGAGTATTGTAGGTTGTTCTTGGGGTATTGTGGTTGTTCTTGGGTATTTTGTTTAGAGTTGTTTTTGGGGTATTGTGAATTGTTCTTGGGGTATTAATATTTGTTCTTGGGGTATTGTGAGTTGTTCTTGGGTATAATCCTACCAAATGTCTCTTTCTTCTCCCTAAAGAATCTCAATCTCACTTCATGTAGTTCTCTTATGCATATATATATAGTTATAGTTATATACATATACACATATATAAAAGAGAAGATGCCAAGAACTTCGTGGGAATTGAGGAGAGGAAAAACTAAATTTATTTGATACTAGTTTTATAACTCATTATTACTTTTTTACTTTTCTTATTCCCAAATACCAAAACAATACCATGGTTTCACTGTGTTTTCCGTAATCATATATTTCAAAGGCATCCCCGATTACAAATCCTCGAAGATCAATGCAACAGAACACTTCATCATCTCGAACCATTTCTCTGTTATGTTTTCGTTTCAGATCTTCATCGCAACCCCTTGTTGTTATGGGTTATTGGCCGAATTGAAGAATACGAGTAATAGGGAGATAAGCTTGCTCGCGAAAAAAGAAAAGTTGACCTGGTCAAAATTAAAATTGAATTTTCGGGTGCATAGGATGCACTTGGGTGCACCCAAGAATCACTCATCTATTAATCTTTTTTCTCTCTTATTTTTACCCATATTTTCAAAGTCTGATAACATTTTCATTTCAAAGTTATTTTTAATATATGCAAAATTTTGTATAAAAAATATTCATAATAAGTTTATCATAAAATTATTTTATAGTATTAAATATTTGATCCAATATATCAAGAAATTCATCAGAAGTATAAAAAAATTGAGGTAAGTAGTATTATATTTTAATTATTTTTAAAAAAATTATCCAAAATTTTAAAGGTATGATGAATTTCTTAGTACTTTTGTTCAAATATTCAACACTTTAAAATAATTTCATGATAAACTTATTAAATCATTTTAAAACAACGAATTTTAATTTGACATACATAACAATTAAATAATTAAAACATAAAACTCAAATATAAAATATATTCTCTCCATTCCACTATATGTTGATCATTTTGTCATTTTCGTCTGTCCCACTATATGTTTCTTTTTTTTTTTTTACCTTTTTTGAAGACTAATATTCACTTTTTTATTATTATTTTCATTATTTTTTTACACTATTTCTATTACTTTTTCACTTTTTCTATCACTTATACTTTTTCACTTTTTCCATCACATCACTTATACCTTTTCACTTTTACCTTAATCTGTGTGTCCAAAAGCAACGAGCAACTTATACCGGGATGGGGGAAATGGTTTTTAATATTTTTTAAAAATTTAATTGATTTTGACTATATGTGTTGGATTTTTAAAAAATTTGTTGGTCCCGAAACGAGTATAATCAGAGTATGGGGGGGAATACACTGATGTCAGATTTTTCTGAATACTCAGAAAAATGCCCTAACACGCTGTAGGATCGGTAGCGCTGAGTAGAACTGATGTACTATCCTCGCAAACCTACACGGGTCTTTTCTAGCGTGCTTATGTCCTCACTCGCACACACCCTGAGAACTTCCCAGGGGGTCACCCATCATGAAATTGCTCCAAGCCAAGCACGCTTAACTTTAGAGTTCTTTCACAATGGGCACCAGAAAAGAAGATGCACCTTGTTGGTATGAGTAGTACAATCAATTCCTTTAAACCCAATATCTAGCTTCAGCGCCACGGGCGGCACGCAACTATGCCTTTAATCGAGCGAACGAGTGGACTTGAGCGCAGCTCGCTTCCAAGGCAGGGACTACTAGGATTTCTCCCAACAATCCCCCCCCTAGCAGTAGCCTGACTTGAAGCCAAACATACCACTATTTGCGCCATGGGGGACTCGAACCCGTGACCTGTGCTCTGATACCAATTGTAGGATCGGTAGCGCTGAGTACAACTGATGTACTATCCTCGCAAACCAACACGGGTCTTTTCTAGCGTGCTTATGTCCTCACTCGCACACACCCTGAGAACTTCTCAGGGGGTCACCCATCATGAAATTGCTCCAAGCCAAGCACGCTTAACTTTAGAGTTCTTTCACAATGGGCACCTTGTTGGTATGAGTAGTACAATCAATTCCTTTAAACCCAATATCTAGCTTCAGCGCCACGGGCGGCACACAACTATGCCTTTAATCGAGCGAACGAGTGGACTTGAGCGCAGCTCGCCTCCAAGGCAGGGACTGCTAGGATTTCTCCCAACACACGCTCAGCCAGGAAGATCCTGATGATACTCAGCAAAACTGATAGTCCGCAGGGGCAGCAGGGACAAGTCAGTAATGGAGTCAGATAGACTGAGTGTGAGTAATGTGCTCAGAAGCTTAGTAGAGATAACAGACCTACAGACTGCTCGAGGCAAGTCAGTTGGACTACTATCTCAGTAAGCTAGAGTACGTGCAGAATGTGAGCCCTTAGTTTCTACTCGTTTTAGTTTCTGAAAACGTTTTCTCTGAGTTTGCTTAATAAATTGGTGGTTAAGGCTGGTGCACAATATTAAGACTCAGGATGATTGATTCAGCCTGAATATCAAAATAATGCAGTATGCTCAGTTTAATATGAATGAAAATTATGATCCTGAGGAAAAATGTAAATCAGCACACAAGGGTCTTTTTAACGTGGTTCGGAGATAACCAACTCCTACGTCCACGACCTGATTTAACATGAAGCTATCCTCAAAACCCTGAGGATAGGTACTTGGTTTTTACGTGCCAAGGGACACGAATAGCCAACTTCCTCTCTTAGGAACTGACCCCTGGATGGTTTTACAAGTCCCAGTCCTTCTAACCAACCAATCTCACACCCTGAGTGGTTTGGTATTATTGGTTTCCAACTAAGGATAGCCCTAGCAATACAAAGCAGTGCTAAAGATTAGAGCTATCAAACTAAGCAAATACAGAGTGAATCCTACTACAACCATGGATGCAAAAATTGGGCTAGGCGACTTCGCCCCGACCCCATTTTTGGGAAAATGGTTAAAATATGAGGAAACCGCCAAGGCGCCGCCTAGGCGGCTCTAGGCGGGCGAGGTGCACAGGCGTGGGAGGATGGATTTCGACAGCGTGGCGTGGCCGTGGACGATAGGGGGTGCGTCGCGTGTGGCAGCCCAGAGGCGAGGCTGTCTGATGTAGCACACAGGCGTGGGAGGAGGCGGCGATTGAGGGGGAGGCGGCGGTTAAGGGGAGGAGGGAGCGATGCCTGGCCTCCTAGAAGAAGAGAACAAGAATACAAGAGTATAATAGATGGGAGGCGGCGGTTGAGGTGGAGGAGGCAGCGGTTGAGGTGGAGGAGGCAACGGTTGAGGTGGAGGAGGCGGCGCCGCTGAAAATCCATCGAGGAAGAGAACAAGATTACAATGTGGATAAGTGGGTTTTTGAAATTTTAGGTTTAGATAAAGGTCTCATGGGCCATTAATGAAATTTAGTCCCAACTTTCTCATTTATTTATTAGTCCATGGCCCAACTTTCTCATTAATTAAAAAAAAAAAAAAAGTAGGCGGCCTAGGCGCTAGACTGGTAAAAAACGCCCGATTTCTGATTTTCGACTTCTACAACCTTGACTACAACACTAGGGAAATTTAATTTCAGAGTGTTGTTCAAAGTATGATTTGAGTGCTTGGATTCTTGAGAGCTTTCACTTGGAAATTTTCCGTTAGCCTTGAATGGGTGCAAAGCTCTCTGTATTTATAGGCAAGATTCAAAATAGATCCGTTGGAGGAGATCTACCCAAATCTTTCCTATTTTAGGGTGGTTGCAGGCTAGATGTACTGTTGACCTAATTGCCATGCTTAATCTGGTAATCTTTGTCCAGCCGCCTGCAACTCTGAGACGCATTAAATGCCGCATTAACTGCTGCGCAGACTCCGTACATGCGTGTCGAAAGATCATTGGCTCTCCGTACAAATGGCTAGTTGACCATCTGACACTTGTCCTTTTCTTGTACATTCAATACTCTGAGTCACTTGTTAATAACTCAGCCTGAATGTTTATCTTTATCGAAGTCTTACTGACATTCTCTTTGTCTCTTTGTCCCATAGCATAAATAACCTTTTGGCTTTGGACTTACATGGATTAGGCAAACTGAACCAAGGCCTAAGTCTGGTCTTACGAGCATTCAGCTTGGCCTGATAGGTTATTCAGCCCAGTATGTGTAACCTTTTTGCTTTGGACTTACATGAGTCAGATAAACTGACTCACGGCCTAAGTCAGGTCTTACGAGCATTCAGCTCGGCCTGATAGGTTACACTTACTCTTCACTGACTAAGTTCTGTCCTGATCATGCTTAGCGTACTCAGTAGAAACATCACTCAATGGAACTCCGGATTGTCTTCAGGATGGATCTTCGAGCTTCGGTCTTCAGCTTCAATTCAGACAATCTTCAGCAAGACTGACTCTGACCTTCTTCAGGATGAATTGCACTTCAGAATTCAGATAATTAGGTCGACTCCAATATTCTTCAGTCTTCAACACGTTCCCCTTGAACTGAATCCCTAACCTGACTATCCTGAATTAGATAATCCTGAACAACTGTACTTAGGCAAATTCATCAGGGGTTTTGGGATCTAATCAAAACACTTAGATTGTCCCAACAATTTCCCCCTTTTTGATGATGCCAAAACCCTTAAACAAATTCCTATCCATCTATACAATCAACTGACTTAATCAGTGAGAATAGTTCAGTACCTCCTGACAAACTAGGCACTTAGTCTATAAGATGGAAACAAGGAATGGGTTAGTACAGTTCTTGATAAGGATGCTGAAAAGTAAATTCAGGAGTCAACAAGAAGTTGTACTCAAGAAAAATGAATAACTTCATTGATTGATATAAGAGTTACAGTTTATCCTGAAGCTATTACAAATTCCCAACAACTAACTCCTGAGCCAGCTACTCCCCATCCTTATCCCAAGCAGCCTGAGGAATTTCATACATCTCCAAGACTCGGTTCAGGATCTGCTTCATCCTGTTCCGATCACCAACTGCACCGGCAACACGTCCTATCCTGATGACTTCTTCTGATAAAGCCTTCCGGTCCAGTTGCTTGGAGTTCCTGAAGAGTGGAGGAGGATACTTAATGAATTCCGGCGGAGCGATCTCTACACCTTAAGTGTCATCCAGTCTGATGATTTCAGCCCAGAGATCCTGATGCTCTTGCGCATCCAGTGATGGAGTATGAATTCTTTATCTTCAGTTTGATCGTCCCATAACCTCACCACGTAAAATAGATAAGCCCATCTATTCCGGATTGGAATCCAAACCTCCAACATCTCCACAGGAATGAAATCTTCAACCATCTGAAGTGGAGTGGGACCCTGACCCGGATTGACAACTATTTTCCTCTGAGTCTTCTTTCGAGATCCAGAAGGCACAAATTTTTGCTTCTGAACCTGCGAAATCAGGTACTCTTGGTTCTCTTTCAAGCTCTGGATCTGACTGAGTAGCGAAATCTCCTTCATCTTCGCTTACTTCTCCGACTCAGTCATCAGCACTTTCTTCTGAGTTGTCGTTCCAGGATGAAGTCCTTCCTCCAGTTCAGTGTAAAGGGACTCAAGGGCAGGATCCTCAGAGGGCCTCAACCTCTTTGGATCTGAAACTTCAGCAGACTCGGCGGCAGAAACGGACCTCGTTCTCTTTCTGTCCGCAACTTTCAGTTCAGGGGGGAAGATCTTCTTCTTGCCTTTTCCAGCAGCAATTTGCTTCTTCCCTTCCCCCTTTTTGGCATCATCCTCGTTGATCTTCCCAATGACTTCTTCAAGTGAAGCTGCCAAAAGTTTGAACTGATCCGCCATTTCCTGCTGCTTGCCCTGAATGTTTCCGATCTGATTTGCCTTTCCTCTCAGACCAAAACTAAGCCCCTTAATGGCTTCAACGTGCTCCAGTTTCAGCCTTCGTTCTACATCTGCCATCCTGGAGTCCAAGGCTTGCCGGATTTCCTCATTTTCTTGCTCTGACATCTGACTCAGCAGTTCGGCCTTCAGTTTGCCTTTAAGCTGAGCTACCTTCTTATCAATCAACTGAGTAAACCTCTCCGTCAGTTGCTGATCAAGAAATTTGTTTAACTTTTCATCCTGCTCAGCTCGCAGGTTCGCAGTCATTTCGTTGGAGCTTTGAAATGAGTCCTTTGCCAGTTGGCACACTGCTTCAACCTGAACTGCATGAGCTGATTCAGTTAGGGTAAGAACATCCTCGGCAATGCCTAAGTGTTGGTCCCGAAACGAGTTAAATCAGTGTATGGGGGGGGAATACACTGATGTCAGATTTTTCTGAAAGACTCAGAAAAATGCTCTAACGCACTCAGTCAGGATTCCCTGAAGTACTCAGTATGCTGAAGGTCCACAGGGGCAGCAGGGACGGTTCAGTAATGAGTCAGATAAACTGAGTGTGAGTAAAGTGCTCGGAGGCTCAGTAGAGATAACAAACCTACTGACTGCTCGGAAGCGAGTCAGTTGGACTACTATCTCAGTGAGTCAGAGTACGTGCGGAAAGTGAGCCCTTAGGTTCTACTCATTTTAGTTTCTGAAAACGTTTTCTCTGAGTCGCTTAGTAAATTGGTGGTTAAGGCTGAGTGCACAGTATTCAGATTCAGGATGATTGATTCAGTCCTGAAGTTAAAACCAATGCAGTATGTTCAGTTTAATATGATGACATTTATGATCCTGAACAAAACAGTAAATCAGCACACAGGGGACTTTTTAACGTGGTTCGGAGATAACCAACTCCTACGTCCACGACCTGATTTAACAGGAAGCTATCCTCAAAACCCTGAGGATAGGTACTTGGGTTTTACGTGCCAAGGGACACGAGTAGCCAACTTCCTCTCTTAGGAACTGACCCCTGGGCGTTTTACAAGTCCCAGTCCTTCTAACCAACCTATCTCACACTTTGAGAGGTTTGGTATTCTGGTTTCCAACTAAGATAGCTCTAGCAATACAAATCAATGCTAAATAATAGAGCTATCGATCTAAGCAAATACAGAGTGAATCCTACTACAACACTAGGGAAATTTAATTGCAGAGTGTTGTTTATGATATGCTTTGTGTTCTTGGATTCTTGAGAGTTTTCTCTTGGAAATTTCCCGTTAACCTTGAATGGGTGCAAGGTTCTCCATATTTATAGGCAAGATTCAAAATAGATCCGTTGGAGGAGATCAAATCAAATCTTTCCTATTTTAGGTAGATTGCAGGCTAGAAATACTGTTCGACCTACCCGCCATGCTTATTCTGGCAAGTTGTCACATCACCTGCAACCTTTTGAGACGCATTAAATGCCGCATTAAATGCTGCGCAGACTCCGTGCTTGCGTGTCGAAAGATCATTGGCTCTCCGCTATAACGGCTAGTTGACCTTCAGACATTTATCCTTCCTCGTACATTCAATGCTCTGAATCTCTTGTTAATAACTCAGTCTGAACGTGTCTTAATGGAGTCTTACTGACATTCTTTTTGTCTCTTGTCCCATAGCATAAATAACCTTTTGCTTTGGACTGACATGATTCAGGTGATCTGAATCAAAGCCTGAGTCAGGTCCTACGTGCATTCAGCACAACCTGATAGGTTATTCAGCTCAGTATGTGTTACCTTTTTGCTTCGGACTTACAGGATTCAGGTGAACTGAACCAAGGCCTAAGTCAGGTCCTATGTGCATTCAGCACAGCCTGATAGGTAACACTTTACTCTTCACTGACTAAGTTCTGTCCTGAACATGCTTAGTGTATTCAGTAGAAACATCAGACAATGGTACTTCAGGAATGACTTCAGGATGAATCAGCAGGCTTCGATCTTCAACTTCAGAACAGACAATCTTCAGCGAGACTGACTGACTCCTTCAGAATGGTTTACGCTTCAGACTTCAGTAAATTGGGTCGACTCCAATATTCTTCAGTCTTTAGCATGGTCCTCCTGTACTGAATTTCTAACCTAACTATCCTGAACTATTTTATCCTGAACACTATACTTAGGCAAATTCATCAGGGGTTTTGGGATCTAATCAAAATACTCAGATTGTCCCAACAATTTCCCCCTTTTTGATGATGCCAAAACCCTTAAGCAAATTCCTATTCATCTATACAATCAACTGACTTAGTCAGTGAGAATAACTTAGTACCACCTGATGAACTAGGTACTTAGCCTATAAGATGAAAACAAGGAATGGGTTAGTACAGTTCTTGATAGGAATTCAGAAAAGTAAATTCAGGAGTCAACAAGAAGTTGTACTCAGGAAAAATAAATAACTTCATTGATTGATAAGAAAATACAAGTATCCTGAAGCTTTTACAAAATTTCCTGAACAACTAACTCCTGATCTAGTCTTCATCCTTATTCCAAGCAGTCAGTGGAATCTCGTACATCTCCAGTACTCGATTTAGGACCTGCTTCATCCTGTTCCGATCAGCAACGGCCCCGGCAGCTCGTCCTACTCTGACGACTTCTTCAGAAATTGCTTTCCGGTCCAGCTGCTTAGAATTCCTAAAGAGTGGAGGAGGGTACTTGATGAATTCCGGAGGAGCGATCTCAACACCTTCAGTGTCAGCATGTCTGATGATTTCAGCCCATAGATTAGGATGCTCCTGTGCCATCCAGTGATGGAGTATGACGTCTTTTTCTTCAGTCTGATCGTCCCATAACCCCACCACATAGAATAGGTATGCCCACCTATTCCGGATCGGAATCCAAACCTCCAGCATCTCAATCAGAATGAAGTCTTCAACAAACTTCGATGGAGGATGACTTTGATCTGGTCTGACCACAATCTTCCTCTGAGTCATTATCCGAGATCCAGATGATACAGATTTCTTCTTCTGGACCTGAGAAGTCAGATACTCATTAGATTCTTTTAGGCGCTGGATCTGACTGAGCATCGAAATTTCTTTAATTTTTGCTATCTTTTCAGCATCAGTCATCACCAATTTCTTCTGAGTGGTCAGCCCAGATGGCATTATTTGTTCCTCCATCTCCTTATATAATGGCTCAAGAGCCGAATCTTCAGAGGGTCTCAACTTCTTCGGATCTGAGCCTTCAGCAGTTTCGATGGCGGCTACGGACCTAGTCCTCTTTCTATCCGCAGCCTTCAGTTCAAGGGGAAAGTTCTTCTTCTTAGCTTTGCCAGTAGTGGCAATTTGCTTCTTCCCTTCTTCCTCCTTTTTGGCATCATCGTCATTAATACGTTTGACAACTTCATCCACTGACTCCGCCAAAAGATTGAACTGACTATCCATCTCAGTCTGCTTCACCTGCAATTGCCCAATCTGCCCTACCATTCCTCTCAGGCCGATACTGAGCTGATCAATGGCTGAATTGTGTGCAGCCTTCAGTCGACCCTCGAAGTTTTCCATCCTTAAGTCTAGGGCAGATGCAATTTTCTCCTTCTCCTGTGCAGACAACTCCCTCAGCAGGTCCTCCTTCAGTTCAACTTTTATCTTGACCAACTTCTCATCAACCAGTTGATCAACCTTTTCAGACAGTTGTTGATCCAGAAAGTTGGCAAGTTTAGTCTCCTGCTGAGTCTGCACATATGAAACCATCTGATTGCAGTTCTGAATAGCATCCTTGGCTTGCTCTGAAATGACAGTGAGTTCTACATTGATTTCAGACCGAGCTTCCCCAAGGAGATCAATTGCTGCATGCATATCAGTGGCCATATCATTCAGGTCCCGGTCCAGTCTCTTCACTTTCTTGTTCACCAATTCAGAATTTGAACTAACCCTACTAGATTTTCGCTCAACGAGGATCACTCTCCTGTGCAGATTGCCAAGAGCTCGTAAGGAATTGTTAAGATAAAGTGCTTCGGGTGTAATCCAATTACCTCCGACTCGGACCAAGCCTGGTGGACCCTTTCTTGAAGCCTCCGCAATCCTGAGTCCCTGGATTGCTTCATCGGCCGGTGCACTGACTCCCTCAGTGCCACCTGGCTGATCGTCATCAGCAATTATTACCACTTCCCTTCCAGCCTCTTTCTCTTCTCCCCTCTCTTCAGCTTCCTGAGTCTCAGGCTCAGGATACGTTCTGCGGACTGTTCTGATAAAATCCACCATTTTGATCAGATGATGTAGAGAGTTTACATCAAAATGATCAAAGAGGGCGGCCTCTAGATCTGCAATTCAGTCCCATCCTCTGGACTCTCCTAGCTGGCTGAGCTCAGACCAAGTAGCATTTCTGATCATGGCAAAAGTGCGGAGTTACACAACTGCCTCCTTCTGAGCCTCAGTAAGATCAGGGAATCTCCTCTCCACCATCTCACCTGCCTCTCCCCTTGCAACTATCTCAAAATCTGAAAGAATGTTTACATCGGGCGCAGGGAAAGGCCATGGTGCTTCAGCCTGAACTGGTTCAGCAGCCTCTTGCTCAACTCCTCCTTCCTGAGCAGGCTCTACCTGACCCAAACTCTGATAGGTTTCAGCAATATTAAGAATCAGCTGGTTGGGATCAGGGGATGCAATTGGAGCAAATTCAGGAACAGCCTGCGCCTGAGCTGGTTCCTTCTCAACAGCTTCAGCAGCATCCCGCGCCTGAGCTGATTCCTTCTCAACAGTTTCAGCAGCTTGCACTTCCATAAGCTTCTTCTCTCGTTCAGCTGACCCAGAGTAGAGAAATTTCAGCTTTTGTTGCTTGGGTCTGGAAGTCTTAGATTTATCCTCCGCTGGCTTTGCTGTATCAGACTCTGAAGACTTGCCTGCCTGAGCCTGGACTTTTCCAGTCATGCTCGCCTGTGCCTTCTTCTTCTGAGTCCGAGGCCTTCTCCTTGTGCCAGCATCATCGGAATAAGCTCTGAAGAGATGGATTTTCGCTGGGATCTCGAGTGATTGGGCCTGATCCACATCACCGAGATCCAGAGTCTCCAAGAACATGGAGATCTTGGTGCCAAAATGCATCTTGGCCTCAAAAGTCGCCTGCCCCTCTAGCGAGTACTTGATTTTGCTGGTCTCAGCCACCAGCATTTGGAGGAAGTAACCCTCCCAGTCAAAATTGTGCAGAGAGGCGTCGGAGATAGCCATCATTGTGAACAGCTTCGGCCTAGAGATCTGCTCCAATCCTCCAGCAATTCCCATCACTCCCTGACTTGTCAGGTCGAAGAAGTGACGGTTTTCAGTCCTTAAGACTGATTTATTCAGCCCAGATTTCAGCACGACATCTCCATCACACAGGGACTGGAGAAAATCCCTCTCATTCCCAAACCCATAATCCACTGGGCTTCGTCCTCTGTTGGGAAGATTAAAAACCTCCTTAATCTTCTCCCGAATGTTGAAGGTGACCCACCTCCTGACCATCTCCTCCTCACCATCCTTTCCCTTCTCACAGGTGGTTAAGGGAATACAAGTTTCCCACTCCTGGGAGTCCTTGTTTTGCGCCATCTTCAGGTAGAAGGCAGCAATGAGTCTGGGGTGGAGCCTCTGTGGCTTTCCAGTGATGAACTGCAGAAGACCTGCATTATCAAAAAGGTCTCGCACAGGCATAATATCGGGGTTATTAGAAGAAAAATCCCCATAGGGCTCGTAGTGTATTTCGTTCCTTAAATGAAAAAGGTTTCCAAAAAAGGTATCGGCAGAAGGTGAAGCCATGGAAGATTTTAAGAGATTTGAAGAGAATCGGTTTTTAGAGAAGGTAAGTTAAGAAAATATTGGGTGCATAAAAGTTTTAACAACACGATCTTCTCTTATTTATAGAAAAATTCGGTTTTAATCGGACGGTTTAGAAAATAGTGACCTATGGAATTCAATGGACAAGATTGAGCAGTAAAAAGCATTTGCCTTTTCGGTTCTTCAAAGGTAATTGGTCAAAATTTTATCGATAACTGTTCCCACCCACAGTGCATTAAATGCACATTAGAGCATGTCCGAATTTGATTCAAATAAATTGAATTAAATAATAACCGAATATTAAAACGAACGGCTGTGATCATTTGGTAAATTAAATTGATTTGACAATGCAGCAAACAGTAAAAGGATAATGCACGCAATATCAGATGACTAGACAAAAATCAGGAAACATACCAGTCAGTCAGATATGTATTCTGACTGATACCACTTATTGCCCTATCAGAGTGACAAGCCCTGAGTTCAGTGTCCTGAATCTTAGTCAGTCTATACTGATCATCCATTTTATACTGACTGTTCCCCCTACAACCATTCACATTTTCTCTGAGTTACCTTCATCCTGAGTCCATATGAGTTATTCCCCCTGACCTTGTGCATTCTTATCAGAGATTCAAACTGAATCACCTAAGCCTGGGTCAAGGAGTCCTAACTCTACTGATAACTCAACAAACCTGGTTTCAGGCAAAGCCTTAGTCAGGATGTCAGCTCTCTGTTTTTCAGTAGGGACTCTCTCCATCCTGATGTCCTTCTTCTCAACATGATCTCTGATAAAGTGATGCCTGATGTCTACATGCTTACACCTTGTATGTAAGACTGGGTTTTGGGATATGGCAATGGCACTATTATTGTCACAATAAATTGGGACTTCAGTGGCCTCAACTTGGTAGTCTCTCAGTTGTTGTTTCAGCCAAAGAATCTGAGAGCAACAACTGCCTGCCGCCATATACTCAGCCTCAGTAGTAGACGTTGCAACACTGGTTTGCTTTTTAGAAAACCAAGAGATCAGTTTACTCCCTAGAAACTGACATGTGCCTGTAGTTGATTTCCTATCAAGTCTACAGCCTCCATAATCAGCGTCTGAATAGCCAGTCAGTTCTAGGTTGTCATCAGAGGGATACCAAAGTCCTAAGTTGACTGTACCTCTTAGGTATTTCAGAATCTTTTTGGCACTCTCTAGATGACTCTTCTTTGGATCAGACTGATACCTTGCACAAACTCCAACTGCATAAGTGATGTCAGGACGACTAGCTGTCAGATATAATAAAGATCCTATCAGTGCCCTATATTCAGTCTGATTTACTGAGGCTCCTTCTTTGTCAGGATCCAGCTTCTCATTTGTGTTCATGGGAATGCGTGAGACTCTGCTGGACTGAACTCCAAATTTCTGAATCAAGTCCCTCGCATACTTGGACTGATTGATGAAAATTCCGGAGTCAGTTTGCCTGACTTGGAGACCCAGAAAGAAATTCATTTCTCCCATCATTGACATCTCAAATTTCCCAGTCATCAGCTTGGAAAATTTCTCACAAAGCTTCAGATTAGGAGATCCAAATATTATGTCATCCACATAAATCTGAACCAAGAGAATGTCTTCCCCTTCGGTGATCCGGAAGAGGGTCCTGTCCACTGTTCCTTTCACGAACCCGTGGTCTATCAGGAATTGGGATAATGTATCATACCAAGCTCTCGGAGCTTGCTTCAGGCCATAAAGGGCTTTCTTCAGGTGGTATACTTTATTACCGACTTCGAATCCAGGAGGTTGCTCAACATACACCTCTTCATTCAGTACACCATTCAGAAAAGCACTCTTTACGTCCATCTGATACACTTTGAATTTCTTGAATCTTGCATAAGCCAGAAATAACCTGATTGCTTCTAATCTTGCGACTGGAGCAAAGGTCTCATCATAATCGATACCTTCGGCTTGAGAGTAACCTTTTGCTACTAGCCTGGCCTTATTTCTGACAACAACATTCTTCTCATCCCTCTTGTTCTTGAAAACCCATTTGGTGCCAATAACATGTTGACGCCTAGGTCTATCCACTAACTCCCAAACCTGATTCCGCTCAAACTGATTGAGCTCATCCTGCATGGCTAGGATCCAGTTGGGATCAGCTAGAGCTTCTTCTATGCTTGTAGGTTCCTGATCACTCAGGAAGCAACAAAACATAGCACTTTCACCAAAGGACAACCTCGTCCTGACCCCCTCATTGATATCTCCAATGATATCAGCCAATGAGTGATCATCTAGCCATCGCCTCCTGCTGACTGGAGCACTGGGAGCTACTGATGTTCCATTGCCTGATCCTGAAACATTAGTCTCAATAATAATAGGCAAGGAAGCGGAACGAGCAAGAACAGGGGATACTGAGTCATTTTCTGAGGGTTGACCAATATCAGAGAAATTGTTTCCCCCTACAGTGTTGGACTCAGTAACTGTCTCAGGTGCAGAAGCATCATCACCGACAGTACGTACCTCAGGTTGAGTCTGTCCTTCCGTCTGAGACTCAACATTTTCCGAGGCAGGGGCTTGCTGAGGGTTGGCCTGAAGTCCATCCTGATCTTCATCATCATCATCCCATCCCTTGGGAGTACTGACAAGTTTGATCTTGAATTCAGGAATCTTCAGACTTAGCCTTGTTACCCTTTTTGTAATTCCCTCAGTATCAGGACTTGGAACCTGTTTCCTATGCACTGATGCAGTCTCATCAAACACAACATGAGGTGTTTCCTCCACACAAAGGGTCTGACAGTTATACACCCTAAAAGCTTTACTGACTGAGGAGTATCCTAAGAAAACTCCCTCATCAGATTTGCTATCAAAGGCTTTCAGCTGGTCTTTCCCATTGTTCAGGATGAAACACTTACATCCAAAAATATGGAAATAAGAGATGCGAGGTTTCCGCTTGTTCCAAGTTTCGTAGGGTGTCTGAGCATGTTGTTTGTTCAGCATAGATCGGTTCTGAGTGTAGCAAGCAGTGTTGATTGCTTCAGCCCAGTACTTCTTGGGCAGTCCTGATTCAGCCAACATGGTCCTGGCAGCTTCCTTCAGGGTTCGATTCCTTCTTTCAGCTACCCCATTCTGCTGAGGGGTCCTAGCTGCAGAAGTCTCATGAGTTATACCATGGTTAGTACAAAAGTCAGTTATAATAGAGTTTATAAACTCGGTTCCTCGATCTGATCGAATCCTGACAATTCTCTGACCCTGTTCAGTACTCAATTGCTTGAGTAACTCAGGAAGCTTGACCTGTGTCTCCTTTTTGTTCAGCAAGAAAATAACCCATGTGTACCTGGAATAGTCATCAACAACAACAAGGGTATATTTCCTACCATTTATGCTGACAGGAGTTACTGGACTAAAGAGATCCATGTGCAGGAGCTGAAGCACTCTGTCAGTAGAGAAGGCTTCCTTCACCTTAAATGAGGCTTTGGTTTGCTTGCCTTCCTGACACGCTCCGCACACGTGGTCTTTGCTAAAAACTTCATTAGGCAGACCATCTACAAGAGAAAGTCTAGAGATTTTGTTAATAATCTTGAAGTTTAAGTGACTCAGACGTTTATGCCAAAGCCAACTGAGCTCAGAGGAGCTCTTAGCGACCAGACAGGTTTCAGGAGGGCTACTCTTGAAGTCAGCAAAATATACATTGCCCCTCCTGACACCTGTAATCAGAACCTGCAGTGTAGATTTGTCCTTTACGAGACACATATTAGATGTAAATTCTACACTATATCCTCAGTCACAAAACTGACTAACCGAGAGCAAGTTATGTCTCAGTCCTTCAACATATGATACATTCATAACACGGACAGAGTTAATAACAAGGGTTCCGAATCCTCTGGTGAAACCCTTAGAGTTATCACCAAAGGTTACCTGCGGGCCTTCTTGAGCTACATAATCCTGAAGGAGATCACGAAATCCGGTCATGTGCCTGGAACATCCTGAG